>OY751533.1:7612850-8108453 GCA_963570955.1 Caenorhabditis afra | reverse complement strand
GATTCGAGAGGCCGCGCATCAAAAAAGACATCGAAACGGCCGGAAAAATCGAGTCGAAATGGAGCAGAAGCGGTGAAAAACTGAAAAAGAAAAATTCGAAAACTACAGTACTCATGTTTTGCAATTTCGTTGCAAAACCCAAAAACAAATTCGTACATGCGCCTTTAAAGAGTTGTATTTGAAAGTTTTGTTTTTAAGCTAATTTTAAGAGGTTTCCGCCCTAATTTGGTCATGATTTCATCTCATTTGAGTAAAATAATTTTATCTCAAAATTCAAAAATTTCTACATTGGAAAGCAGCGAATAAATTGCGCAAAAAGTCAAAAATTAAAACAGCGTTTACAGTAAACTTTAAACTTCGCGGCGAGACCCATCAGTTGCAAAGTGCTCTGTGCCTTTAAACATTCGGACAATTTTTGTTTTTAAACTCCCAAAATTTCCAAAAAACCGGCCGATTTTCTTCAAAAACCACTTTTTTCGTGGAAATTATTTTTGGGAGTTCGAAAAAGCCTCATAAATTGTAAAAACAATGCTGATTAATGCCCGAAATTGTTGATTTTCTTGCAAAACGAGGCTGAGAGCAATTCAGCAACTTTTTTGTTTGCCCGGAAATGGCAAACGTCGCAGAAATTCTCTTTAAAGTGAGCAAACTGTTTACTTTTTCATTATACGACTTTTTCTTCCTAGCTGTTCCCAAAACTGCAATTTTTTCGAAATTTCTCGTTGATTTATCGATTTCCTCGCGATTTCTTCATTTTTTCGCCGTGATTATGTCTTAATTTGCAGAATCCAGGCCGCGTTCCGGTTTCACCAAACGAAAAAGCCAACTAGAGGAAAAATGTTGAATGTGGTGAGTTTCTGCGAGGTTTCGGCTATGTATCAACCAATACAGTGCTCAAATATTGCAGGGAGCAGCTCACGGAGGTGTCACAGTGCCACCGCCGGGCTCGGCGAGCCCTGCGGCAGTGCGGCGTCTTCAGAAGGACTACATGATGCTGCAGGCGTCGCCGATCGACGGCATCACGGCGCTTCCCAACGAGGACAACATTCTCGAGTGGCACTACTGCCTGCGCGGATCACCGGACACACCGTTCCAGGGCGGATACTACTGGGGAAAGGTGATCTTCAAGGAGAACTTCCCGTGGTCGCCGCCCGCCATCACCATGATCACGCCGAACGGAAGGTGAGAGAGTTCGTGGTGGGGGGAAGCAGAGCTTGCATTTGACCGCTTTTCTCTCTAGATTCGTGCCGAACACTCGCCTCTGTCTGAGCATTTCGGACTATCATCCCGAGTCGTGGAATCCCGGATGGACTGTGTCGGCCATTCTCATAGGCCTTCACTCGTTCATGAATGAGAATCAACCGGCGACGGGAACAATGCACACCTCGCAGCACGAGCAGAAGAGACTCGCGATGGCCAGCAAAGAGTTCAATGTGAAGGTGAGGCTCGGAAAACCTCCAGAAAGTTCAAATTCCCGCCCAATTTCAGTACCGCGAGTTCTGCAAGTTCTTCCCGGAGCAAGTGAAGGAGTGGACGGGCGCCTAGGCGAGCTCCGCGTCAATACCAACACTCAACTAGCAATTACTGAACCTTTTGCCTGCAATTTTCAAAGCTCTTCTCAAGTTTCTCCTCCCTCTTCAATAAAATAAACGTCCATTAATAAAAGGGCCGATTTTCAATTGCGAAATTTCGAAAAACGGCCCGAAAAATTGAAAACTCATGCAAAAGTCGATAAATTTCGAAAAAACGCAGTGAAAACTTGAAAAAAAAACGAATTTTCTCCGTTTCAAAACGAAAATTCGAATTGCGCGGCGAGTTTCGCGCGAAACTTCCGGGAGGCCGTGGCCGTGCGTTTCGGCGGCGCCGTCGTGAAAAAGTCGATAAACGCACTAATTCGGTGCCCCATTCACCGCGTTTTCAGCCGTTTCGCCGCGAATTTCAGCACGAATCCATTGGTTTTCGGGCAAAAACGCTAGAAATCTGGAAATGGGCGACTACGAGAACGTTTTGCTCGTCAAACCGAAAGTGTTCGTCTATCGCATTCCGCCGATCGGAACGCAGGGGCACAAGTGAGTGTTTTCCACCATTTTCATCGTTTTTCCGATTTTTTCCCGATTTTTCCCAGGTATTCCATCGAATTATCGATTTTTGCAGGGCGGCCGACTGGAATCTCGATGCGCCCGCGTGGACCGGCCGAATGCGGCTCGTTTCGATCGGAAACAAGCTGGAGTTGCGGCTCGAGGACTCGGATTCCGGTAATTAGTGGCTGGAAAGCAGAAAACTCGGGAAAAATAGCGATTTTCAGGCGATTTGTACGCGAAATGTCCGGTCGACAAGCATCCGGGGCAGGCGATAGAGGCCGTCGCCGACAGCTCGCGATATTTCGTCATTCGGCTGCAGGTGGGACTGAAAGTCGTCTGGGGGAAATTGTGAAATCGCACGTTTAGAACGACAACGGGCAGACGGCGTTCGTCGGGTGCGGATTTCAGGAGCGTGGCGACGCGTTCGACTTCAACGTTACGCTTCAGGTGAGAAATCGATAATCGGCGAGCAGTCCACGCGTTTTATTTCAGGACCACTTCCGGTACATTGAGAAAAGCGCGCAGCTGGAGAAACAGGATCTTTCGGCGGGACCGAGTCTCGATTTGGCGTTCAAGGAGGGCCAAACCATCTCGATCAACATCGGGGTACCCGGAAACCGCCGTGTTTCAACCTGAACCCTTTGTTTCTTTTCAGAAAAAGGACAAGAACGCGGTGTCCCGTCCGCGTCAGGCACCCGCCGCTTCCGGAGGCCTCGTTCCGCTTCTCCCGCCGCCGCCCGGTGCTGGAAGTGTGGTAAGGCCGGTTTCTCGTCCAAATCGATTTTTTCGCGCGCGGCTTATCATGCCAGACGTCGGCAGAAAAAAGAACCGATTAAACGGGCGGGAAAGAGATGGGTTATCAGTGTTTTCTGGCCTGGCGAAACTTTGCGATTTATCGATTACACGCGAATCGTCAATTTCGCTGCGAGACCCGGTGCACCCACCGCGGCGGTGGGCGGCGTTGTTGCCGTGGAAATGAAATGGTATCCTTGGTGATGGAGATGCTATACGTCGCATTTCCTCGATTCGTACCGGGTTTCGTAGTTTCGTAACGCCAGGTGTCCTTCTTCTTCCTTTTGTCCTCTCGAAATCCAGCTGCCCAAGTTGATTGAGCAACGCGTTTTCTCGTTCGTTCGTGCTCGCCCGTGTGCAGCTGGCCTTTCTCCGTCCGGCCGGCCCCGTGTTCAGCCATCGTCGTATAGAGAGACAAGAGAAATAGAGAGGGCGGTGCCACGCCGCTTGGCTCGTTCGTTTATGGGCTCTGCAGTGGGTGTGTCTGCGCGTCTCGCGCGTCGCACAGTGTCTCGTCGTCTGTCGGTCGGTTCTCTGGCGCCCGCCACACACACACACATACACATCGTTCACTCCTCCGTCGCTGCGTCGTCGTTTTCTCTTCGCTCCCCCTCTCTCTTTCGCTTTCTCACTTTCTCCTGTAGCGTTGTCACTTTTATTCGTCCTCGTGCTGGTGCTGCTGCTGCTGCGGGGCTGCCCTCCATTCCCATTCGCGGCGGTCTGGTGTCCTCGCCCTGCCGGCGCAACCGTACTTTTCCTCGTTTTCCTACTCATTTCCGTTGTTTCGAGCTCTCTGAGTTGGGTCAGCTGAAGAAGATGAATGAGTGGGGAAAGGACGAAGAATTGATGGCTTTTCTCGGTGACGACGAGAGAGAGAGAGATGGAGAACGGGAAATTTCGGCCGCGGTTCCCGTTTCTCATTTATTCTCGCCCATTCCCTTCTCCTCTCACCACCACCACTACCACTACCACAAAAAGCCACTATTTTCTTTTCGTTGCGAGACCCTTCCTCCTCGAAGGGGACACATTCTGCTCTCGGCACCACCGAGCCTCTCAATTTCCGCTTGGCTCTACCCTCAAATTATCGAATCTTTCTCTCTCGCTCACCTCGTCCGTCTATGCGCCCAGTGATTTTCCACTGCAGGCCTCCCACGTGATTCTGACTATAGCACTGAGTCATTTTGTACTGAGCAATTGTCTATGAGGATTCCTCATTGAGGAAGGAAGGAGACCCCCCATGACTCATGTCAGAACTGCGCTAGAACTCGCCGGAATAGAACCGGGACGGCATAGATATCGTTTGTCAGTGGATCTTCAATAGCGCTCCGTTAATGAACGAGTTCTTTGGCGGCGATTTCGTTTCCGGAAAGTTTTGATCCTAGAACGTTCCGGAATAGAACTATTACGGCCTCGTTTTGTAATCAACGATAGTCCGTAAACCCCGCCACGCTTTTTTTTGATGTTAACGTAGCGGTGTTTGCGGACCATCGCTGTTCACAAAACGAGGCCATAATATGCTCCAGTGACGGCGTTTTCATCGATTTTTCTTAGCCAATTCGTATAGGAGAAGTCGAATCTCCCGCTCATGAGTGGCAGTGTTGGTAACGAGAAGGTGGTGCGCTTGGAAACGAGCGCTCTCTCCTTCCCCCTCCGCCTCCAAAACATGCCGAATTAGCGTCAATCTCGCGGGGCTTACACGGAGCCCGGGGTAATTATATCCTTCCGTCTCTCATTCTGAGCGCGATTTGAGTGCTCCAGACCAGACGCGCGACAAATGGCTCCGGGACATTTCGCAGCCGCGACATTCCGCAGCCGCTACATTTCGCAGCCAGACGTTTCGCAGCTGCTAAAATGGGCCCAAAAGGAGATTTTGATAGGTTTTGTCTTGTAAAACATAACCAATTTATCAAATTTCGGTCCTCGCGCCAAGCCTCCTTTGTCGGGGGAGCCTGGAACCCTTTCCCAACGCAGTAAATGTCCTTTTATAGAGTCATTTCGCTTGAACTCAACCAATTGTAAGAAAACACAATTTTCAGACTGAGAATCACTCTCTTTCTTACAGTTTTGGGAAAAACGCGAAAATGTCGCAAATTGTTTGAATTCAAGCAAAATGACTCTGTAAAAAGACATTTACCGCGTTGTGGAGGAATCTCAGACTCCCCCGACAAAGGTGGCTTGGCGCGAGGACCGAAATTTGATGAATTGGGTATGTTTAACAAGACAAAACCTATCAAAATCTCCTTATGGGACCATTTTAGCGGCTGCGAAACGAGCCCGGCAAATGTGTGTCTGAAGACGTCAGCGACAATAATTCCAGATTCGAAACACTCGCCCCGCGCCAGCGGCAGCTCCTTTGGCCCCGCCGCCGCCCACTTCAAACTCTGGAAATTTACTGTAATTACCCAGCATTTTTTTCCCGGTGAAATCATAATTTCCCCCCGTTTTACAGAGACTTCTGAATCGATTGATTGCCGAGTCGAAAAAAAAAACACTAATTTATTTTCCCTCCCACTTCTTATTTTATTTTCTTTTCTCTGTCCATTTAGCTGCTGTGATTACACTATTTTCTTCCATTTCCGGCCCCCCTTTACGCAAAAAAATTCTGAATTTTTCAGATTTTTCCCCGCTTTTTTCCCTCTTTCCTATCGCTTTCAGATCGAATTTCTCATTGACTATATGCAAAAAAAATTTTTTTTTCGTTTTTTTTCAAAATTTTTAATTCAATTTTTACTCGTGCATATCGGTTCTCAATGCCGAAATTTATTTACCTTTCTAATTTTTTTTTAATTCTTAATTTTTCAAAAAAATTTTGCAGAAACCTTGAACCTGGTGCCGGCCACCTCTAACCAAAAGGCGCGAATTAATCGGAAAATGTTGAACTTGGTGAGTTTATTGGGCGGCGAAAAAAGTGTTTGATTCAAAAATTTGCAGGGCCAAGCATCGGGAGGTGTTACAGTGCCGCCGCCGGGCTCGGCGACAGCGGTGGCGATCCGACGTCTTCAGAAGGACTACGTGAAGCTGCAGACGGATCCGATCGACGGCATCACGGCGCTTCCCAACGAGGACAACATTCTCGAGTGGCACTACTGCCTGCGCGGATCACCGGACACACCGTTCCAGGGCGGATACTACTGGGGAAAGGTGATCTTCAAGGAGAACTTCCCGTGGTCGCCGCCCGCCATCACCATGATCACGCCGAACGGAAGGTGAGAGAGTTCGGGAAATGCTCAATGGTCAAGTAGTTCCAAAGTGACAGTTTTGGGTGCCACCACCCCGAAGGTTCATGATGAATCGTAGTCTAGGGAGGGGATCCGCTGCTGACAAGGGAAGGCATTAAGTACATTATATAGTTAGCCTTAACTAACCACACAGCGTGATAGAGGAGGTTTCAAAACCTATATTTCCGTTTTCAAAGTCTGCTTGTGAGACCCGAGGATGTGGGCAGAACCAACCCACTCTTTTGATGTTCCCCCTCGTGTATGATGGCCCCCATTCCAAAGAACCGTCTCCAAACGCCCATTAGTCCCTTGCTATCATTCCCAAGTATGTCTAGCGGTCCTCCCGCCTGGGAGATCAGCTGTAAACCAGTAAAAGGCGAGAAATTTGAAATTTGATGAGCCGCTTGCTTTTGTCACTTCTTTCTGGCAAAAATCCTAAATTTGCGATCTCACTTGAAAAGTCAAAAGACAACAAGACTCTAAAGAGGACGTAAGTAGCGTGTTATCTATCAATCGATCCAGGTGCTAGGCAGGTTGGCTCATTCTACAGTCAATCAAGATAATTGATCGATCAAGATAGGGGTCGAGCAGGTGCGACACGAAGAGTCCGGGGCTCACCTGGATATTTTATCTATCAATCTCGAGCCAAAACAGTTGACATCCTCTTCACGAAAATTTTGAAAGAAATTTTTGATAAAGTACTGTCGGGCCCCGTAGCAAATTTCCCGCAGATCCCTGGATCTGACCTTTTCAACCTTTTCTTTTCCTACAGATTCGCCACCAACACTCGTCTCTGTCTGAGCATTTCGGACTATCATCCGGAGTCGTGGAATCCCGGATGGACTGTGTCGGCCATTCTCATAGGCCTTCACTCGTTCATGAATGAGAATCAACCGGCGGCCGGCGCGGTTTCGGGCTCGCCGCAGGAGCAGAAGAACTTTGCGATGGCTAGCAAAGAGTTCAATGTGAAGGTGAGAGAGAAATCTCGGAAAACAACCTCTGCTCCTTTGATTTTCAGTACCGCGAGTTCCGCAAGTTCTTCCCGCAGTACGTGAAAGAGTGGACGGGCGTGTTGCCGACGGAGAACGAGCCGAACGTGGCGCCGGTGATGTTGCCGGAGCACGCGACGCCGACCGGCGTCGACGTGCCGCAGATTCAGAATCATTCGTCGCGCGCCGCGTTCAACGCCGCGCACGGACGTCGTGCGATGGACGGCGCCGGCGCACTCGAGGAGATCATGGCGGTCGCCGCCGGAGCGTTGGGCGCGCCAGCACTCGGAATGCGTCAAGCGTTCGGAGGCGTCGCCCCGGTGCCAAACCAGGCCGGCTTCTATCCACCGGCCAACTACATGATGTACTATCAGGGACAGGCGCCAGCGGCTCCTCCGGCTCGACAAGCAGCTCCGGTTGCTCCTGGAGCACCACCGCCGGCCAACGCCAATATGCCGTATCCGCAAGGCGTCGCCATGCAACAGATGCGACCGGCGAACGCTCAGCAAGCACCGCAACCCGGATACGAGGTTCAGCAGCAACAGCAACAGCAGCAGCAGAACTACTACGACGCGTGGATGGAGAGAGCCGCAAATCGGAACGTCGCCGGTCCTGGCGTCATTGCGAACGCGCTCATGGCTGCTCAAACTCAGTATGCCCAACGTATGATCCAGCCAGCTCTCGGGCAGCCCGACAACATCGCTTTCCCTGCTTTCCCTGGGATTGGTGTGCCACAAGGGCAAGCCGTCGGCGGCGTCGTTCCGCAGCCGTATCAAGCTCCGGCTCAGGCTCAATTCGCTGCTCCGGCTCCCCCGGCTCCAGTTCCCGGGGCTCCAGTCGCACAGGCAGCTGCTGCTGCTGCTCCTCCGCAAACTCGAGGAACACGACGAGGACGCGGTACTCCGCAGGTTTGTGAGTTGTTATGTCTCATTTTAACCCCGCCGTCCGATTTTAATTCGTCGGGCTCTCCTATCCATGTGTGTGTGTGTGTGTGTGTGTTTGTGTGGTTGTGCTGTGAATTTAAAATGAGTCTCGGGGAAAACGGGCGAACTCTTAGGTTTTGCAGAGTGATTAGGACAAGTAGAGAACGGATGCGGGTAGGTTGTCTAGCTAGTAGACTGTACCATGGAAGTCGTTGTTGAGTATGTAGTCGTGTCGGCCAGCCCGGGTTCTTGTCTCGGCTTTCCCTCAGTTTTTTCTAGTGTCACAGAGTGACATCATCATGTGCCTCGAGTAATTGAGGTTGTGACTCGCTCTTGTTTCAATCGAAATTAGCCATTTGAAGTGGTTTCGCTCTGCTCTTACCCTTTTCTGCGCTGCCCCATCGAATCGATTAAGTGGAAGGGACAGGAAAAGGGAAGTGGTCGGTGAGAGAAGAGAAAAGAGAGAGGAGGGTAGGCTCCCCGTCTAATTTGTTGATCTCTCCGTCTCCCCCCCATCTTTCTCTCTCTCTCGCACACCGCTTCCGCTTCTTCTTCTTCTTCGTCTTCCTCTCATTTGGCTCTCCCGCGCCCCCTTCTCTCTTCTACTTCACTCTTCCTTCTTCACCGCTTTCACCGCTTTCAATAGCTATAGCTCCTTCTCGAGACGAGAGGAGGAGAAGGAGAGAGAGAGTTGCTCAATTCGCACGTTTATCAAGCCTACTCTCGCCTCATCCCGACGATCCTCTTCCTTAGTTTTTGACTTAGTACATGGTGGCCACTGATTACCGGCGCAACTTTGAGAACGTATAGCTCCCGACGCAGAGATCTAAAGTTTGGAGGCTCTAATGAAGACCGTCTTGGTGGAATAGGACCAATTTCGACGGGACAACCAGGGGATAGAACTATGCTCCAAGTGAGCTCACATTCCCATTAATTTCAAGTTTGCCGTTAAGTTCTATTCCGTGGTATATACCCGTTTCGGCGGCTCCGGGACGTTTCGCAGCCGCTGAAATGGTCCAGAAATGAGATTTTGATAGGTTTTGTCTTGTAAAACAGAACTAGTTTATCAAATTTCGATCCTCGCGCCAAGCCGCCCTTGTCGGCGGGTGTCTGGAACCCCATCACAACGCGGTACATGTCCTTTTATAGAGTCACTTTGCTCGAACTCAGCCAATTGTCAGAAAACACAATTTTCAGACTGAGAATCACTCTCTTTCTTACAATTTTTGAAAATGTCGCAAATTGGTTGAGTTCAAGCAAAATGACCCGCGTTGTGAAGGGGTTCCAGACTCCCCCGTCAAGGGCGGCTTGGCGCGAGGGTCGAAATTTGATAAATTGTGTTTTACAAGACAAAACCTATCAAAATCTCCTTTCGGGACCATTTCAGCCGCGAAATGTCCCGGAACCGTTTCGGCGGGACCATTGGCTCAATCTTAGATCTCATCATTACTTCTGGCTCAAGAGTTACACGTCTTCAAGGTTGTGCCGGTATTTAGGGGTCTATGGGTCAATCTGTATTACTATTAATACAGGTTTTACGGTAGTTGTGAACATGTAAGCAGTGTCTGACTTGACGATAAGCCTGGGAAGTAACTAATAAACCACCCTTCCGTCCCTCCGTCACTGTCATTTGTGTGCGCCGATTCGCATCGTTCCCTGTCTCGTTTCCAGAACAACACCGACGACGAGGGAAACAACGACGACGCAGAAGCGGACGGTGCGAGTGCGGCGAAGAAGGCGCGCGTCGGCGTCGCGATATAGTGCTCTCTTCCGTATTTTCTGTTCTTTTTTTTTCTTTCCAAAATCGTTTAAACTTCCATTTCCTCATCCATTTCATGATGATTTTCCATTCAATACTGTACATATTGGGTCTGCTCTCTCTTCATTATTTCTCCTTTTTCTCCCTCCTCCTCCTCCACACCTCAAATCCATCACTTTTCCCTTTTTTTTTATTCGTTTTACACAACATTATCCCCCCCCCCCCCCTTTCCCCCACATTTTAACCTGTTCCCACTGATCTTCCCCCCTCCAATTCATCCACACCGATTTCGCGTCGTTCGTCTTAAAATTAGTATTGTAGTGGGAAAAAGCAGCCGCAATGAAAAAAATTCAAAAAATTCGAATTCCCGCGCATTTCCCTGCCCTAGTGTCCCTATTTTATCCTCCTCCTCCCGCCCTTTAAACTCTTCTCTCTATCTCCAGATTTCTTTTTATTTTTCGCCCCTCATTCTCTCTTTTCCCTTTTTATTCTCGTCCCGTCCACGCACACCTTCCCTTCCCTTCATTCGGTAACTTTTTACTTTTTTCTCTCTGCTCGTACCAAAACCCTTCTAGAATCATTTGAAGAACGATGGTGGCGAGAAGTAGAAAAGTGAATAAAAGTATTTATTTTACGAGAAAAACTTTTTTTTTTTAATTTTTTGGTGTCACGAACGGTTTTCAAGTCCGTTTTTCTACTGTTTTTCCTGTGAATTGGTGGGGAAAAATATTTGATTTGTTTAAAAATTTTTCAGAAAGAAATGCCGTCCGAGGTGCCGCTTGTGGCGACGCAGCGTCTCAAAAAAGACTACCAGAGACTTTTGAAGTGAGTTTTATTTAAAAATGAAAATGGGGTCTTACGGAAATCCGCGGAATTAAAAATTTGAAAGGCGAAGGGCGGAATGAAAAAAAAACCCGGAGAAATCCACAAAGTGACTGAAAACGTACGAAAAATGCACTTTCGACCCAAAAAACTCGGCGAACGAACGTTTTTTTTTCGATAAATTTTCACTTCCCTTCATATTCCGGAAAATGAATTCTGCCCAGTAAAAGTCGGAATTCCGGACATCTCTGGCAGGCTTGGTCGGAACCGGAATTATTCGGGTCCGACGTACCGACTTGCAATTCCGAAATTTTTGAGTCGGAACTTTTGGTTCCGACTTGAGATTCCGACTTTTTCGGGTCGGAAATATCGGAACTTTTCGGAACCGCCCATTTAAAACCATTTTCGCCTCAAATCACACTTTTTCTTGATAAAATACTCAATTTTAGTTCCGAAAAGTTCCGACATTTTGGTTCCGAAAATTCCGAATTTTTTTCGGAACAATTCCGAATTTAAAAAAAACGCTTCCGATCGGAATTCGGAATTGTTCCGATTTTCAAAAATCTTTTCGGAACGGAATTCGGAACCGTTCCGAGTCGGAATAATTCCGAAAAGTTCCGGTCGGAATGTTCCGATCCGACCAGGGCTGATCTCTGGGTCCCACATTGGAAAGAATAAAAATTAAAAATAAATAATTTCGGTCTCTTCTTCAGAGAACCGGTGCCATTTATGAAGGCGGCACCGCTCGAGACGAACATTCTCGAGTGGCGATACATCATCATTGGCGCGCCGAAAACGCCATACGAAGGTGAGCGAGCAAATCGAGAAATTGGAAAATTCCAGCGTGTTTTCCAATTTCCTGCACTGAAAATGGCTCAAAACGTGATTTTTGGACGGCGAAATCGCTATTTGAAATTTTTTCCGAATTTTTCCGTGCAACCCTGCTTCGAATCCCAGAACTGTGTAATAGGCTTTTGACCAATTTATGAGGAAAATTTGAAAAATTGGCCCAAATCGGGAAATCGGACTCTTTTCTTTCTTTTCGAATTGCCAATTTTCCAGGCGGCATCTACCACGGGAAGCTTCTATTCCCCAAAGATTTCCCATTCAAACCTCCGGCGATTCTCATGTTGACGCCGAACGGCCGCTTTCAGGTGAACTTCCCTCTCATTTCCAATCCCACAGCACCATGAATTGACACTCTTTCTGCAGACGAACACTCGTCTGTGCCTCTCCATCTCGGACTACCATCCGGACACGTGGAATCCGGCGTGGACCGTCTCGACGATCATCACGGGCCTGATGTCGTTCATGAACGACAATCAGCCGACGCTCGGCTCGGTCGTCACGTCCGAATCGGAGCGCCGTCTGCTCGCGCGCAAATCGAAACAGTTCAATCTGAAAGACAAAACGTTTTGCGCAATGTTTCCCGAAGAGGCGGACGGCCTTCGCCAGGAGGTCGAGACGATGAATCAGGACGAGATGAACTCGATGCGCGAGGAGGAGACCGCCATTCGCGACAGGTTGGCGACGTTGTTTTCATTCCGGAATCCCCGACTGTGTGTGTTTCAAACGCGCCCCACTGGACTCGTTCACTTTTTGAACTTTTGTAAATCAAAAAACGAGAGAGAAATCGCGCCTAATGAAAAAATACAAGAATTGACGATTTTGGCGCGAGTTTCAAAGAAAATCTTGAAAAAATCTCGAAATTAGGCTCCAGTTCAGTGGAGCGCGTTTGAAACACGAATAGACTCGGCACTTTGCAAATCACAAGTTTCGCCAGATTTTCTTCATTTTTTTTCAAACCAAATTATGTGAAAATGCTCAAAAGATGCGATGAAAACAAAAATTGTACTGGTTTCCGCCGAAAATAACCGAAAATTGAAAAATCACTATCTTTTCGCTTTTTTTCCTGGTTTCTATTGTTCAAACTTGATAGTAGCTGAAAATGGACATTTTGGACCATTTTAGATAAGTGTTTCGAAAAATTCAGCGGGGCGCGATTGCAACACTAACGCCACGGGGGGTAAATAAGGGTACGTCAGTAAATACGCTCTATCTCACGCCTCCGCAGCTCGAAAACGACTACCACCGTACCTTACGGCCCGTTACGCGGGTGGGTCTCGCAGCGAGTTTTAAATACGTTTGTCTCGTTGGAAATGAGCTGGATTTTAATTTACGGGGGGGGGGGGGCTAAACAAGGCGCGATGGGCGTACAAACGAAGTATCGTTGAAATTATTGTCGTTTTTTTCGGGGGGAACCCTGCGAGGTGCCACGCGTCACGAAACTTGGGGGCGTGGCCACTTCGAAATGTACTGAGAGGCCACGCCCCCTAATTTCGTGACACGTGGCACCTCGCAGGGTTTCCCCCCGAAAAAAACGACAATAGTTCTTTCATTGGCCTAAATTGTCAATAGAGCGTATTTACTGATGTACCCTTTTCTATCCCCGTGCTAACGCTCTCGGCAACGGTAAACTATCGAAAACGCAAAACCCCCCCCCCCCCCCCCAACAAACGACAGAAATGACCAAAAGAAGTACACTTTTTCTCTCTGCAGACGCAGTGGCCGCGACACGCCGCGACTCTCGTCGCTTTTATCGAATCTGATGATGATTGCAGGCGTGGCGGTACTTGCATTTGCAGTTAGATACGTCGTTTTGGCGGCCGCCGAGTTGGAGCGCAAAAAATAATTTTTATCGAATTTCAAATTTGGCGCCGCCTCCAAACTCGCGCGCGGCGGCCGCTGAACGCGTATTTCTTTCCCCCCACTGCAAATTGCAAGTCACCATTACCACCGAAAAGAAGAAGAGGACAAAAAACCGTTGTATTGTGTGTGATTATCGATTGATTTTTGTTCCACTTCTCCTCCTCCTCCTCCTCCTTGGTATGCTCTTTTTCGCCCCATTTTTCCCCATTTTTTTCCGATTTTTCACCATTTTTTGCAGCTCCACCCCCCTTTCGAATTGTGTTGGAATCGGCATCTTTTCGTGAATTTTCCTCTCTCTCTCTCTATGAAAATTTTCGGAAAAATGAAATAAAATGGCCGATTTTTTGCTCTTTTCTCCTTTTTTTTTGCCAGATTCTTCCCGATTTTTCCCATTTTTTCCCATCAAATTTTGTGATTTTCGCCCCGCCCACACCCGTTTTCACACGTATTCTGGTCAGATTTTTCGATTTTTATTAATTAACAACAACAACAAAAAAGTGTGTTATTCTTGTCAAATAAAATTTTTTTTTTTAAATTTATAAATTTGTTTTTTTTTTCAAATTTTTTTTTTGAATCGCAAAAAGTTGTTTTCTCCCTTTTTCGCTATTTTTTCCTGGAATTTTAAATTTTTATTTTTTTTACCCTGGCAATTTCAGTGCTAAAACCGCACATGAAATTTCTGCGGACGTACATTTTGTGCGCCATCGCGACGTGCTCAATTTGCACATTTTTGCTGATTTTCAACTGTGGATGGGACGAGAGAGCCGGTGGCTCGGGCTCGGCGAGCCGGAGAGGTTTGTGCATTTTTTTCAATTTTTTTTTTGTTTTTTTAACCAAGTGTGTCGAGAAATGTCGGAAAATGAAAAAAAATATGTCGAGAAATGCAAAAAATGACAAACAATGAAAAAAATGCAAAAAATTGCAAATTTTTCCAAATTTTTCTACCACTAAAAACTTAACGCGCGGCGGGACCCACGCGGCGAAATAAACTTTGTGCCTTTAAAAATCAGTTGAATTCAATGAAAAGCGTGGGTCTCGCCGCGCGGTACGTTTTCAGTGGTTGAAAAATTTGGAAAAAATTGCAATTTTTCGCATTTTTCGACATTTTTTGATTTTTTTGCATTGTTTGACATTTTTTGCATTTCTCGACATCATTTTTTGCATTGTTTGACATTTTTTGCATTTCTCGACATAATTTTTCGCATTTTTTGACACAAAAGCACAAAATGTCGACTAGGTCCATCAAATCCTCGCCTCGTTCAGAATTCGAGTCTGCGCGCCTCTCGGCGACGTCGCGCCCGATTCTCGCCGAAACATTCCTGTTCGTCTCGATTCTCAGCTCGCCGAACGAGACGGCACGTCGTCAGAATGTGCGTGACACGTGGTTCCGGTTGTCCGCCAAAGGCGCGTCGGTTTTCGTCGCGAAATTCGTCGTCGGCACCGCCGGGCTCAGCGCGGAGCAACGGAACGAGCTCGACGAGGAGGCGGCGAAGTTTGGAGACGTGCAATTTCTGACGAGCCACGAGGAGAACTATCAGAGTTTGGCACGGAAGACGTTGTCGGCGTTTCAGAATGCGTTCGAAAACTTCAAATTCGCCTATTTTCTCAAGGTAGTTAGTAGGTCACTTTGGTTCGTGTTTCAAACGCGCCCCACTGGACTCGGGCCACATTTTCGGCTGTTTTCGCCGGTTTTCATTCGATTTCCTTCGTTTTTTGGCTTAAAATTGGATGAATGTGTTGAAAACAGCCTCAAAACCAAGATCGACACCTTTTTCGTTGAAAAAATGAAGGAAATCGGCTGAAAATTGAGAGAAAAACGGTTTTTTTTGCTTACACAGGTCGACACCGACTCGTTCGTGCGCATCACGCCGCTTCTGATGAATCTGAAGACGGTGCAGCATCCGATGCTCTACTGGGGTTTCCTCGACGGACGCGCCAAACCGTTTCGCAAGGGAAAGTGGAAGGAGCCCGAGTGGAACCTGTGCGATCGATATTTGCCCTATCAGGTGGGGGAATTTCAGTGAAAACTTCAAAGTGCTTACAATTTTACCGCTGAAATCCATGTTTTTGTATCAAAACTGATAGAAACACGACAAGTAATTGTATTTTCAATCGTTTCAACATCGAAATTCTGCCGAATGAGCGAAAACGGATTTTCGAATTTTCAGCCATTCAAATTTTGGCCACGAAAACGCTCAATTTGCAGCAATATGGATTTATTACGGCAAATTATGATTTTTGTATGCATTTTTAAGTTAAAATTCCCGAAAAAACCCAGTAAATGTGCGAAAAAACTTATTTTTGTCCGGCCTAGGCCAGATTTTCATCTCAACCGTAATTGGGTACTTTTCTGACTTTCGTTGTGTAGAACGTGAATTGAAAGTGATTGAGCAATTTGAACTCGTTAATGGCAGGGTTCCGATCTATTTTTGGACCCCCCAGCTCCAGAAGCCGTGCTATCAGAGGCTCCCCTGCTAATACAGGTCCTGTTGCAGCTCGGCGGCGGCTACATCCTCTCCTACGAGCTCGTCGGCTTCCTGGCCACCAACGCGCGTCTCTTCCGAATGTACAAGAACGAGGACGTGTCGGTGGGCGCGTGGCTCGCCGGTCTCGACGTGAAATACGTGCACGATCCGCGTTTCGACACCGAATGGACGTCGCGCGGGTGCAACAACGAGTATCTCATCACACACAAGCACTCGGTCGACGAAATGACCCGCATGTATGAGAATTTGAAGAACACCGGACGGCTGTGCACGAAAGAATTCCAGTGAGTGCTCGAAAATGGTGGAGATTTTCGAAAAACGCGCCTCGGCCCGCTTGTCCGAGAGGAGTACACGGCGTGGAGAAAGTTAGGCCAGCGCACTGCAAAACCTAGGCCACCTTCGATTTTTCGCCAATTTTCCGCCAATTTTGCCCGTTTTTCAGACGCCGTCCGTCGTACGTCTACGATTTTTCGAAGGCGCCGAGCGAGTGTTGTGCCAGAATTAATGGATCTGCAATTCCATAATTGTTTTTTAATTGATTTTCCACAGTTTTACGGGTTTTCTGTCCTCCTCTTCTTCTTCTTTTCCCTTTTTTTTGTACATTTTGCCTGACTTTCCACGAGTTTTTCACCGCATTTTCACACGTTTCTATATTCGCACACGTCTTTCATCGCCGTTTTCTCTAGCATAAACAGATTTTGACCGCCTTTTTTGCATTGAATTCAATGTGTGTTCTTTTGTCGTTTTTTATCGATTTCTACCTTTGTTTCGTTGAAAATGTCCCGAATTTTGTATAATTTTCGTTCAGAATGAGCTCCGCTAACGAGAATCCGCTTCCGGCCGGATGGGAGAAGCGAATGAGCCGTACCAATGGTAGACTATGGATTTCGGGAACTCAAACTGATTTTTTCCCCGAAATTTTCAGACAAACCCTACTTTCACAACACGGTGACCGGACGCAGTCAGTGGGAACGTCCGGAGGAGTCCGCTTTCGGACAGGTTGGTCCAGTTTTTTACATAGAATTCATCGGAAAACTGAAAAACAATGAGAATGGGCTCACTGGGAGCATAGTACTAGTCCGGAAGGTTCTAGTCGGTGCTACTCCCGCTTTTTCGCCTAAAAACGTCTCAACTAACCACTATCCTTGCAGGGATCGGACCTGAAACGTGTCCGTTGCGCGCACATCCTCGTCAAACACAACGGAAGCCGCAATCCGAGCTCGTGGCGCTCGGACCACATCACTCGTTCCAAAGAGGACGCCATCAACATTCTCAAGGGTGGGTTGGACGTTTGGAAACCATTGAAATCATTGAAAACCTCCAGACGTTGTCGAAAATCGGTCCGGTGGCCCGGATCGACTAAACTTCGGGAAAATCTGTCCTTTCATGTTAGATTTCAGTAGCTTATAGAGAAAAAGTGCGGGATTTCAGTGAAATCTTCAAAGTACCTTTTGACCGATGAAATTCATGTTTTTAGCATCGAAAATGATAGAAACTCTGAAAAGTAGAAGAATGTTGTATTCTAAACGTTGGAACATCGAAATTCCGCCAAATGGGCAAAAGCACGATTTTCGAATTTTTCAGCCATTCAAGTTTTGTGCACAAAAACGCTCAATTTGCAGCGATGTGAATTTTCTACGGCAAATAATGATTTTTGCTCGCAAATCTCAATTGATAATGACGGAAAAAATTCCATGCTGGTCCTCCCCCGAAAATTAGACAACTTTGCCCAAAAACTGGCGATTTTTGGCCAATTTAACAATAGAATTTGCTGATTTTACACTACTAGACTTTTCCGCGGTATTTGGACGTTTTTCGTCGCTGAGAACTGAAATTGGTACCCTCAAAGACACACTCTGTTTCTTTTGAGACCATTTTTGAAGTCATGAACCCTTGAAATTCTCTGTTTCAGGCTACGAAGCTCAGCTGAGCGGTGCGAACGACGTCGAGGCCGACTTCCGTCGAATCGCCACACAATTCTCCGACTGCAGCTCGGCGAAGAGGGGCGGCGATCTGGGCGTACGTTTTTGTCTCTTTCCGACTCTCGAAAGTAGTTTCTTCGATTTTAACGTAGTGGTGTTTGCCATTCAAATTTTGTGCACAAAAAGGCGCAGGTTGGAGCGATATGAATTTTTTTTACGGCAAATTATGATTTTCGAACGCAATTTTCATTCAAAAATCCCGAAAAAACGAGAAAAAAATTGCGAAAAAAAATTTTTTCTCGTCCGGGCCAGAGACTTTGCCCAAGTACATTTGCGGCCAAAAACCACTGGAAAACGGTGGAATTTGTCTAATTTGGGTCGAAATTCAGAAAAAACTGCCCCGGAAGTGTCGGAGACTGGCGAAATCCAATGACAAACACTATTTTTTGGGCGGAAAACACGAGAAAAAGTGTTTTTACCCGGGCCTTCTCCCTGAAAATGAATGAAAATTGACTTTTCGGCCCTGAGACTTCGAATCACAGCTCTCAACGAAAATCTAATTTCCGCCGCTCCACACACCGTAAATCGGCCACCAATTTCCGTCCTTCGTTTCAGTTCTTCGAACGCCGCCAGATGCAGAAGCCGTTCGAGGACGCGTCGTTCGCTTTGGCCGAGAAGGAGATGTCGTCGATTGTGGACACCGACTCGGGCGTTCACCTCATCTACCGCCTTCAGTGAACGGACCCTCCTCCTCCTCCTTTTCTCGGACACGCAGCAGACCCCCCTTTAAAAATCAATACCCCCCTCCCCTACGTTCCTCCTTTCCCTTCTCGTTTTCGTCGTTCTCCCTAATTTTCTCTACGAATCTCCGCCGTTTTCCCGTTTTTTTCGGGGAAAAATTCTCAAATTTTCGCTAAATTCCTAAACGTTTCCCTTTTAGATCTGCGTCTTTTCTTTACCGAGAGCCGAGCAAATAAACATTCATGTATCTTTTTTGTTTTTCGCTCCTTTAAAATTTCAAGGGTTTCAGCCCTACTTTCAATTTTTCTCGAAAATTTGTGAATCGAAAAGAAAAATTAAAATTAATATTCAGAGAGCCCAAAAGCGACGCGGGAGATGAGCTCCGACGAGCACAGTGAGTTTGTGAGCACACTCACCGGATGTGCTCAGAAGGAGCTCTTTCTGACGTTCACCGTCACGATGCTCGGCCTTTTGTGCCGCAATTTGGCGATGCCGTGGATCTTTCTCGGCTCGCGCTACGATTCGTCGAGGTGAGAAATTTAAAAAAAAAAACCATAATTTTAATATAACGGGGGCAAAAATCAATTTTTGCTCGGGCAAAATCCCTAAAAAACACTAAAAATTGTCAAAAATCGACCCAGATCGGATCGAGAAAATTTCGGAAAAAAATGAGAAAAATTCGAGAAACTCTGTTGTTTTTCACTCAAATCAATAGTATTTCTCATTTGAAGTGATTTAAATTCCAGTATTTTATTAAGAAACAGGGCGATTTGAGCGCTGAAATTGGTCCGGATCGAGAAAATTTCGGAAAAATCGAGAAATTTGTGTTTTTTCTTTCCATCCACCCTTCAATTTTTGATTTTAAATAGTTTTTTATCAGGAAAAAATGCAATTTGAAGGAAAAAAAAACTTTTCATATTGAAAATCCGGCCCGGCCGGCAATATTCCTGATATTTGAAAAAAAAAAAACACTTTTCCTCGTGTTTTCCGCCAAAAAATAGTGTTTTTCATTAAATTCGACACTTTCGGCGTAGTTTTCCTCTAAATTTCGACTCAAATTAGACAAATTCCACCGTTTTCCGGTAGTTTTGGCCGCAAATGTTGGCTCTTATTAAATTGGACCAATTCCAATGTTTTCTTTGAAACTGTACTTTTTTCGAACAAAAACCACACAATTGGAAAAAAAAAAGCGCGAATTCATAAATTTTACGCCAAAAATCACTGAAAACGGGAAAAATTATCGGCTTTGACATCAAATTTTTGAAAAATTGGCACCGAAACTTGCTGAAAGTGCCCTTACAAGGGTTTTGGGTAGGTAAAAATTAATATTTTTAAATAAAATTTAATCAATTTTTGAAAATGTGCGTTAGAGCCAAAACTTTCCAGAAAAATTTTTTTTTCAATTTTTTTTAAAACAAAAAAGTAAAAATTTTTGAAAATTTTTTTTTTTTTGAAATTTTAACTTACCCAAAACACACACATTTCCAGACACGTTTACTGGCTGAAATTCGGCGCCGACGTCGTTTTTCTGTGCGTGCCGTCGCTGCTGGCGCTGACGGTGCTCAACGAGCACCTCGCGTGGCTGACGTTGATCATGGGGCTCGCCGCCGGCGTGCTGCTCGTCCTCGTGCTCTTCGAGGCCAGCGAGCACCAGTTTGTGGCCAGTCTGCGGCAGACGTGGACGCGAATTCTCGAAGAGCACCACAAACCGACTCAGTTCGTCACCTACTTCAGGTTTATTTTTCCCCCAAATTTTTTTTTTTGGAAATCAGCCGGAATTTCAATTGTGTGTTGCAGAGCGATGACAATGATTCTAGTGACGATCGCGATTTTGGCCGTCGATTTTCCCGTCTTTCCGCGACGATTCGCCAAAACGGAAAAGTTCGGACACTCGATAATGGACGTCGGAGTGGCCGCGTTCATTTTTCAGTCGGCGCTCGGATCGCGGATGGCAAAGTCGCCGAATAGCGGCCGAACGCATCCGATGTGAGTTTTTTCATATTTTTCTACCGCTGAAACACATGTTTCAAGCGTCGAAAATTGAAAATGTCGAAAAATGCAAAACAAATGAAAAAATGTCAAAGAATGCAAAAAAAATGAAAAAATGTCGAAGAATGCGAAAAAATGCAAAAAAATGAAAAAAAACATGTCGAAAAATGTCGAAAAATGCAAAAATTCCATTTTCTCATATTTTTCTACTACTGAAAACGTACCGCAAAAAATGCGAAAAAATGAAAAAAAAATGTCGTAGAATACGAAAAAATGAGAAAAATGCGAAAAACGAAAGAAAAATGTCGAAGAATGCAAAAAAATGAAAAAAAATGTCAAAAAATGCAAGAAACTCCAGTTTTTTGATAATCAGTTTATTTTAATTAAAATTTATAGGCGCATGTACATTTTCCATGCGTGGGTCTCGCCGCGCGGTATGTTTCTAAAAGGTTAAAAAATTAGAACAAATTTGCAATTTTTGCATTATTCAACATTTTTTGCATTTCTCACATGATTTTTTTCATTTTTCAACATTTTTTGCATTTCTCGACATCACATTTTTTTTCGCAACCCTGAGAAAAACAATTGATTTTAAATAAATTCCCGAGAATTCAGAAGCCGTCGTCCGTGGTACCGTTCGTCGACACTCCTCTTGCTCGCGCTGGGCATCGGACGTGCCGTGCTGCTCGAGATCATCGGATATCCGCAACATGTGACCGAGTACGGCGTCCATTGGAACTTTTTCTTCACTTTTGCCGCTATTCGGGTAGGTCGGAATCCGTGAAAACGCAGTGAAAACGCCCGCTTCTTCGATTGTTTTCCAGTTGATCTACTCGATAATGCCCGCCTCGTTTCCGGTGGCTCTGTGTGCGGTCTTCGGAATTTGCCACCAGACGATGCTCAAATCGACGGGCCTTCAGACGTGGATTCTCAACGAGTCGGCGAATCGGCGCGAGAATCTGGTGACGGCGAACGCGGAGGGATTGACGAGCCTTCTCGGCTATCTGACCATCTTCTACGGAAGTCTCGCCATCGGCGATTTGATCGCCAAGACGAGGTGAGCGAAGGAGAATCAAAATTGTTTGAAAATGGCTTAAAAATAGTAGAAAAAGCGCGCGACCGAAAATAAGATCAGAGAGTTTGCTAGGCCACGGCCCTCGTTCCACACGAAATGGAGCTGCTAAGTGCGGGGCTGCCAGACTACAAACTACACAAAATGGGGGCTGCTAGGCACGGGGCTGCAAGACTACGAACTACAAAAAATGGGGGCTGCCAGACTACAAACTAGACAAAATGGGGGCTGCCAGACTACAAACTACACGAAATGGGGGCTGCCAGACTACAAACTACACGAAATGGGGGCTGCTTGCTCGTCTGTCGTCCTTCCGGCGCTTTTCATCCGCTCGTTCCGAAAAGTTCCGACTTTCTTTCGGAACCGGAATCGGAACTGTTCTGACCAAGCCTGACCAAAGCGTCTTGATTCACCGAGTCGGATTTGCAGTATTCGCGTCAAATCGTGGATCCGTCGCTGCTTCCAACTGCTTCTGCTCGCCGCCGTCTCGTTCACCGTTCAGTGTGTCGCCGAGAAGTACGTGGATCCGCCGTGTCGGCGCGTCGTCAACATCACCTACATCTTCTCGCAGGTACGTTTGAACAATTCTCAGTTTGTACTTTGTACAACCGCCCACTAATTAACCCCCGTAAATCTACACCATTCGGCGAGACCCCTGGGTAACAGGCAGAGATGTCCGGGAGTAAAAATTCGAAGTCGGAATTCATCTTTAGTTTTCACGTTGTACAACCGCCCACTCCCCCGTAAATCTACACCATGCTGCGAGACCCGTGGGTCTGTGGGGGCATGGAAATATAATTTTGGAATCCGGAAGGCGGAATGAAACTTTTTAACGGATTGAAGCGGAAAAGACGCGGAAGTCGGAATACTGCCCGTCTCAGCCCCTGGGTTACGGTATCACTCGTTTTCAATGTAGGCTGGTGACTTGGCGCCTGAAAAAAAAAACAGGCGCCTGAAAAAAACAGGTTCAGGCGGCCTGCGCCTGAAAAAAAAACAGGCGCAGGCGCCTGCGCCTGAAAGAAATTTGAAAACAGGCGGCCTGCGCCTGAGAAAAAGAACGCGCAGGCGCCTGTTTTCAAATTTCTTTCAGGCGACCAGTCGCCTGAAATTTCAGGCGCAGGCGCCTGCGCCTGTTTTTTTTCAGGCGCAGGCGCCTGAAAACGCCCGTTTTTCCCAGCCTATTTCAATCTTTAGATTATATGTGTGCAATAGAGCGTATCTCTCGTTTTTTTCCAGTTCACCCTCCTCATCTTCTCGACGGCCGTCTGTCTGTGCATTCAGATGGTGAACACGGTGTTCTGGTGTGCCAGCTTCCCGCAGTTCTCCAACGGTGTGTCATCGGAAAAACATTACTTTTCATACCAAAACCGGTGTGAATATTGCAGGCGACGACCCGTTCTCGCCTGTCTCACCATGCCTGTCGGACTCGATCAATCGGCACTCGCTGCTCTTCTTCGTGCTCTCCAACGTGCTCACCGGCGTCGTCAACATGTCGGTGCGGACGCACACGCTGCCCGCGCACCTCGCGTTTCCCATCCTCTTCGTCTATTTGACGATCTCCGTCAGTTCGGTGCACTTTTTGGAGTTTCAAAAAGTGCACTTCGTGGCGAGACCCCATTTCGAATAACATTTTTCTTTTTCTTCTCTCCTCACCTTATATCCAATTTCTCTGTTCTACCTCCTTTTTGTGTCCGCATTCTTTCCGCGCTACTTGTGATTTTTTTCGCTCATCTAGTTTCCCCCCTTCTTTTTTTCACAATGGATCTCTTATTTATTTGAATCCCCACCCCGCCCTTTTCCAGTTTAATTGTAAAGGTAGATTTTTCGAATTTGTTGTAATAAAAAGTGGTTGGTTTGTCTTTTTCTCTTTTTAATTTTTACTGTGTTCAAAAACGAAAAAAAAAATCATTTTTCCGGTGCGATTTGAGGTATGCGCCTTTAAATTCTGCGACTACGGTAGTCCATCCGAAATTTTTTAGGTATGCGCCTTTAAAACTTGAACGGCTACGGTATTTAATTTTAAATTCACGATTTGACCGTTTTCTGACGAGAAGGCGAGTTCAAAAACACAAATACATGTGAAACATGTTAGAAATAAACAGAAAACACATATTCTTATGTACACAAACACACACATGCATGGAAACACAGGCGAAACGAAAGCGGAGGGGTGCCGCGAAATTTCTAGAACGTCGGTTGAGACGCAGATGGTGAAAGAAGTGAACGCGAGTGCAAATCGAGTGCGGTGTCACTGCGAGGTGTCCCTTTCCGTCTCTCTCTCTCTCTCTCTCCTACCCGCTTCGTCGTTTTCTTTTTCTTCATCTCACTTTTTGGCAGCCTCCTTCTTCTCCCCCACCGCCCGCCCCACACATAACCAGGGTTGTCACGGGCCGGGCCGGGCCGGGCCGGGCCGGGCCGACCATATGACCCCTCCGGCCCGGCCCGGCCCGGCCCGGCCCGGCCCGGCCCGGCCCGGCCCGGCCCGGCTCGGCCCGGACTCGGCCCGGCGGGCCCGCCGTGAAATTTTCAAAGTGCTCATTTTATCGATGAAATTCATGTTTTTGTATCAAAACTGATAGAAACTGACAAGTAATTGTATTTTCAATCATTTCAACATCGAAATTCTGCCAAACGGGCGAAAACGGATTTTCGAATTTTCAGCCATTCAAATTTTGGCCACAAAAACGCTCAATTTGCAGCAAAATGATTTTTTTACTGCAAATTATGATTTTTGTACGCATTTTAAAGTTGAAATTCCCGAAAAAACGGAAAAAAAAATTGCGAAAAAAATTAATTTTTCTCTTCCGGGCCGCCGGGCCGGGCCGGGCCGGAGACTTTGCCCTCCGGCCCGGCCCGGCCCGGCCCGGCCCGGCCCGGCCCGGCCCGGCCCGGCTCGGCCCGGACAGGCCCGGCGGGCCGGCCCGGGCTTTGACAACCCTGCACATAACCCTCTCCCCCGTTTGTATCGATTCCATATCACCCGGAGACAATCGTATCGCACGACGGGTCTCGCCACGAAAACGCGGCCATCGCCATGCGGTTGGCAAATTTCGGGGTTGGCACTGTGCCAGGGGGCATCTTTTTAGGCCACCCACTTTCTCTCCTTTTTTCTTCTCCCCGCACGGGTGTCGCTGTCTCGATGTCTGCGTCTCCACTCCCGCCGCATGTTTCTCAATATCGCATTAATTCATTGTGTGCCTCTTGTTGTTCGTTTTTCTCTTCATCAGACCACTTTAAAGGTTATCAATGCCGTCGACGCCGCTGTCATACAAGAAGATCGATTTCCCGGAAATCAAGCCACTCGAGAAATGTGACGAGGCAGCGGTGCTCGACAGCTGCACACTGGGCCTTGAGGACTTCCTCGTGCGACGCCAGGAGGTCCGAGCTCCGATCCGGGACCCTGACCTGAAGATCAGGATCGCCGAGGTGACGCTGCTCGTGCTACAGAAGCACACATGGCTGTGGAAGAAGGAGGAAGGAAGAAGAAAGAAGCGGACGAGCGCGAGGCAATGGGCGGAGGTAGATCACAAGGTCTACCTCCGCACCGGACACTTCGTGCAGCCCGGCGGATCGCACAAGATCTACCGGAAGGCGATGCACGCCACCCGCAACATGTGGATCTTGTCGATCCGCAACAAGAAGACGATCGCCGAGATCCACGCCGACGCACACCGACGTGCCCAACAGACGAGGGAAGGGGCGGTCGGCTACGAGTACTGGGCGTTCCTTCAGCCGACGGTCAGCCTCTATGTGCGTCGGAAAATCGCCGAGCAGCTGGCTGGCCGTCGGAGGGGAAGACCTCGGCGTGGAAGGTGAGCGATTGTTCGAAAGCTTCCAGGCAAACATGGAGATATTTCAGAAGAGCCAACGAAGACATCGACGACGAGGTGGAGGAGGAGAAAATGGAGGAGGAGCCAAGGAACGTTGCAGTGTGAGTTGTGAACTCTCTGGTTTTGTACTCTAACCTACGAAATGCCTAAACCCTTATCAACATATCAGATCTGGCGCAATCTCATCTACCAGCTTATCTGATCTTATTCGGTTAGCATTAGAGTTGTGGCCCCCGCAGTAATCCCGTAATCACCTCGGCAGCCTTTGAAATTATTAAATTATTACTTCACGGCTCACTCGCCTTCTCTAACCACTTGTTTCTTGTCACAAATCACAATTTGTCGCTTTCATTCCTTATCTGCTACTATTAGAACGTTCTATTTATAACTTGTTCAATTTGGAATTGGAAATGGATGAGCCAATGAACGTTGGAGTGTGAATTGTGAACACTCCAGTTTCGTACTCTATAATTAGTAGTCGCCTCAGAGAACATTGTCTAACACCCCACACATGTAGTCAGAAGCAACCGCCAACCTATTAAAGGCCTAAACCCTTATCAACCTACTAGATCTGGCGCCTTCCCATCTACCAGCTTATCTGATCTTATTCGGTTAGCATTAGAGTTGTGGTTGCCCCCTGCAGTAAGCCCCTAATCACCTCGGCAGCTTTTGCAGTTATTAAATTGTTACTTCGCGGCTTACTCGCCTTCTCTAACAACTTGTTTCTCGCCACAAATCACAATTTGTCGCTTTCATTCCTTCCATGTAGTCCAAAAACGTTCTATTTATAACTTGTTCAATTTACTTCTTATCTCTCTCTCGCACAAACAGTTCACAGTGTCCTCCATATCAATATTCATGACACCATATTCTAGGGGGCACAAAGGACTAACACCAAATAAGATTAGTTCTGACTTCTCTGATTGACAGAATGTCGGAATCCTCCCGTGACTTTAGATTGTGTGTATACATAATGGTGTCATGAAGAAACAAACGTTTTCTATTTTTAAATTGAAAATTTCCAACAAATGTGGAAACTGCGGACTTACTAGGAAAGTGTCTAAAAGGGAGGTGACATTTTTGGTTAACACCCTGGGGGTGTTTCGGATTGAACCATATCAGTCCGACGATCTGTTTAGCAAGTTTTGAAAAGGGATTCCTCATCACCATGATGTATTCTTTTGATCGAGCTAGGTAGACACTTTCCTAGTCAGACATTGATAAAACACATAAACATATTTACGAATGAACGAGCAAGCGAGAGGTATTAAGGAATTTTTTTGTGTTTGGAGTTCCGCAAACACCGCGCCAACGTTGTCTACCGTACTTTTCACGTCAAAAAGCACTGAAAACAGCATTGCGCGGTGTTTGCGGAACTCCAAACACAAAAAAATTTCTTAATATCGGTTCATCGATTCCCCTGTTTTAATTCAAAATCACATCACCATTCGTTATTCCATTTCAGGCGTCAGCAGTCGCCGCGACGCCGAGGACTTTTCGACGACGATTCGGATTCGGATCTCGAATTCCACTGAATGCTCCAACGAAACATCATCTGTCGTCTTTTGCTCGTCAGACCAGAGCAAAACAGATCTTGTTTCCCAGGGACCCACCATGTGGAAGCCTCATTTTTTCGAATTTTCAATTAGTTTCCGAATTCTCAACATTCCCTTCCGCTCAACACTGATATGAACCCAATTCTTGTTTTCATAGTTCCCAAGTTCCCAACCCCGTGTTCCGTCAACTGTGCTCTTTTAACACTACCTCCTTCCCCCTCTCCTCGCCTCCTCTTCTCTTCTCAGTGCTCCAAGCCCATGCTCCGTTCCTCTCTCTCACTCTTTATCCCCATTTCTCTTGCTCCAAAAGTGAGCCCCACTGCTCCCAGTTCAATTTCTATTGCAATTTCGCTCTGTTGTACCCCAAAACGTTCGTTTCTCGGTTTCATTTCTCGGTGAATCGGGTTCTTTCAATCCATTCCTCCTTCTTCCCCGGCTGGCCCACATTCCCCCGAAGAAAAAATTACCGTAAAACCTGAACGGCCGCTCCAATGCCGCTCCAATACAGGTTTTACGGTATTCGCCTGTTCTTCACACTCGTCCGATCCCACTCTTGTCCCGAATCGGAACCCTCCGATTTCACACAGTTTGCTCCCCCTTCCAACTGAAGTCCTCTCTAGGCATCGTTCTAATTCGTATTTTAATTCTAATACTAATTATGTCAATGGTAGTAATCATATAAAGATTGAATAAACTCTGATAAATTGGCACAATCGAGACACTTGGAAACTGTTCGAAAACCAGAAAAGTCGCCTGCTATTGATTATCGGGAAGATTTTTAAAAAATTGCCTAGAGACGGAGATGTGTTCTCCATCCTCCGTGTCATTATCGTCTTCATCTTGAGTGTCGTTGCGATGATGGAACGTCGGTAAGTTACGAATTGAAGAATATTAGCTTCTATACTTTTAGTATACCATAAAACCTTTTTAGACCGGCACCCAAAACCCCGAAATCGTGGCTCCGGGACGTTTCGCAGTCGCTAAAATGGTCCCAAAAGGAGATTTTGATAGGCTTTGTCTTGTAAAACATAACCAATTTATCAAATTTCGGTCCTCGCGCCAAGCCAGCCTTGTCGGGGAGTCTAGAATTCCTTCACAACGCAGTAAATGTCCTTTTATAGAGTCATTTCGCTTGAACTCAACCAATTGTAAGAAAACACAATTTTCATACTAAGAATCACTCTTTCGTACAGTTTTTGAGAAAAACGCGAAAATGTCGCAAATTGGTTGAATTCAAGCGAAAAAACTCTATAAAAGGACATTTACTGCGTTGTGAAAGGGTTCCAGACTCCCCCCGACAAGGCTGGCTTGTCGCGAGGACCGAAATTTGATAGACTGGTTACGTTTTACAAGACAAAACCTATCAAAATCTCCTTTTGGGACCATTTTAGCGGCTGCGAAACGTCTGGCTGCGAAATGTCCCGGAGCCGAAATCGTAAGGGTCCCCGCTGTGGATTTTCGAATTTTTTTTCTGAAATTGGAATTCTAGTATAGTTGTAGAGATCTAAAATTCGACCATTCACTTTTCAAAAGGACACCGTTGTTGTTAGTTTTTCCGGTTTTTTTTTGGAAAACATGCTTCGAGAATGCAATTAACTTTTGAAAATTGTTTTTATTTTCAAACAATTCAGAAAAAGTGATTTTTTTCACTTGAACAATAATAATTTTCGAAAAAAAATAACCAGTTTCAAAACGTACATAAATTTGAAATTTTGAAATTTTGAAGGATATACTTGTCTTGTTCTTTTAAAAAAGTTTAGAAAAGTTGTTCTCTTTGCAGGAAGTGATATTTGCCGAAACTTCCGTAACGTAAAATACATTTTGTGCAGTACGAGTGGAACCAGCAGAATGGCGGAGTTGTCCCGTGATACGGGACACGTGACACTACTTAAATGAACAGACGTTCAAGTGGGCCGAGGAAGACAGAAGCCGTTCGACAATCAACCCGGTAAGCAGTGCGGTGGAGCGCGTTTCCAACATTCATTCACATATTCACATTCGGGTTGAAAAAGAGCCCGAGCAGGAGCAAAAAGAGCACCGAGAGCAAGCTTCATGTTGTCCAGTTTTGGTGAAAAAAAAATTTATTTTAGAAAAATAGTTTTTTACAAAAAAAAAAAACTTTTTGATTCTCATGGTATTTATGGTTATTTTCATTCAAATTGGAGAAAAAAGCTGAAATTTATCAAATTTGGAAAACATTTTTTCCAGTTTTACAAATTTTGACCAAGACGAAATCATTAGTTTCAAAAGGAAAATTGTGAAGTAAAATAATCGGGTGAAAATGAAAATTTTTTTGAAAATTTTTTTTAAATGCAAGTGCGCTCTATTGTGAACTTTCAGCAGTGCATTAGAGCGCATTTGCATCGCCACACGAATTGAGGTATGAGGTATATTTCTCAGTGCAAATGCGCTCCATCGAAAAGCCAAGAGACACTGAGTGCAATGGAGCGCATTTGCACTGGAAGAAGAGAAAGAGAAAGAGGAAACTAGCGAAGAATACAGCAGCAGGCGCCGACGAGCAGGCAAATAGTGGAGAAAATGAGGTAGGAGACGGCGATGTGGAACGTCCACCAGTCACAGTAGGCGCGCGCCGTCCATGATCCGAAAACCCAGTAGCAACCGAATAGGAACCTCAAAAAATCGATAATTCGCCTTTTTTTGTGCTCCCCGCACAAATTTAAGCTTTTTTGAAAAAAAATTCGATTTTCAACTTTTAAATTACCGCCAATTTGAGACGAGTACGATGCTCCGAAATAACGCACGGCGTCTTTGTTTAGCGTAGACTTTTTTTTTGAAAAATCCTTCAAAATAGACGGTTTTCGACGGTTTTTTCGTCGTTTTCTTTGTATTTTTTGAGTTTTTTTTCGGTGAAATAATGAAATAGGGGCCTACCACACAAAAACGGCGATATTGAGGAAGAAGTGAATGTAGCTGCACGGATACGGAAAACCGGAATTGCCGCTCGCATCGCGCTCCTCGCCGTCTTCCGACGGCAACGGCGACTCGCGTTTTCGTTGCTGAAATTACAGAAATAACCAAAAAAAATGGTATTTGAATAAGCGAATTTCGAGAAAAAAATTTCATGCATAAAAAATTTTTTCTTTTCGGAAAAATGATTTTTAGTGAATAAAAAAAATTCGCGAAAAAAAATCTGCTTCAAAAAACCAATTATTACCAAAACGAAAAAAATTTTTAATGTCATTAGAATTTAAACGACCCAAAAAAATTATTTTTCAAGTTTAAATTTGAATTTTTCGCGGTTTTGAATTTTAACTTAATTAAACATGTTTCATCATTTTTGCATTATTTTTCAAAAAAAAACCTATACCTATGATGAATAATTAATTTCATTATTGAAAGAAATATTTTTTGGAAATTTCGATTCTGCTTCAAAAAACCGATTATTACGAAAAACGGAAAAACAAATTTAGTTCGATAATTATCGGGTTGTTTACTGAAAAAGCCAACAAAAAAAACAATTCCTGGACAAAGTACCCAAAAATTTTTTTTCAAATTTAAATTTTAAATTTTTTTCAAAAATGTGATTTTTTTGAATTTTAATGTTAAAAAAAACAGGTTTTATCATTTTTAGAAAAATTTTAATTCTGCTTCAAAAAACCAATTATTACCGAAAAATAAACAACAATTTCAATAGGAATTTGTTTTTTGTTCGAACATTTTATTTATTCAAAATTTTAATTTTAAAAAATAGATTTCACCATTTTTACACTAGTTTTCAAAAAAAAAAACCTATTAAATATTCAAATTCAAAATAATTATTTTTTTTAATATCACAGTTTTAGAAAAATTTTATTTTTTTCTGCTTCAAAAAACCTGAAAACAATCGTTTTTTAATAAAATGCCGACTACTTTTTCAATTTTTCGCTCTTTTAAATGCGTCGACAATAATTTCTTTGTTTTGTTGCAGCAACAAGCCTGAATTTACATATTTGCGTCGAAGACGTTCGATGACGTCCTTGGCGAGCCACAGAAGGCCGAGAACGATGATGAAGACGGGTATCATGGGCTGTCCGTCGCACTCTTCGCGTCGCGCGATTCCGAAAATGATGAGACAGATGGTGAGGACGGTGAAGATGATGTTGCATCCGGACGAGATCTCCTCGTCCATCTCCTCGTCGAACGACGCTGCAAAACGACTGGTAGCCCTTTTATCTCGAGAACCAAGAGAGCTATCGAAAAGTTGTCAACTACAATGTTGTAGAGCACAAAAAAAGCTACAAGTTTCCAGTCGACAATTTTTTGATAGCTCTTCTGGTTCTCGAGATAAAATGAGACCTTTCCAGTCAGTACTGTATTTGGTGCTCTGAAGCTTATTTTTATAGCAAAAGAAAAAAGAGAAACCTTTGGTAAGAGCCCTGTCCAACGCCTGATTGGCTCCTCTCACCATCCGTTTCGGTTTGCTCAGCGGCTCGATGACGCCGCCCTCTTCGAGCATTTTCTCCGTTTTAGCGGGCATTCCGATGTTTTTTAGGCTGTAAAATGGAATTCAGAAGACGTTGATGGGAATAGAAGACGTTAAAAGAAAAAGAAGAAAGCGAAGAAGAAGACGTTGTTTGTTTGAAAGTTGATGGGAATGGGAAGAAGATGGTTGATCTTCTTCCCCCCCCCCCCCCGTTTTACCCAAACAACACGGTGATGATGATTCCGGTATCGCCTTTTTATGACGACCTTGGCCTTTTCTTCGAACGGAGACGTTGACGTCTTCTTCTTCTTCTTCTTCATGAAGACGTCTTCTTGATGAAGGCGTTGTTTTTCTTTTCACATAAATAAGGTTAGTCTCTTTACAAGCATGTTCCCAATGATTTGATAAACAAATTGTTGGTTGACCACTTTTTCGTTCCTTTTTTCGTTTTTTTTTTTGAAATCCTGAAAATTCGCGCCAAGCAACCCCCCCTAGCAGCCCCTTTCATTGTAGTTTGTAGTCTGGCAGCCCCGCGCTTAGCAGCCCCATTCTTGTAGTTTGTAGTCTGGCATCCCCGCGCTTAGCAGCCCCCATTCGTGTAGTTTGTAGTTTGGCAGCCCCGCGCATAGCAGCCCCCATTCGTGTAGTTTGTAGTCTGGCTGTCCCGCGCTTAGCAGCCCCCATTCGTGTAGTTTGTAGTCTGGCTGTCCCGCGCTTAGCAGCCCCCATTCGTGTAGTTTGTAGTCTGGCAGCCCCGAGCGAGAAAATTGTGTTTTTTTTTTTGAAAAAACTTTGTTTTTCGCTGGTAAAATAACAAAACACAAAATTAGAAACCGAAAAGTTGAAGCAAAAAAAATAAAATCCGCACTGCTTAAAAAAAACCTGTTTCGAATTGATTGATCAAAAACTATTGGCAATTCGTCGAAGCTCGTCGACGGTCGCGTTTTGAGAAAATTGACAAATTCGGTGGAGCAAAATTCGCAGAACGGCAAACTTTTCCGGATCGATTCGCACAGTTTGATTGAAGTAGGGAAGAAGGTGCTGAATATCCGACGTCAGATTCAGCGCGGGCAATGATTCCATAGGCGGAAGTGGAGTCTCGATCTGACATTTTGTGCATTCGAGCCATACTTTAAATATGAAAGAAGGGGGGGGGGTCTTACAATGTCCATTTGAATAGCTGGGATGTTTGCAGGGAGATCTGCTGGAATGACCGGTGTGCTGAAATGTTTGAAGCTTTAGTTTTTGTTTTTTTTGCATCTTTTCACAATACTTGACTTCCCGAGGGTCCTGCTTCACAACGACTTTTCTCCGTTGTCTTTCGGTCTCGGGCTGGGGCTCAAGAAGAAGTTGAGCAACTGGAGCATTCCAGTCAATAGGTTCAGGAGGATCAAAAGTGGGGATGACTTGGACTTCTCTGGGTGAAAATTGTTGCTCCTGCTGTTGCTCTTGCACGATTCGATTTCTGAGCATTTGCTCCCATCCCAACATCTTTTCGGTGCTCCGATACCATTTTATGTGCGGGTAGTGCCTCCACGTCATCAGCTCTCTTTCCATCGCTACCGGGTCTCCCTACAAAATAGGCCAAAAGGTTCAAAATGAGCATTGAACTCACTGGGTATTTCCTCATAGCTTCCTCCACTTTGATTTTCAACTTTTTCGACATATTTTGTATCATACTTTTAATTTGCACTGGTTGAATAAGGCGCCCCGTTTTTAAATAGGTTTCGTAGGAAACACTGAATTCGAAATCGCCTCGACGGCGCATATTTTCGACGGCTGGCCAAAGCCGTCCAGTAGCTTGCAGGATCACGTTTCGGATTTCGTTTGTTTCGTCCCAGTGGTTGTTCAGTGGGGTCCATGACTGCGGGAGTTTCAAAGAATGCAAGAACTCTTGGAAGGACAGCTGTCGGACTCTTGGAACCACAGCTGGCGGGGGAAGCATGTTCGACATGATGAATGGCACGTTTCGCGAGGAACAACTGAAGCGAAACTTTGTTTTCGATGCTGGTTGAATTGTGGTGGCTGCTAGACTACAAACTACAAACTCTGGGGCTGCTAGGATGGGGGCTGCTAGACTACAAACTACAAACTCGGGGCTGTTTCACTACAAACTACAAACTTTGGGGCTTATGAAGTAGACTACAAACTACAAACTTTGGGGCTCCTAGGATAGGGTCTGCTAGACTACAAACTACAAACTCGGGGCTGCTAGGATAGGGTCTGCTAGACTACAAACTACAAACTCGGGGCTGCTAGGATAGGGTCTGCTAGACTACAAACTACAAACTCGGGGCTGCTAGGATAGGGTCTGCTAGACTACAAACTACAAACTTTGGGGTTGCTTCACTACAAACTACAACCAGGGGCTGCTAGAAATGTGATTGCAATTCAACGTTCGGGGCTGCTAAACTACAAACTACATCTCGAATTCGGGGCTGCTAGGTCTGAAACTACAAAAACCGCAAAGATAAAGTGGCTGGTAGACCACAAAAAAAACACATGAAAAGGAGCTTTATTAACACTAAAAGCTGTATAAACCGAATGATGGGGGGTCGCAAATCAGCGAAAAACGCGGAGAAGAAAGTGTAAAGAGAATGGAAACAAAAGAAAAGATGGCGAATCCCAGGAGACATGGGATGCTCTTTTTTTAAAAGATAAAGAAGAAAACGGGAGAAAAGGAGAAGGAGAAAGAGAGATTCAAAAAAAATAAAGCAAAAGTTCTTCCGAGTGTCAGTTGTTAACATCTCCGACCGGCTCTCGACCTCGGAAAGTTCTGCGATACTACATATTATATGGCGTTTCAAAAACTTTTTGACGGAGAAATGAAGGAATTAGGAATGTTTGTGGGCTCATTGCGATTCCGGCAGTGAGTCGCTGATCTGACGGATGACTTCCACCGGACAGTCTTCGATGACGTCCGCGATCCGAAGCATCAGATTCTTGATTGCCCGGAACTTTTCCGGACTTCTTGCCACAGTTCGATTGAACTGCGGAAGGAGGTATTGAAATTCGTCGTCGAGAGTGCGAACTGATGATGTAGACGGCATCTGGACGAGGTTCATCGATGTGGTCATGGCACTACTCTGGTCGGGTTGAGACAGAATTGGGTAGTGGTCGAACAACACTCTGTCGGACACATTGGCCGAGACACTGAAAGTTATCGTTTTTTTCCTAAGAAACATAAGAAGTACAAAACCCACAGTGACTTCTGAAGCGGCGTCACCTCGGTCTTCATCGAACTGACCGTCGGAGTGGTCCCCCATGCGAAAGAACTCGGCGATGGCGATGGTGACGACGGCACCTGAACAGAAGCCGGTTTTGGCGACGTCGCACTGGTCACGGGCTCTTCCGGATCGTCGACAATCATGCAGTCCGAATCATCGTCGTCGTCCCGATTGTCTTGGACGACATCGCCTCGGAGAATCTTGTTGCGGAGGTCCGCCTCCCAGTAGCTCACACGCGTCAAGCTTCGCGCCCAACGGATGTACGGATAGTAGCTCCATTTGCGCAGCTCGAGTTCGACGGCAAAGAGGTCGTTCTGGAATGGAGACGTTGAGAAATGGAGAGAGAGAGGGGCTGCTACGCTACAAACTACATTTTGGGTTCGGGTCTGCTACACTACAAACTACATTTTGGGTTTAGGGCTGCTACACTACAAACTACATTTTGGATTCGGGTCTGCTACACTACAAACTACATTTAGAGTTTGGGGCTGCTACACTACAACCTACATTTCGGGTTTAGGGATGCTACACTACAAGCTACAAGTTGGGTTTGGGCTGCTACACTACAAACTATATTTTCTGTTTTGGGCTGCTACACTACAAACTATATTTTCTGTTTGGAGCTGCTACGCTACAAACTATATTTTCTGTTTGGAGCTGCTACGCTACAAACTATATTTTCTGTTTGGGCTGCTACACTACAAACTACAATTTCTGTTTGAGGCTGTCACACTACAAACTAAATTTTGGTTTCGGGGCTGCTACACTAAAAACTACATTTTGGGTTTGGGGCTGCTACACTACAAACTACATTTAGAGTTTAAAGCTTTCACACTACGAACTACATTTCTGGTTTGGGGGCTGCCACACTACAAAATACACACCATTTTCCGAAAAAGGTAAGCGAAAACTCACAGGAAACTTGGTCAGAAGCGCTGTGAGTTGTTTCCGAAGCTGAGATCGAAATTGGTTGACAAGCTGCTTGGTCGTTTTGTTGCTCAGACTTCTTCCGGTTCGTCGGAACGCGTTGTAGGCGATCGACTCCACCTGCTGCTCCGTCAGCGGTTGCTCGTTGTCCCTCATCTGTCCCGCCTCCCAGAGAATCGATCGACGCGCTTGCTCGCAAAGCGGATGACTTCTCAGTCGATCGTTGCGTCGAGTCTGACGAAACTCGTCGAGTGTCACGTGACGCAAGTGCTGATCGAACGGACACAACGGTTCGAAGTGGAACGGTTGCTCGTGGAACGGCAAACACGACGGCTCCACTTTAACATGGGCTCCACTCATAGCTTGCTGAAAAACGAGGCTTTTTGACACGAAAAGCGTGGAGAAACAAGCGTGGAAGAACAGTTTTTAGGTGGAAAATCGATGAGAAACGGCAAGAAACGTAGCAAGGCGGTTGTTTCTGTGCGAGTGCCGCACATATATCGCCTACATCGCGCGCTCTGCGTCTCTCGCTTGGAACACCTCATGCACTGCACATACCCATACAACGCGGTCCCTTTCGACGAGAAATGCGCCAGCCCAGTTGGAGTCTTTTTAGACGAAAAATAGAAATAAATTGGCGTTTTTGGAACATTTAGATTCGGATCTATATAGACGCATTTATAATCTATTTAGAATTGTGAATCTATCTATTCTCCATTTAATAATTTTGTCGCCGGAGATCAAAAATGTACGAAGAGACAAGGCGGCACCACCCATTTTCCCGCAAAAGCACGGTTACACACAACATTACGCGTCTAGTGCGTAACAAAAAGCGCTCTTTGACTGTTTTAACGAGTTTCGAAGTTTTTAGAGGCGAGGGGTCAGTTCCCACACACTTCATGACTAACGCGCAGTCGAAAATTCATAGTTTCAACTGAGTAGATGCGTTCGTCGTGAGTTCTTTGTCTTCGCTTTAACGGAGAAGACATGCCGTGCCTTTGCGGAAAAATTGGCGGTGCCTTTTTGGCCGCGTCGTATTTTCGTACATTTTTGACCTCCGGTGGCAATATTATTAGACAGACAATGGGGTGAAAGATAGGAATCGGGAAAAGTCAGCCTGGAGTCGAACCACGGTTCAGATTACATGTCTGATGCACTAATCGCATAGCAAAGCATTAGCATATCTTGTACGTAATCAATGAAAGGCAAAGAGTGAGAGCAATCTTATCCTGACCTCCGGAGTCCGGATAGCGAGGTGTCGAGTCCAGGCTACTGACCTGACTTTTCGCCATTTCAACTATTATAATCTGAGTTGACCTTTCAACCAGAAAATCAACAAAAAAAAGTGAGAAATTAATCGTGAAAACGCAGGGCTGAAGCCTCTTTGGCCGTATTCATGAAAGTTTGCACTGAACACCGATGTTCATTGCAAATCTTTGGCTTTGCAGTACAAATGAAAAAAAAAAACAAAGTAGTGGATAGATATTCATGAAAATCACTTTTTTTTGGTTTGCAGCGAGATATAACGGAAAAGGGGGAAATAGAGAAACCGAATGTTGAACGTGCGAAAAAAAACCAAAAGCAAGGAAAATAAGAATTCGCCACGAGTTGAAGACGTAATTTTCTTCACACTAACAAGTTCATGTCACGTCAAAAAGTTCATTAATACGGTTTTGTGGTTTGCACTGCAAATCTTTTTTTGGCTCATTTTCACCAGTGAAAAGGTATTTTAATACGACCTGAGGGGTCAGAAGAGCCAGTCTTAAGACAGAATAGAGTGGGGGCTGCTACACTACAAACTACATTCTGGGTTCGGGGCTGCTACACTACAAACTACATTCTGGGTTCGGGGCTGCTCCACTACAAGCTACATTTTGGGTGCTGCTACATTTCTGGTAAATCAGTCGGAGTCTATTTAGTCGAAAACTAGAAATAAATTGGCATTTTTGGAACCTATTTAGGTTTGGATCTATATAGTCGCATTTTAATATATTTAAAAACATATAAAATCTATTTTGAATTGTGAATCTTTCTATCTTAAAACGGAATCTAATAGATGCGTTTCGGATCTATTTAGACGGGTTTAGACGTTTTTACGATATTTCAGACAATTTTAATGTCAATATTTTCTAGTTTTCGTCTAAATAGACTCCGACTGATTTACCAGAGACTACAAACTACAAACTACATGAAATCAAAATATTCAAAAGAAACCGAAAAATGCTTATTTTCTTGGTACTATTGATCAGTTTATGCTGCTTAAAACATAATTAGACAATTTTCGTCTTTCGCGGTCATTTCAAGTGTTCGAGTGACCTGATTCGTCTAAAATTGAGGGAAAACGGCTGTTTTTAAGGTTTTATGCAGATTTTCTTCAGAAAAAAGCGGAATTTCTCTCGCAAGAACCAAAATTTACGAGGTCGCTGTAGAGCATAGTATCGATTTTCGGGGAAAAGACCCAAAATTTAAAAGTTCAACACGAATACCAAAGCTTATTTATTCGAGACACCAGGGGAGAAGATCATATAAAAAGACAAAAAAAGAGAAAAGTGTTGAAGTTTAGGAGATCGGCAGACTTTCAGTGATTAATCGGATTTCGTCGGCGGAGACGTCGTCGGCGATCTCGACGAGGCGGAAGAGAAGGTTTTTGATGGCACGCTGCTTTTCCGGACATCTGGCCACGATTCGATTAAACTCGGGCACCAGATACTGAAATTCGTGGTTGAGACTTTGCCTGGCTGTGGTCTGAAAAGGACTGCATTTCTCTCTTTCAACGGTAAAGTGGTGTTACCGAGCTGCTAACCGATGCCTGAACATCAATCGGATCCTCGTACTTATGTGCAGGTGACATCGAGGGCATCGTCATCGGATTCTGCACTTCGAACGGGTTCATCGACGCCATTGCCGGGGTGTGCCTACAACCGTTATGTTATGTTTATCGATTTCCTAGTAGTAAACTTACATGTCCATAGAGTTGTGCATATGAGGTTTCACTCGACCATAGTTCGCATGAATCGGCGTCGGATGGAATGTAGGCGTGTCGGTGTTGTTCATCGGCGGCATGTGCATGTGAACCGCCGAAGAGGTCGATGGCGACTGTGCTGTGGCCGTCGGCGTCGACGGAATCGATGGATCGTCTTCCGGCTCGTCGACGATCATACAATCCGAATCTTCGCCGTCTTTATCGTCAAGATAATCGCCGCGCAACGCCTTCTCGCGAAGCTCCTTCTCCCAGGCGATCTGTCTCGGATTGGAACGCATCCAACGAAGGTACGGGTAGTGGCTCCATTCCAGCAATTGGTTCTCCACTGCTCTCAAGTCGTTCTGCAAGCAGAATTGTGGATTTGGCATTGTGGGATCTGCGAGACTACAAACTACACAAAATGGGGGCTGCTAGGCGCGGGGGCTGTTACACTACAAACTACATGACATGGGGGCTGCTAAGCGCGGGGCTGCTAGACTACAAACTACACAAAATGGGGGCTGCTAGACTACAAATGATACAAAATGGGGCTGCTAGGCGCGGGGCTGCCAGACTACAAACTACAAAAAATGGGGGCTGCTAGACTACAAACTACGCAAAATGGGAGCTGCGAGACTAAAAACTACAAAAAAATGGGGATGTTAGGCGCGCGGCTGCCAGACTACAAACTACACAAAATGGGGGCTGCTTGCTGCTCGTCTATCGTTTTTCTCGCGCTTTCCATCCGCGAAAAAACCACTTACCGGATATTTTTTCATATGCTTGAGGACGTGTCTGCGTAACTGGCACCTAACATGTTGCAGCATTATCTTCATATTACCGTGGTGGATCTTGACGCCCGTCCGGCGGTACGTCGCGTACGCCACCATCTGCGCCTTCTCCACCGTGATCGTGTGCCCGTCGCGACGATCGGTGCTCGTCAACCGGCGGCCGGCCTCCTCCAACGCAATCTTCCGAACGGTGTCGCAGAACTGCATCGAGTGGTGCGTTCGGGAAAGACGATCCCATGTCGGTGTTCGAACGAATTCGTCGAAAGACAAGAAATATTGGTTGGGGTCTGGCTGCGGTAGTTGCTCCGCGTAAATCGGCTGCTCGTAGAGCGGTAGGAGCCGGTCCGCCTCGCTTTTAACAATTCTATCCATGTTTCAGGCTGCAATTTTGAAAAGGAACATTTTGAAGGGAAGCCAAATGAAGAGAAGAAAAACGGGGGTAAGGAACGGGAGAGTAGCAGTATCCGAACAGTCGTTTTGGCCTGTCTTTCTCTCTCTCTCACCAACCACTCTGCCCTCCGCAGTTTTCTCTGCGTCTCTCGGGTCACAACATTACGAACACGCGCTCTCTTGCGGTGACTGGCCTCCTCGCCCTCTCCCCGCGGGGTGACGCATGGTTGCAGGCAGCAGTGTAAACCCTTCCGACGTCGTGGTGGAATTCAATCGATACGCACCCGATGATGTAGGGCGGACGAGGAGAGCGTACTAAATCCTCGCGAAATCGGACGAAAATCGTGCGCGGTGGGCCCTTCTTTTCACCTGTAATGCGCGGTCTACTGGGAGAGCAGTCGTGGCGCAATGGTACTACTTTTGCATTTCAATCTGAAGACCCGAGTTCAATTCCTGCCTGTGGCATTTGTCTTTTATATTTTATCTTTTACAATCTTTATTATTATAGCGGAATTGGCGTTAACTTTACATGAATTACACGAATAGCGTTAAAGTTTAAAGGTAAAGGTGGAGTGTTTGCAGAATAGGGGGGAGGGGGAACTGAAATTGAATTTCAAAAGTGCAGTATTATATATATATATATATATATATATATATCAAGGGGGGGGGCGGAGATCCTCGCTCCATCGTTCATCGTCTCGCGTATCTCTCGGCTCGATCGGCGGTCGGCAGGACGACAGGCGGCGTCGCAGTGCTCACCGCCTTCGGCTTGTTCTTCGAGCCGAGCGGTCGACCGCGGTTGCCGAGCCCGACCTTCTTCTTCGGACGTCCCGGTCCACGTCCCGACGAGGGCTTCGGCGCCTTCGGGGCTCGCGGAGTCGCGAGTGGAGGCCGTCCGCGACCGCGTTTCGGAGCATCCGAAGTGCTCGGCGCAACCGGGGCTGCTGCGGACGAGGTCAACGGCGAAGACGTCGGAGTTGCCGCCCGTTGCGGAGAGCCGGCCGGTGAGACGGAAGAAGCTGCAAGAATGAGGGCCGTCACGACGTCTTCTCCTCATCAAAACTCACCAGAATCACTATCCAAGTCGGCGTTGGCCGACGCAGCCGCTTGCGAGACGCGTGGCGGACGTCCACGACCTCTCTTCGGCTCTCCGGAAGACGTCGGCGTCGCTGTCACCTTCTTCTTGAACACCATCTTTTTACTGTAAATGTGTTGAAAAGTTTAATAGATAGTAGACACAAGCAGAATGAGAGAGAGGCGTGAGAAATGAGGAATGAAGAGAGCGCAGAGAGAGACACGGTGCAACAATCGGCCGCGCCAAATTCAAATCGAATGAGGGAGGAAGGAGGGTGGTTGGGAGAGGGAGGGCAGCCGCAACGCGCACGCGCGCACACCAGCCAGCCACTCGATCGACCGGCGAGAGAGTGTGCGCGACGAGGAGCGTGCGAGACGGTTAGACGGTGCGAGAGAGAGAACGAGAGCCTTCTGTTGTGTCGTCCCCCCTTCCCTGGCCTCCCTACAGGGGCCTCCTATTGTCTCTCCCCCCCTCTTTCTCGCGTGTCTGTGTGTGTTGACATTAATAAGCAATGTCTTGGGAGAGGCGGGCAGGGGCTTGGCACAGTGCCAAGAATCCGGTGCACACGCAAAGAGTCGCCTTATCTTATCAATATCAAAATGGGTGATTGGGAGGGTGAAGAGGAGGAGAGATTGGAATGCTTCCCCCCTTTCCTTTCCTCTCCTCCTTCCCACCCACCCCAAAAGATCGTAAATAAACATTTGCTGGGGAGGCCACGCCCACTCTTGGCAGCGTGCCAAGTGACCCCTAGCCACCTTTCCCCGACCGTTTTTGGGCGGTCAAAATTGGTTCTGCCCGTACCGAATGGGAAAAGAAAGGGTACTAAGGAAACAAAAGAAAAATTTTGTTTTCAGTTTCGGTAAAAAGTTAAAATACCGCAGTTTTTGTTAAAACTGATTAGCTCTCGAACTACCATTTCATCAAAATTCAAATTTTAAAACTGAAAATTATTATTTTTTCCATTACATGATCGAAATTTTGATTTAAAAGAAATAAAAGCAAAAAAAGCAAAAGAAAACTTTTTTTGCTTTGCTCCCTGTAAATTCAAAATAACGAAATTTTGGGAGAAAAAAAAACAATTTTAAAAAAATTGAGGGAAAAATCGTAAAATCACTAATTTTTGAAAAAATATTGTAATTATCAAATTTTTAAAAAAATTTCAAAAAAAAAAAACGATTTCTGAAGCTGTATTTTATTAATTTTTTTAGTGATCAAAAAATTGATGAAAGAACTATTTTCAAATTTTTTAAAGTTTGAAGAATAGTTTTCTTCCATAAATTATTATTTCAAAAAAATAAACAAAGAAAAAAGTAGATTTCTAGGAAAGCACAAACCAATCAAAATTTTCTATATTCGAAAAAAAAAACATCTTTGAATCTGTAATTTTTTTAATAATCGAAAATTCATATTTTTTATTTATTTTCCATTTCTATTTTTATTTTCTGTTTTTTAAATTGCACAGAAAAAATTAAATTGTTTATTGATTTCAAAAAATTAGAAAAAAAAAACTAGTTAAAAGGGAAGAATTTTATCGGAAAAGTTCTGGGCGCGAAGAAGGGGATACACTTGGAATTGCAGTTTTTCTTCTGAAAATAAATTATTTTTCAAAAATTTTTTTTTTTTTTTGAATTCAAATTTCGCGCCCACTTGGAAGAGCCTTCTTGGTGAGCAACTCGGACTGATCGTAGTCTATGGCAGTGCTCAAATCATTGGGCTCAGGCTCCGGTGTCCCGTTTTCGGAGCTGCTGCTGCTGCTGCTCCGCCGCCGCCGCCGCTTGGCGAGCTGCTCGTCTTCCCACTCGAACGGGTCGAGAAACGTGACAGCGTGACGTCGGACGCCCGACATCATCAGATGGTACATCTTCTCGTAGTCGGGACGATCCGAATACGTCAGTGTGTGCAGATACTCGTACGCCGTCTTCAGCTCGTCTGGCAGTCCCTGAATTTGCAAAAAAAATCATCAAATTTGAATTTTTTAAAACTAATCTCAGTAGGTGGACCATCAAATTTGAAACTTGAACATTTTGAATTTCATGGAAAATTGAAAATGAAAAAAAATTTTAATTAAAAAAAAATTTTTCCGACGAAAAATGTTAAAAAAACAGAAAATTTGAACAATTTAACGCCGAAAAATAATAATTTTTCGATAATTTTCAGTAATATTTTTTGAAAAGTAAACAAAAAAATTAACGTAACAACTTCGATTTACGTGTAAAACAAACGTAAAAATGACTATTACCCCGAGCAAAGTGTGAAAATTTAAAAAAAATTTAATTGGATACAATTTGCTGAGAATCAAAATTATTACCTCATTTGTCTGTTTGTTCAGAATTAAAAAATGATTTTTTTTTTAAATTTCGAAAAAAATTCAAAAAATTATAAAACAAAAATAACGTTTCATAATCGATATGATAATTTGAAAAAAAAAGAAAAAAAATATAACTCGATTGCTTTTTTTTCTCCTTGAATCCCAAAAACAATATCTCGTCTGGCAGTCATTGAGAAAAAAAAAGAAAAATTTTTTTTTTAAAGTTTGGCGTCAATTACAAAAATATCTGAAAAATTTCAGCTTCAAAACTTTTTCAAAGGCAAATCACCAAAAATTGTATAATGATACGAACAGGTTCAAAACGCTTAATGAATATTTGGAAAAAAAAGCCGAAACAAATCGTGCCACAATTTTAACAATCTTTTTTTTGACCCAAAAAAATTGTTATTGGGAATTTTCAAAAATAAAAAATCAATTTTTCACCTTCAATTTATACCCTAAAACCAGTCAAATCTGCTAATTTCCCGAAGGTACTGTTTGAAGTAATAACATTTTAAAAAATTGAAGCATACCCGAAAAAGGTCGACAGTGCGTGTGGCTCTTTTGAGCACCTCCGTCTCCTTCTCCTCGCGCAATTTGTGCCACGGAAGGCCCGTCGTGACGGCCACTATCGCGTGGAGCATCGCAATCAGATCGTCGTGCCTTCCCTGCTCCCTCCGTTCGTGCACATTCATCGAACAGTAACGAACTGTGCCGCGCATCGGCACACCGCTGTTCTCGCGCGGTGGCCTTAGTTTGCGCTGTCCCGTGACACCTGAAACCATTTTTTTGATTGAAAATCGGAACGAGCGCCGGAAAAATCATAAGCGAGCAAGCAGCCCCCATTTCGTGTAGTTTGTAGTCTGGCAGCCCCGCGCCTAGCAGTCCCCATTTCGTGTAGTTTGTAGTCTGGCAGCCCCGCGCCTAGCAGCCCCTTTTCCTGTAGTTTGTAGTCTGGCAGCCCCGCGCCTAGCAGCCCCCATTTCTTGTAGTTTGTAGTCTGCCAGCCCCCATTTTGTGTAGTTTTTAGCAAAAAAGTGAGATTCCGACTAAAACCTGCCTGTGACAACAATCGATCGAGCCATTCCAAAGTCGATCAGGAGAAGTCGTCGGGCGTCACGTCCGGCGCGTGACGCCGTCATCACGTTGCCCGGTTTGACGTCACGATGTACGAATCCGGCGTCGTGGAGTTGTTTGAGACCGTAGAGAAGGAAAACGGAGACACGGAGCGCCGTCGACGACTCGAATCCCCTCTCGTTCTTCACTCGCAACGCCATCAGATCTCTTCCGCACAGCGACGTCACCAGATACGTGTACGTCTTCCGTCGGCCACAATCGAGCATTCGGAGCACGTCGGCGCACGGGCTCATTGCTCGCAGAGCATTCACCTCGAACAGCAGTGTCGGATCGTCGTCCGAGTGGAACTCGACTTTCAAAGCGGCCGAGTAGCCGTCACGTCTTCTGTCGGCGACTTTGTAGACGGTTCCGCACGCGCCCGCACCAATTTTTTCCACGATACGCCATCGTTTGTCGATCGTCTGTGTCACAAAAAAATGAAAAAAAATTGGGGAAACAAAATTTTTTTTTTGGTTGTTTTGAAAAAGTTCTGTTCGGGGTTTAAGAGACCAATTTTCATTTTGATTTATTTCGATTATAAACTGTTTGCAACACAAAAAATTTTTTTTTTGAAATTTGAAATTTAAAAAAAAATTGTTTCATGTAATTAAAAAAAATAAATTTTGCGAGAACGAAACCAAAAAACTAGCTTATAAAATCAAAATTCATCATTTTTTTAATTAAAAAAAATATTTTTTTTTACTTTCAAATTTCATTTTTGAAAATAATCGTGAAAATTTGTTTTTTTTTGTTTCGAAAACTAAAAAAAAAAATTTTTTTTTTGAAAATAACTGATGAGCGTTGTCTGCCTAATCAAATTAAAAAAAAATTATTTTCAATTAAAAAAAATTGTTTTTTTTTTAATTAAAAAAAATAAAACTCACTTTGCCAATGGGCAGCAGCTCTTTGTTAGTATTCATATAAATAATTACAAAAAATTGGAATTTATAGAAAAAAAAAACACGGAGGACAGCGATTGGAAGCGACAAGCGGATTTTCACCAATTAATTCTGGAATTCAGCCTAATTTCTCCATCAAATAGGCTCCGCCCCTTTTTTTAAAGTGTCACTGGGACAGTCACGCGAAATTTGAGTAAAAATTGAAAAAAAAAATTAATTTTTTTTCAAAATTTTTGTAAAAAATAATGAAAATTGCGTGAACTTTTCAAAGAAAAAAATTTGAAAAAAAAGGTTTTTTTGAATTTTTTTTTCAAAAATTTCGAAAAACCGGAAAATGATTCAAAACCGATCAGGTACCGTTTTAATTCAATTTTGAACTTTTTAAAGCTAAATTTGATTTTTTTAGCTCATTTTTTCGTGTTGCTCTGCCACGTGGCACTGTCCCAATATCAGCCCGACTATTTTGTTTTCACCGCCCATCTCAGGTGTCGGATAGCCGAAAAACGCGATTTTCGATATCAAATCACGTATTGGGAAGACGACGAGTTGGTCTTATTTTTAAAAATTAAATTTTCCGAAATTTTAGAAAAAAAAGTCAAAGTTAAAAAAATTATTATTGGTGAATTTTTTTTAATCTGAAAATGTTTCTATTCTAGTTAGAAAACATTTGATTTATTTTGAAAAAAAAAATTTCAACAAATCCGAAAAAAAAATTGAAAATACATTTTTTTTAATTTTTTAAAAATGACTTGAAATTATTCCTGTTTTTCTATAAAATAGTTGTTTAAATGTGAATTTTTAAACTTTTTTCTTTTAGAAATTTTTTAATCGAATTTTTCGTAATTTTTTTTGAAAATTAAAATTAATAAATAATTATTTGATTTTTTTTTGATGACGAATGTTTTTTTTTTTGTTTTTAAAATTATTTTTTCCAAAAAATAGCGAATTTTGTTTTTCAGTTAAAAAAATGTTTTTTTTTTTTCCGTATCACACATTTTTAATTTTTTGAAAATTTTCATTTATAGTAATGCTATCCGTTTTCATTTTTATTAATTCAAAAAAAAAATTTCAAAACATTAAAAAAAATGTTTTTTGCTCTTCAATTTTTACAATATTTTAAATATAATTTTTTTTTCGAGAGTTCAATTTATTTTTTTTTAACAAACTTAAATATTATTTTTAATTAAAATAAATAAATTATTTAATTTCAGCATGTCATCGGACGACCAAATATCAATGTATCCGAACGTCGGAAACGGGGTCGATGGCGAGGTTTTTGTGAATAATTTCGGAAAACTCGGCGGCGACACTTTTTTCAGTGTGAGCTCTTTTTTCTTGGCTGAAAATTAGGCTGAAAATAATATCTTTTTTTTCCAAAAATAAAAAAAAAAATTTTTTTTTTTGGCAGGCGACCTACGAGATATACGTCAAAATCCTTCACGAATGCACGTCGAAGCCCGGAAAAATGCGCGAATTCACGATTTTTTTGAATGACTGTCTGATTTCCGACAGGTTTGGCATTTGGTTTTTTTTTTGGAAAAATATGGAAAAAAAATTTTTTTTTTTAATTTTTGATAATTTTTCGAAAAAAATGTTCCTAGCACATCGAAATAAACAAAAATTTTGAATTAAAAATTTATTTGAATTTTTCAAAAAACAATTTTTTTATATTGAAAATTAAAAATAGGAAAATTCGATGACTTTAATAAATGTGAATAAAATAATTTTCGAAAAAAACATTTTTTCAAAACGGTAATTATTTTTAATTTTTTTCAATTTAACAGGTTTATGGAAATTGAAAGTGAATTTACTTCTTTTCAAAATTTTTTTCGCAAAAAAATTTTTTCGCAAAAAAATTTTTTTTCTAAAAAAACAGAAATTAATTTTTCAAAAGTAACTGCGTAAGTTTGAAAATAAATTTTAAAAAATAATAATTTTGCAGAAAATGCACGCGAAGACTGCGAAAAGACATAACGGAGCAGGGCGAGGAGCTCGATTGGCAAGAGATTCCCGAGTTGAAATACCGTCCGATTGATTTCACGAATCGACTCGGATACACAAATGACTGACCGCTTTTTTTAAATGAAACTCTCTTTTCAAATAAATTTATTTCAAATTTCAAGTAATCAATATTCTGAAAATAGTTTTTTTCAGAAATTTTTTTGGCTAAATATTGTCGTTTTTTTCGGGGGGAACCCTGTGAACTTCCACGTATGCCGAAATTTGGGGGCGTGGCCAATTTGCAATTGCCGCACGGTTAAAACTGCGCCCATTGCGTTTTTTGTTTTTCCACGTGGCCCCGCCAATCGCCGCGTTTCTGAGGCAAGGTCACGCGCGCTGATTGGCGGACCCACGTGGAAAACCAAAAAACGCAATGGGCGCAGTTTTAACCGTGCGAGGCTTGCAAATTGGCCACGCCCTCAAATTTCGGCATACGTGGAAGTTCACAGGGTTCCCCCCGAAAAAAACGACAAATTGGCATTAAAATGACACTTTTTGCCGTGAAAAACCGAAAAAAATTCAAAAAAATGCAGTGGGGGTTTTCTCGGCCACCGGGCGGCAGTTAGGCCATTGCGCCGTGTAGTCCACACGGACAAGAGGTTTTTTTTGGTTTCGTAACCATTTCTTCGTGTTTTTCACACCGTTTTCGATGTTTTTCCTTCAATTTAAATATCAAATGCTGATTTTCAGTTACATCTGTTTTCTTATTCAAGAAACCTGAAAAATCCGAATTTTTTTCTTTTCTGAAACTGAAAATTATTTTTTTTAAGTTTGCAATTTTGAAAGTTTTTTTTTTTTTTTTTAATTTCTAATTTAGAACCTCAATTATTTTTTAAAAATGTTTTTTAAAAATTCGAAAAATTCCCGATTCAAATATCTTCTTTTTTCATGAAAAACAATAAAAACACATTCAGCTCTTCCTAAACTTTTTGTTTTTCAAAAACGAATTCCTTTTGTATTAATTTTCATTTTTTTTTAATTTTCGTAAATAAAATATTATTTGAAAAAAAAACATTCATCGAAAATAAATAGAATAGAAAATTTTTCAAAAAAAAAATTTTTCTGTTTCGATTTTATGCGAGAAGAAAAATTGAAAAAATTCCTGGTTAATATTTCTTCTTGTTGAGCTGAAAAATGTTTTTCTTCAAAATTGTAAGAAATTTTCGAGCCAATCTATGTATTTTGAAAATTTTATTTGCAGACAAAAAAAAGCAAAATTTCAAAACGATTCTCAAATTTCGGGAAAAAAATTTTCCCTAATTTTTTCAAAAATTCCTGTTTTTTTTAAAATAAATTTTTAGATTTTTTTTAAATTTTGAAATAACAGTAGTATTATTCAAAAATTAATTTTCAAAAAAAAATAAAATTGTAAAAAAAGCCAAAATTCGAAAAAAAACCATAGTAAATATTTTCAAAATTAAAAAAAAAATTATCAAATGCATTTTATAATTCAAAAAAAAATAGTTTTGAAATTAAAATTTGCAAAAAAAAATAATTTAAAAAAAAATTCAAATTTTCGAATTAAAAAAATAAAATAAATCGCATATTTCTCCCAACTATTAGTAAAATTGCAATTAAAATTCAAAAATAATTTTTAAAAATTCCTGTTCTTCCAATTCTTTTTCAATTCCCCCAAATCCTCCAAAAACGCCAAAAGAAAGAAGGAAGGAAGGATTGGTCACCCGCCAATTTAATTTTATTGTTTCGTACTTGAAAGAGAGAAGGTCGCTGCTTTCTCATGGCCTTCCTTCCTCTATGAAAAGACGGGGGAGAACAGGACACGCTCGTTTTTATGGGGGGTCGATATCTCGTTCTTCCTCTTCCTCCTCTTTTACTGCTTTTCTTGTGTTGACCTTTTCTGATTCCTCTATAAAAAAAACCACTTTTTCCCCGACAATTAAAATAATTTCTTCCATTTTACTAACTTTTTCTTGATTGGTTTGAAAAAAAATTTGTTTTTTTTTCAGTTTGAATACTGTTTTTAATTTCAAATATATTATTGATTCAAAGTGGTTCAAAATCAATTTTTAAGAAAAAAATGAAATAAAAATAATTATTATGCAATTAACAGTATTAAAATTATATTTTTCCCTTTTATTCAATTAAAATTTTTTATTTTGGGAAATGGTTTTTTTTTTTCATTTTACATTGAAATCAAAATTTTAAAAAAAAAATTTAAAAGTAATTTTTTTTTGTTTCGAAAAAAATCGAAAAATTGGCTTTAAAAAATACCAATGGTTAAAATTATTTTTAGAATCAGTTTTCTTATTTTTTTTTTGTTGACTTTATTCCTGGTATTTCAAAATGGCTTGAATTTTGTTTTTTTCATTTGAATAAAAAAACCCAGTTTTGAACCATTTTTTATTTTAGAAAATCAGAATAAAAAAATAACATTTCAGAAAAGTTTCTAAATAAAACACTTTTAAAGAAAATGTAATAAAACTTTGCTTATACTTAATTTTATTTATTTTATTGACTACGCGGAAAAAATCAGCAAATTAATTTTCTCCCATTATCGACGCGAAATAAAAATTTTCTTCCGATTTTCAAATGAAAATATTTAATATAAAATTGTATAAACCAAAAAAAATTAAAAGTAGTGATTATATCAAATTTAAATTTGTTAAATTTCATTTTAAAAATTGGGGCTCTTTTTTTTTAATTTTCAAAGTTTAATTATTTTTTATAATTCTGTGAATAAAATCTTTCCTCAATTTCCGAATTTAAATTTCAAAAATTAAGCGAAAAATAAATAAATTTGGAAAATTACTATTTTAAAAATGAAGCTCTTAAAAAAATTTTTTTTGATTCTTGGTAAATTTTCAATTTTTCTTTTATTTTTTATATTAATAATCAAAACAAAATTATTATTCTCATCAATTCCTGAATTAAATAAATTTCAAAAATCAGCAAAAAAATTACTTTTTTATTTTCAAGTCATTTTTTGAAAAATCACAATTTGAACTTGATTCGGATAACTTGAAGATAAAGGAAATTTTCAAATAAAAAAATTTTTTAAATTTTCAAAAAAAAAACATTTTTCATTTTTTTTCACTTTTCGTAATTTTTAAAAATAACAACAATTAAGACCTCTTCTTTTACAAAAATACCAAAAAAAAAAATTAATTTTTGAAATTTAATTCGTAATTTTATAAATTTACGAATTAAATTAATTTCAAAAATCAGCAAAAAAATTACTGTTTTATTTCAAAGTCATTTTTTGCAAAAAATGAAAAACCGCAATTTAAATCTGATTCCAAATCCGATAATTTACATTTTTTAAAATTTAAGAAAATAAAAAAAAAAAATTTTTGTTTTAAAAATTTTTTTAAAAGTTTTATTTAAAAATACACTCTAATTTTTTAAAATAACCCTAATTACGACCCCTCCTCTTATATAAAAACATAAAAACCAAAAAAAAAAAATTTTTTTTTCAAATTAAATTAAATTTCATCATCTTCCCTGTCGGCGCATCACTTCGCTCATAAATTATCGACAATCATTTAACGGCCAATTTAATTTTTATTTCTCTGCAAAAAGAAAGAAGGCAAAAAAACCAACTTCCTGTATCTCTTTCTTCTTCTTTGAAAACCGTCGTCACACTCAATTTCCCCCCCCCCCCCCCCCCCCCCCCCCCCAACTGATTTATTTATGTCTTTTCACTATTTCGCACGAGAGACGCAGACACCCCCCGAAAAAAAAACGGTATTTTTGCCTGTTTTGGGGGGGGCGAAATTTGACGAATTCGGGGTGGATAATTGGATTGAAATCGATTTGGTTGATTTGTTTCTTTTTCCAGCCGAATTTCAGCGTTTAGCAATTTTCGAAAAAAAAAATTTTTTTAATTTTTTAATGTTTCAAAAAGTGTTCATTTTTCATTTTTTTTTTCAATTTTTAAACACTTCTCTATGCACTTCTGCTGAAAATATTAATTTTTTTAAAAATATTTTGATAATCATGATTGGCCGTATTATTTTTTTTTTGAAAATGAAAAATGAAAAAAAAAAGGTTTCATTGCTGAATATTGATTTTTTTCCAGTCTGAATACTGTTTTTAAGTAAAATCCAGCAATGATCAGAAAATTTATTAGAATTATTATCACTAGTTTTTGAAATCCGAAAAAAATTTTTTTTTTCATTTTTCATTTTTTTTTCATTTTTTAAACACTTCTCTATGCACTTTTGCTTATAAAATTAACTTTAAAAAAATATATTTTGGTAATCATGGTTGGCCGTATTATTCATTTTTTGAAAATAAAAACTGACAAAAAAAAATAATTTTTCACCAATTTTTTAAATAACTGTTTTTTTTTTTAATTTTATTGGAAATTTCCTAGGTGGTTCCTTTCTCTCTTTTTTCACCAAAGCAATTCATTTGCAAAAAAAAAATATTTGATTTTTTTTCACGTCCACACCATTTGGCAACGGAAAAAAATTGGAATTCAAAATTGACTATTCAAAATAATTTTTAAATTTTCAAAGGTTTTAAAATTTAAAAATTAAAAAAAAACCCTCAAAAAAAAAACCGTATTTTTTGCCTGTTTGACGAATTTGGGGTGGATAATTGAATTGAAATCGATTTGGTTGTCTTGTTTCTTTTTTCAGCCCAATTTCAGCAATTTTCGGAAAAAAATTTTGTTTTTTTGAATTATTATCGCAAGTTTTTGAAAACCGAAAAAAAAATTTTTTCATTTTTTTCAATTTTTAAACACTTTTGTTTGCACTTTTGTTTAAAAAATTAATTTTTAAAAAATATTTTGATAATCATGAATGGCCGTTTTTTTATTTTTTTTATTTTTGAAAAACTGAAAAAAAAATACTTTTTCCCCAATTTTTCAAATAACTGTTTCTTTTTTTAAAATTTTAATCGCTCTCCTCTTTTCTTCACCAAGGCATTTCATTAAAAAAAAATTTATCTATTAAATTTCAAGTTCATATGATTTTTCAAAAATAATTTTTAATTTTCCGATTTTCAACGGTTAAAATAAATTTTAAATTACAATTTTAATTTTTTTTAAAATTATTATTTATTGAAAAAAAAATGATTAATTTTAATGATATTTAGGTAGAGAAATCAAAAAACAATTTTTTGGAATAAAAAAATATTTTTCCGCTGGAAATAAATAATGAGAAAAAAGAAAAATAAATTTTTTAAATAAAAAAAAATTTAGATTTTTTTTCAAAAAATCGGGAAAAAATACGATTTCACCAACATATTGAAAATATTGATTTTCAAATTTTAAACGATTCAATTCGATTTTTATCGGAAAATTTTTTTGTCCCACGCCCCCTTCCTGACTGTTTTGTTGATTCCGACTGTTTTCTGTGCCCCCCCCCCCATTGTTTATTAAATTCCAAGTTCAAAGTATGTTTTTTTCCCTTTTTCACACACATCATTTGGAAAGAGAACTGGATTCCATGTTTTTTGTTTCTTTTGCTGAAATTTTTCTTAAGAATACAGTTATAAAAATAGGAAATTGAGGAACTAAATTATGGAAAAATTTTTTTAAAAAATCATTTTGTACTCTAGAAAATTCTAATTTTTTTTCTCCTTTTCCCAAAGTGAACCGTATTTTTCTATGTATTTTCCAAAAAAAAAAGTTAAAATTTTAATTCTGGTGCTCATATTTTTGGTGGTTATTTGAAATTTTTTTGGTTTTGAAACCGAAAATTGTGTTTTCATTTTTGAATCCCATTTTTTTGAAAATTTAGAAAAAAATCGATTTCACCAAGGTTTCAAATTACGGTTTTTTAAATTAATAGACATTAAGACTACAATTTGAAATTTTTTTTATCCCGAAAATTCGAACTTAAAAGTGTTCCTCACTATTTTTTGTGCCAAGTACTGTTTAAAAATTAAATTCCAAAAAAAAAAAAAATGTTTCAATCAAATTTTTTTCTTATTTTAAAACATCTTGTTGCAAATAAATAAATTAATCGAATTAAAATTCAAAAAACATTAGTTTTTTTTTAAATTTCCCCAAACCAGAAATTTATTTTTTTTTTTTGGGCTATTACTCATTCTGGTGGTTATTTGAAATTTTTGTGGTTTTGAAACGGAAAGCAAAATGTTCAAACAATTTTTTTTTGAAAATCAAAAAAAAATACGTTTTCACCAGTTTCGCAAATTAAGGTTTTTAAAATAAATAAACATTATTAAGTTTCAAAACCAAAAAAATTTCAAATAACCACCGGAATGCTAAATAATTTACCACCAAAAATATGAGCACTAGAATTAAAATTTTAACTTTTTTTTTGGAAAATACATAGAAAAATACGGTTCACTTTGGGAAAAGGAGAAAAAATTAGAATTTTCTAGAGTACAAAATGATTTTTTAAAAAATTTTTTCCATAATTTAGTTCCTCAATTTCCTATTTTTATAACTGTATTCTTAAGAAAATTTTCAGCAAAAGAAACAAAAAACATGGAATCCAGTTCTCTTTCCAAATGATGTGTGTGAAAAAGGGAAAAAAACATACTTTGAACTTGGAATTTAATAAACAATGGGGGGGGGGGGCACAGAAAACAGTCAGAATCAACAAAACAGTCAGGAAGGGGGCGTGGGAAATAATTTTTCCGATAAAAATCGAATTGAATCTTTTAAAATTTGAAAATCAATATTTTCAATATGTTGGGTGAAATCGTATTTTTTCCCGATTTTTTGAAAAAAAATCTAAATGTTTTTTTTTTTTTTTAATTTATTTTTCTTTTTTCTCATTATTCATTTCCAGCGAATAAAAAAAAATACTATTACAAATTAAAATGTTCAAAAATCGATTTTTTTTTAATATCAAAAAAGTTTATTTTGATTTCTTTCTTTTTTTAAAATTGTAAGTACATGTATGTCGAAGTGCGCATTCCAGTTGTAATTCAAAATTAAGCACCTCAAAAAACCGTAATTTTTTTTTTTTTTTGAGAAAAAACTATTTTATTTCAACAATTTTTTTTTTTTTGATAGTCCCACAAACACTATTTTGAAAAAAAAAAATTGCAATTCCATAAAAGTTCACAAAAAATATAAAAAAAAAATACAAAAAACAAAACTTTTTCCAAAAATCCGCTGAAAATTTTCAAAAAAAAATTTTGTTTCAATATCTAAATATCAGTAAAAATTAGGAAAAAAACGTGTTGCTTTCTTTCCTATATCCAATTTTTATTTCAATTAAAAATTAAATTTAGGCACCCCAAAAATTGAAAAAAAATTTTTGATTTAAAAAAAAATTTGAAATTTATTTTCAATTTTAATGAAAAATTAAATTTAGGCACCCCAAAAATTGGAAAAAAAATCCGATTTTTTTTGAAAAAAAAACGAAATTTATTTTCAATTTTAAGTAAAAATTAAATCTAAGCACCTCAAAAATTTAAAAAAAATTTTCGATCTAAAAAAAATCGAAAATTATTTTCAATTTTTTATACAAAATTCTGAATTTAAATTTCCAAATTTCAAATTTAAAATCCGAAATTCAAAACGGAAATAGAAGAAGAAGGAAGTGTGTGTGTGTGTTATAATTGAATGGAAAATCAAGCGAACCGATCTCTCTCTTTCACTTTCACTTTTCGCCGCCGATGTGATTTCCATTACAATGCGACGACATCTGAAGAAGACGTACGTCTTCTTCTTTTCCCTCTCTCCTCTCTCCATCTCACTGAACATCATCGAAAAATGAAACGGAAAAGAAAAGGAAGCAATTTCTCCCGCTTTTTTCTCTTTTTTTCTTCTTTTTTTTCTAAATTTCTTATCAAAAAAAGGGGCGGAGCCTCGGAATCTTCTTCCTTTTTTTTGCTATAAAATACGCATTTTTGAACTTGATTTGAATATTTTTTTTAAATATAAATTTTAAATTTAAATTTGAACGGTATTTTTTCGAATTTTGAAACTTTTTTAAAAATTAAAAATAAATTCCCGCCATTTTTTTAATTCCGATTTTTTTTCTTCGAGCATTTTCGTGAATTTTTTGTTAGAAATTAGGAAACAAAATTATTTTCCAAAAAAAAAATTTTTTTCAAAAATAATTTTCGAATTTTTATTATTTTAAACTCAATCGATTAAAAATTTAATTTTTAAAATTTAACAAAACCGAAATTTTTTTTTAAATTTTTTGAATTTAGATTTGCTTTTCATGATTTATTGAATAAACTTCCCAAAATTATATATTTTTTTAAATATTAAATCTGAAAGTTTATTTTCTCCATTTTTTTCTGCTTTTCAAACAAAAAAGGGGGCGGAGTCTAGTCTATAAACTCTAAAGGGGGTCTACAAAATACGAAATTCTTGTGTTTATCACAAACAGATGAACTCGATTTAAAATTTGAAATTTGAAATTTGAAATTCAAATTTAAATAAATTTATGGGCGAATACGGTATTTATTCAAACTTTGACCAGCAAAAACATCGTTTTCGAGTTCATATTTGTTCTTCAAATTTTTTTATTTTTTTATTTTTTTTATTTTTTAAATTCAATATTTTTTACTGGAATTAAAAAAATATCACTTTCAACTTATCATTTCTAATTTTTATTTATTTCACTACATTTTTTATCGATTTTTAATATTAAAAAAAAATTAATTTAGAAAAAAATGTTTTCTTTTTCATTTTGAATTTGAAAAAAAATGAAAATAATATTTGAAGTGAATTTTTTTTTTGAAAATACAAAAATTTAGAGCTTTTTTGAATCAAATAACATACATTTTAATTTATTCTAATTGTTTTATTTTTTTCTATTTATCGATTTTTCAAAAAAAAACTTTTCGAAACAGTTTTTTTTCTAATTTTTTTTCTAAAAAATTGAAAAAAAAATTGAAAAAAAATAAATAATTTTTGGAAATCAATTAATTTTTTATTGTTTTGGAGTTTTTGAAATGTATTTTCATGATTACAAAATATTTTGAACTTCAAAAAAAATTTTTTTTTTCAAATTTACTTTTTTGATTTTTTTTCTTCTACCAATTTTTTCTGTTCCCCACCGGAAGTGTGAAAGTGTGATTGATACCGAGAAAACAAAAAAAAAATTTTTAAACAGAAAAAAGTGTAAAAATCATGTGTAATAAGCCAAAAACCGTATGATTATCGAGAAATTAAACCAATTCCACTTTCCATTATTTTCTTTTTTTCCATTTTTTTTTGCGCCGAAGAATGTCATTTATCCGCACAGTTTTGCCATTTTCAATTTCTCTCTCTTTCTCTGCGTCTCTCACTTTTCCCCACTATTTTTATTTTATTTTCCCCTTCCAATTCCCAAATTCCTGTTTTGAATATGAATAGACGGGGTGTTTTGGAGGTTGAAACGATTATTTTCTTTTTTTTTTTGGTGTGGTTTTATTTATTTATTTCTTTTTTTTCCAATTCAAAATTCTCTGATAAATAGAAATTTTTTTTTTATTTATTTATTTAATCTTCTTTGGATAGCAATATTTTTTAATTTTTTTTCGATTTTTTATAAATCTGAATTATTTTTATAAATTCAAAAAAAAATTTTTATCAAATTAAAAAAAAAATTTTTAAATTGAAATTTTAAAAAAATTTTACTTTGATATGAAAAAATAAGTACAGAAAAAAATATTTTTAAAAATTCAAAAAAATATTTTTATTTGTAAATTTCGGTTTCAAACGAATCATTTTCGTGTTTTTTTTCCCAAATTTATCCGATTTTCCGAGGGGTTCAATGCGTTTAATACAAATAAAAATAAAAATATTTTTGGGATTCAGTTTAAAAATATTTTAAAAAAAATAAATTTTTGAAAAATTATCAACTTTTTATAAATAAATTTGAATTTCAAGCGGTTTTTTTGTCAAGAATTTTTTTTTAAAACTTAATTTTATAGAAATTAATGTGACTCAAAACTGTATTAATTTTCGAAAATTTAGAAAAAAAAACGATTTTTTGAAAATTTTTGAGAAAAAAAAAAGTTTTCAAAAAATTGTCAAAAATAATTTTTTTTTCGCTATCAATCTTTAAATTTTTTTTTAAAGTTCCGCTTCAATTGTATCTTTTTGTGAATTCAAATTTCCCATTTTTCAAATCTTTCAGTGGGCAGATGTCGTCGTGGCGAGTGTGGAAGGCGATGACGAGAAAGAAGCGGTTCGAGGGCGACTCGCACCTGGAAACCAATCTGCGGAGGTGTCTCGGCCTGCTGGACATCACCTTCCTGGCCCTCGGACAGATGATGGGAGCCGGCATCTATGTGCTCACGGGTACCGTAATCCGCCACCAGGCGGGCCCCTCCATCGTCCTTTCGTTCGTCCTCGCCGGACTCGCCGCCCTCCTCTCCGCCTTCAGTTACGCCGAATTCGGGGCCAGGTTCGTTCAGAAAATCAATTATCGTTAATTTTTTTTAATTTTAATTTTTTTTTTTTTGAACATTTTCATCAAAATTAAGCTCGCATTCCGATCGATATATAAAATATACATTATTTTGTAAAAGCCATTTAAATTCCTATTTAATACAAAAAAAGCTACTACAAATGTAAGGTTCAGAAAATGATTTTTAAAAAATCAAAAATTTTATTTTGATTTATTTCTCTAAATATAAATGAAAAAGTAAAAATTTTCCTTTCAAAAATATTTTTTTAATTGAGAGAATCTATACTTCGAAGTGAGCACTTCAGTTGTAATTCAAAATTAAGCACCTCAAAAAACCGTAATTTATTTTTTTTTTCAGAAAAAATTATTTCATTTCAAAACTTTTAAAGACAATCCAAAAAATTCCACACTTTTATAAAAGTTCACAAAAAATTTTAAAATTTTGAAAATACAACTTTTCCAAAATTTCGCAAAAAATTGGAACAGTTTTGTATTTCAAAATCTAATTATCAGTAAAAAATTAGGAAAAAAATGGTTTTCAATTAAAAAAAAATTTTTTTTTCAATTTTTTTAAAAATTTGCTTTCATTTGACAAAGAAAAATATGGAATTGAAATTTTTATAGAAAATATTTTTTCTTTGATTTGGAAAAGAATCTGAAATTTTTCGGAAAAACATTTTTTTTTGATACACTTTAAATATTTCAAAAATCGCAAAGAAATGGTTTTGGAATTTTAAAAAAAAACTTTTTTAAAATTAAACTTTCAATTTTTCGATTTTGCGTTTTTATTCAAATTTATCGAAAAAAAAATATTTTTAAAAATGTTTTTGACCTTTTCATTTTTTTTGTCAATTTTTAGTTCCAATTTTTTCTCAAAATTTCAAAACTTCGAAAAATTCAAAAAATTAATAAATAATGTGTATTTTCAGGTTTCCGCGAGCTGGAAGTGCCTACACCTACACGTATATCGGATTCGGAGAGCTTTGGGCGTTTATAGTCGGATGGACGATACCTCTCGAGTATATGATTGGGAATGCAGGTGTGAGCATAAGATTTGATCTACTTTTCTGAAATTATTTGATCTACTTTTCAAAAAAACTGTTTGATCTACTTTTTTAAATTTTTGACCTACAGGATTCATTTTTGATCTACCTCTTTACTTTTTGATCTACTTCATATTTGTGATCTACTTATTTTAGTTTTTGATCTACTTGACTTTTGACCTACTTTTTTATTTTGTGATCTACCTCTTTACTTTTTGATCTACCTCCAGTCAACTTGACATACAAATTAGTAACCTAGAGGCTCGTTTTGATCTACATCCCACCTACAAAAATTTATTTTAAAAAACTACAGTAACCTACAGTAACCCCCCACGTTTTTTTTTTGCAGCCGTCGCCCGTTCGTGGTCCGCGTATTTCGACAATTTAATCGATAACTACGTCCGAAACGCCACTATCGGATTAGTGGGACATATGAGTGAGGTGACTCGAAAATAAATAAAAATTTGGAAAAAAAAATAAAATAAAAATTTTTTTTTTTTAAATTTTAATTTTCAGCCGGGCGGTTTCTTCTCCACATATCCGGATGTGCTCTCGTTTGTGCTCATTTGTCTGTGCTCAATCGTCATCGCCATCGGCTCCAAAGTGTCGGCCAATGTTAACACGAGCTTCGTCGTCCTCAATATTGTGGTATGTCTAACTTTTCAAAAAAAAGTTTATGCTGAAAACTTAGAAATTCTTAGAAAATTGGAAAAAAAAATTGAACAAAAAATTTTTTTTGTTAATTTTTAAAAAAATTTTCCCCATTTCCTCCACAATTTAGTTAAATTTTACGTGAAACAAAATTAAATTCAGAACAAAATTTAAAATTTTTCCGTTATTTTTTGAAATTTAAAAAGTTACAATTTCTAAATTTTTTTTTTTAATTTCAAATTTTTCAGTTTTTTCCGCCTTTTCACGAGTGGCACAAAAAAAATTTTTTTTTTTTTGACATTACGATAAAGTTACCATGTAGGAAAAAAAATTTTTTCGCCTATTACTCAAAAATTAGACACCAAAAAAAACAAACTTATTAAATTTTATTATTTTCAAAATGAAAAAAACATTTTTTTTTCAATTATATTATTCAAAAAACGGTGATACCAATAAAAATTTTAATTTTGTTGAAAAATAAAGTGATTTAAAAAAAACAAACATTTTTTAAATTCCATTTTCTTTTTTTTTCGCTGTTTCACAAGTGGCACAAAAAACCTTTAAATTTATATTTTGACATTGATTTCGTATGTTGATTTAAAAAAGAAACTGTTTTTAGGAATTTTACTCAAAAATTAAACACTAAAAAATCAAATTTATTAAATATTATTTGATTTTAAAATTGAAGAAAATCATTTTTTTTAACGCACGCTGATACCAGTTAAAATTTTAATTTTGTGAAAAAAAAATATAATTTCAATAAATAAAAAAAAACATTTTTAAAAAAATTTCCATTTTCTATAATTTTTTTTGCAATTTCACAAGTGGCACAAAATTTTATTTGAACTTTTTCTTACACTCGACGCTGGTTGTGGTTTAATGTAAATTTACCAAGAAAATTTTTTTAAAAAAATATTTGGCCACCTAAACAATTTTTAAATTACTTAAAAAACATTATTTTTGTTCAAAGTTTATTAATAATTTTAGAAAGTGAATTAAAATTTTATTAAATTAAATTTTTAAAAAAATAAAAAAATTTAAAAAAATTAAAAAATTGCAAAAAAATTTTCTGTTACACTTGATTTATCGCTAAATTTCAAAGTTCAATCCAAAAAAAATTGCAAAAATAATTTTTTTTTTTAAATTAATTTTTTTCGAACCAATATTCCAGGTGATCCTAATCGTGATCGTGTCTGGTCTGACGTACGCGGACGTGTCCAACTGGACGGGGACATCTCCCGACGGCGTCCACTCGAACTTTTTCCCGTTCGGAGTGGCCGGAACGCTCACCGGAGCCGCCACGTGCTTCTTCTCCTACATCGGCTTCGAGGTGCTCGCTTCTGCCGGCGAGGAAGTCAAATGTACGCGTTTTTTAAAATCACTTATATATACAAAAATGCACAATTTTCAATGCTCCAAAAAATAAAAAAATTGAAAAAAAATTAGAAAAAATTATCCCGATAATTAAAAAATTTTATTTAAAAAATCCAGTTTCAATTTGGCTTTCAATCAAATTTTTCCGTGAATAAAAGTTGATATTGCAGAGGAATTCACAAAAAAATATTTTTTTTTAAATTTTAATTTCTTGTATAAAACGAATTTCCAGCGACAAAACTATTTTTTTTCAAATAAAAATATCGTAAAAAATGATTTAAAATTAAAAGAAAAAAGTTTTTGCGTCTGAAAAATATCAACAAATTTGAAAAAATAAAAACAATTTTTCAACGAATTTTTTTTTCATTTTTTAAATTTTATTTTTTCGAAAATTAAAAAAAAATGCATCAAAAAATTTTTTTTAAAAATTATTTTTACGAATGAATAAAAAATTTTTTTGAAAAATAATTAAAAATGTGAAATTTCCAGTTTCATGATTTTAATTTTAAAAAAAAAATATTTGAACAATTATTAAAGGACTTCTATCCATACGAAATTTCTGGATTTTCAACTTTTAATTGTTATTATTTTTTCAGAATAAATTACAATTTTTTAAATTTAAAATAAATATATTTAAATTTGGGCAAATGCAAATTTTTTGATAAACAAAAAAGTTTTTTTTTTTTTGAAAACGAAAATTAAAAATTGCGGGGAAAATTGTGAAATTCACAGTGAAAATTTTATTTAAAAATAATTTTTTTATTTTATTTAAATTTTTCCTTATTTTTCAGCCCCGCATCGCACAATTCCAGTGGCCACATTTTTGAGCATCGGCGTCATTATGAGCCTGTACATTCTCGTCTCGTCCACTTTATCGCTCATGATTCCCTACCATCAGGTTTGTTTATTTTTTTATTCAAATTGTATTTCTCAGATGCAGCAAATGCGCTCCGCTGAAATTGGCGGGAAAATTTGAATTTATTTTTGGAATCATCTTGATCGTAATGTTCTAGTAACGGAAAATTGAAAAAAAATGGAAAAATAATTGGAAATTGTGAAACTGTGGACGTTTTTTTTCGGTTTTTAAATAGAAAATTGATTTTTTTTTTCAATTTTTTTTTCAAAATAAAAAAAAACTTGCTTAATTGTCTTGTTGCCAAAGGAAATTTTTGTTTCTAATTTTCAATTTAAATTCCATTTTTTCATAATTTTTTTTTCAAATTGGAAGGTGTTTTCAATTTCATTTTTATAAACCAACCAAAAATAAATACCTCTAATTTAATTTTTTTTAAATAAAATTCCAGTTTCATAATTTTATTCTTCCGGTCGGGATTTGTCAAAAATAATTCAATTCACGAGGAATTCTTTAAATATCGAATTAAATTTTTTAAAAATTGATTTCAAAAATATAATTTCCCGAAATGCAACGGCGCTCCGCTGAAATTGGCGCAAAAATTTGAATTTTTGAATTCTGACAATTTTTCGCACATTCAACAACATAAATCAACGGAAAATCGAAAATAAGAGAAAAATAATTGGAAGTTGTGAAACTGCGGACATTTTTTTTTCGAATTTTATATTTTGCTCAAGATTGTTTGGTATGAATTTATCACGGCGAACTGCGTTGAAATTGCCGAAAAAAATTCCGGTTCCTTTATTTTTTCAATTTGAAACTGAAATTACTGAAAATTGAAATTAATTTATGTTTACAAAAAAAAACCGACATTTTTTATTTTTTAAAATAAAAATTCCGTTTCGAGACTGTTTTGAATGAAAATAATTTTCAAAATCAAACGCTCTTTTGGTTCCTTCTAGTTGTGACAATTGTTATTTTTTCAATCTGAACTTGTGCAAACTGTCGTAATTGTGTTCGCACAGTAGACACCACATTTGACGCGCAACACTGATATTTTGTTTTAAATCAAAAAAATTCAAATTTCTCATTATTCGACCGTTAAATTGCATGTTTTTGTATAAAAAATGACGAAAAACTAAAAAGTAATTGCATTTTCAACCGTTGGAACATGGAAATTCCGCCAAATGGGCGAAAACTTGGATTTTCGAATTTTTCAGCCATTTACATGACGGGAAGCCGAAGCTTATATATAACTGCGCTCTTTTTTATAGTCCGTAGTTTTTTTGTTGCTAGTCCATCAATTCTTTCTCATAAGTGAAACATATGCAGCAGTTTCTTGGATTTTTGCAAAATTTCATTCGGTTTTCTACTCTTTTCGGAAAATTGAAAAAAAAAATGCGTTTCTGTGCTGAAAAAACCATTTTTCGTCAGAAAATTGGGTTTTATCGCTTATCGTGAAGCTTCCTCGCCATACTGATGCTGAATGAAGCGGTATTTTGCTAAAACACGAAAATTTTGAACGAGCGCGCGACTCGAAGTGGCGGTCAGCAAGTGCGCTCCACTGGACGAGCACTTGAAGCTGTCGATTTCAGCCGCTGTTTTAAATGTCTTGCACAAAAACGCAAATTTAAATTTAAATTTTTGCTCGCGAATTTCAGCCATTTTTTTCCATTTCAGCAAAAATCCAAAAAAAAATATTTTTCAAAAAAATTGTTTTTGACCGATTTTTTCAAAATCCAACCCTCAGAAAACAGAGAGATATGAACTTTTTACTGCAAATTTTGATTTTGTACGCATTTTTCAGTCAAAAAAACCCGAAAAAATGGGAAAAAATGTGCAAACTGTCGTAATTGTGTTCGCACAGTAGACACCACATTTGACGCGCAACTGATTTTTTAAAATTTTAATCGAAAAAATTCAAATTTCTCATTATTTTACCGCTAAAATGCATGTTTTTTGTATCAAAAATGACGAATTGTGGAAATTGGAAAAAAATCGATATTGAAGGTGCACACGACGGCGCCGTTCGCGGAGGCGTTCGACGCGAAGGGCTGCACGGCGGTCAAGTACATCATCTCGATCGGAGCACTCGTCGGGCTCACTAACAACCTGGTGACTGGCGTGTTCGCCCTGCCGCGCAGTGTCTACGCGATGGCCGACGACGGGCTCCTGTTCGGATGGCTCGCCAACGTGAACGCCGCCACGAAGGTGCCCCTCAACGCCATCCTCCTGTTCACACTCATCAACGCCCTCATCGCGCTCGTCTTCGATATTGAGGCTCTCGTGAGTTTTGTTATTTTTATTTTTAATCAAAATCTGAATTTTCAAAAAATTAGTGAAATTTTTATTTTGAAAAAAAAATCGACTTGAAAAATTTCACAAAAAAATTTTTTTTTTAATTTTAATTTTGGGCAGGACTATTTTTTAATACTAATTTATTATTTTTGTATAAAAAAATCTCAAATTTAAAACATGGGTTTTTTTTTGAAAAAAAAAACTGCAAATTTCCAAAAAAAAATTTTTTTTTTAAATTTTACTCATCATAATTAAATCAAAAATCACAATTTTAAAAAATGTATTTTATTGATTTTTTTTGGTTTCCTACATTTTAAATTTTTTTGACCGCTAATCGAAGAAATAAATTGAAAAACAATTTTTTTTGTTCAGTTTTGGTTTCTTTTTTGAAAATGGAAAATTTTGTTTTTGAACCGGGAATTTTATAAAAATAATTATTTCGGTTTCCGAAATTTAAAAAACTTACTGAAGTTTTTTTCAATTCTAATATGAAGAAAGGATAAAAAACTGAAAAATAATTTTTTTTAATTCCAAAATTTAATACAATCGCCGAAAATTAAAGAAAAAAAATGCTATTTTAAACATTCTTTGAAATTCATTCAATTTTGTATACAAATAATGCTCATTTTCAATTTTTCAAAAAATTTAACCATCTAGTTTAGTACTGACCATAATGAATGTCGCACATCTCGAAAACCAAAAGAGCTATCAAAACGTTGTCAACTACAAAGTTGTAGAGCACAAAAAGAGCAACAACTTTGTAGTTGAGAACTTTTTGATAGCTGTTTTGGTTCTCGAGATGTGCAACATTATGTAGGACTCGTCGAACCTGGGTTAGAGTGGTACCGGACGGTTTTGGATTTGATCGGTGATATCTCGAAATCTAGAGGGGCTAGAAAAAAGTTGTCAACTACCGTGTTGTAGCTCTCTTTGTGCTCTACAACTGTGCAATTGAAAACTTTTTATTAGCTCTCTTGGTTCTCGATATGTGCGACATTCTGTAGGCCCGTCAAACCTAACTCAGAGCTGCATTCAACCCGCTTGTCTTTGACCACTGATATCTTGGAAACTAAAAGAGGTAGAAAAAAGTTGTCAACTACAATGTTGTAGCTCTTTTTGTGCTCTAGAACTTTGCAGTTGACAACTTTTTGATAGCTCTCTCGGTTCTCGAGATAAAAAATATTTTTAAAAAAGGTTAATCTGAGCTGTTGTGCAGGTCGAGTTTCTGTCGATCGGCACCCTGTTCGCCTACTCGTTCGTGTCGGCCTCGGTGCTCGTGCTCCGTTTCCAGTCGGCTCCGATCGACGGCGACGAGAAGCGGCTCGATTCGGGCGGTCAACTCAGCTCGTGGATACCGTGCCGCAACTTCTGGGAGTCGCTTCCCGCCGGCACCTCGATATCGGTGGCCGTGGCACTTCTGGTGGCCGCCTTCTTCTGGCTGGCACTCACATTCCGCACCGGCTTCTACGAGTCACTGAACGGACAGATTTCCATCGGAATCAACGCCCTCGTCATTCTGATCATCGTCGCCTTCATCAGCGGCCATCAACAGAACTCACTCAACACTTCTTTCAAGGTATGAGGGGGGAAGTTCGCTGATCAGAATGTTGTAATTTTAAGGGGAAAAAAATAATTTTAAAATTTTTATTCGTATTTTATTATAGTCAAGGAGAATCGAACGTTGTTGACTATTTCGTTTTGAAAAATATTGTTTAGTTATTTGTTCTTATGGATTTTTTAGAAAAAGTGTGAAAGTTTGGGAATTTTTTTAAATTCTCAAAAATTTCACGATTTTTTTTTTCAATTTTAAAAATCGTTTCCAAACGTTTTCCAACCGTTTTAATTTTTTGTTTTCCTGCGAAAAAATTAAAAAAAAATTTTTTTCTCTAAATTTAATTTTTTGAATTCGCTATACTAATTTGAAATTTTAACTTTTAAATTCCTATGATTTAAAAAAAAAAGGAATTTTTTATTGTTTGAAAATTTCCGAAAAAACTGGAAATTTAATAAAAATCATAACTATTGCTTGTGAATTTCTAGCCATTACAAAACGAGAAAAACATTTTTTTTTCAATTTTCTTTTTTTTTCGAACTTTCAATTTTCGTGGAAAGCAAAAAAAAAACCTCCAAAAATTAAAAAAAAAAAAATTTTCAAAAAAAAAACTTTTTTTGTCGAAAACCGGTTGATTCCTAGCATCAGAAAAAAAATTTGTTCAGTTTCATCTGGCAATTTTAAAGCAGATTTTTTTTTAGAAATTAAATAATTTTTTTTTCCAGTTTTCATATATTTTACAGGTGCCGTTCGTTCCGTTCCTTCCGTGCCTCTCGCTGCTCGTCAACGTCTTCATGATGTCGTTTTTGACCTATGCCACGTGGATTCGTCTCTTCGTCTGGATGGCCATCGGTTCGTTCGCTTCCTCGTTTTTCAATTTCGGGAAAAAAATTTAAAAAAAAATTTTTTTTTTTAATTTTTTATTTTTGGAAAATTTATTTCTTCTACAAAAAAAAGCTAGTTTTTCTAGAAATCGAGGAAAAAATTATGGAAATTTCAGCGAATTTTGAAAAATTTCAGTTTTCACTTGTTATTTATAAACAAAAAAATTTTTTTTTCGTGTATTCCATTTTTTTTGAAGCACAAAAAACAAACTAGAAAACAACTTTGAGTGGCAATTTTTTTTTCAACACAAAAAATGTGTGTTTTTTTTTTTGAAAATTTTGCGAATTTTTAATTTTTTCTCTAAAAAATTGTTTTTTTACCAAAAAAAAATCAGATTTTTCGAAAAATTTGGAAGAAAAATTAGTGGCAATTTTAATTTTTTTTTCAATTTCTCTCATTTTTCTATTTCAAAAAATAATTTCCATAAAATTAAAAAAGTGAAAAAATTTGTATTTTTTCTTTTTTCAAAACAAAAAAAAATTCACTTTCTCGTAAAATTCGGCAATTTTTTTTCAAAAATTTTCAAAAATTCAACAAATTTCATTTTTTTCTATTTTTTCGAAGCACAAAAAACGCAGTCATCAATTATTTTTTGTAAAAAAGAAAAATATTTTCAAAGAAAAATTTAAAAATTAAAAATTTCTATGTTTTTAATTTTAAAAAAACAATTCATATTACCGAGATATTCGTCTCTCAACTAATTTACAAAAAAAAATTCCAAAAAATGAGAAATTTTTGAAAAAGCATATTTTTTTTTAAATTTTGAATCCAACCAACCCACCATATTTCCAGTGAAATTAATTTTTCAAAAAAAATGTCAAAAATATATTTTAAAAATAAATATGCAAATTAATTAATTAATTAAAACGTAAAACATGTAATAACTTCAGAAAAGTTTCAAAAATAAGGAAAAAAAGAACAATTCGATAATTATCTTTTAAAAAATAAAAATAAATCGTCAAACGCTCGAAAATGTAATTTTTCAGAATTCAAACAAAAAATAAAATAAAATAATTGAGAAAATGAGACAATTCGTTCTCGTCCGTTATTATCGCGTTTTTAAAAACTCTCGCATTTATTTTGCACACGAAACCGTTAAAATTTTTTTAAAAATCGCGAAATTTGAAAAAAAAAATCAAAAATTACAAAAAAATAATTTCATAGCATTTTTGTGAATGTGGTGAAAAAATGTTTTTAAGTTGAAAAAAAATCCCAGATAAAATGGCGAAAAATAAAAAATACAAAAAAAATGTTTTTTTTTTTAATATTTTGAAATGAAATTTAAAAAAAAGGAGATTTTGAAAATACTTTTTATTTATAATTTAAAGCCAGTTCCCAGCAAAACTAATTTTTAAAAAAAAATTTCCCTATTTTTCTAATTTTTTAAAATTTTTTCGGAAATTAAATAAAAACGACCTTGTTCCCAGTAATATTTATTTTCGACAAAACTTTAAAAAAACATTTTTTTTTTGAAATTTTTTTGAAAAAAATTTTTCAATTTTTCTAATTTTTTAAAATTTTTCCAGAAATGTAAACAAACCACCATATTTTCAGAAATACTTATTTTCAACAAAACTTTCAAAAATAATTTTTTATTTTTTTGAAAATTAATTAAATTTCTCAGGACTCGTCATCTACTTTGGTTACGGTATCCGTCACTCGAAGGAGGCAAAACGGCTCACCACCATCGCCGACATCCGGATGAGCTCCACGTTTCCCAACAAGAATAATCGAATTCCCAAAGAATAGTAGCCAATTCTTATTATTTTTTTGAGAAAAAAAACCCAATTTTTCGCCTCCGAATGACTTTTTTATTTCCGGTTTCTGTCCCCCTCACCCCAAAAAAAAACAGCACATCTGTGATCTCTTTTCCTTTTTTTTTAATAAAATAAAATTTTAATTTTTTCTTCAATTAAAAACCGACTTGTTTTAACGAATCAAAGAACGACAAAAAAATTGATTTTTTAAAATTTTTCTCAATTTTTGACTTGCACAAGAAACCGTAAAGATAAATTGAATTTGAAAAAAAAAATTTCCATACATTCAGGTGTGTTTTTTTTTGTTTTTTAACATATTCAGCGGCGACGAGAAATGCAAAAAAATGAAAAAAATTCGGGGGGCGTCGCATTTTGAGCATTTTCTATTTTTTTATGTGTTAGTTATACTAATACAAATATTTCCTGCAAAAAAACCACTCGAAATGGATTGAAAATAATTGAAAATTTAAAGGCGCATGGACTTTTACGACGCGGGTCTCGCCGCGGGGGTTACGGTTTCGGCGCCAAACAATTATGCCACACCCCCAATTTTTTTCAATTTTTCACATTTTTCGACGTCGCTGGATAGGTTAAAAAAACAAAAAATCTCGAAATTTTTTAAAAATCCAAGATGAAATGGCTAAAAAATTTTTTTTTCGAAATTGAAAACTTATGTAAAAATCAGAAAATAAAACGTTTTCTTATTTAAAAAAATAATAATAAAGGGTTAAATAACAGTGGCAATTTTTTCCAAAAATTCCAAAAAAAAGAAAAAATATTTAAAAATCAAACGACATTATTTACTGTGATAACTGAAGAAAAAAATTTTTTTTTTGAAAAATGAAAAGCTGTTGAAAGTGGAAAAAATTGAGATTTTTTAAATAAAATCGAATTTTCCAAAATTAATTTTTTTTTTTTGTTAATTATTTTTAAAACGCAATAAGTGTATTGGCCTATCACTTTCAATGGAGCTATCAAATACCTGTTGAAAGTGCGAAAAAAAATCTAAAAATAGAAACAGCAAAAAAAAATAAATCTAAAAAAACCTTTTTCAAAAGCGTCTCAAAAATCGGAGATGTCAGAAAATATTCAATCCTTTCTCACAAATAAAATATTCAAAAAATTGTTTTTTTTTAATCATTTTCCAAAATAAATAAAATAATTAAAGCGCCCTTTTTTTGCATTAAAATGCAGTGAGGGGTTTTCTCGGCCACCGGGCGGCAGTTAGGCCATTGCGCCGTGTAGTCCACACGGACAAGAATGTTTTTTTGTTTTTTCACTCCGTTTTCAAAGTTTTTCCTCATTTCATCAAATTTCTCTTTTCTATTCACAGAATGAGTGCCAAATCGAGTCGTTTCAATGAGATTGGGACAGAAAATGAAACAATGTGACTGATCTCTTGTCCGTGTGGACTACACAGCGCAATTTTACTAGAAACTATTTAAAAATTTGATAAAATGACGGAAAACAGTGTGAACGGTGTGAAAAGGGTGTGAAAAACACAAAGAGTCAATGGAAAACTTTAAAAACGCGATGAAATGGAGAGAAAACACGAAAAACGAGAAAAATGGCTCTTTAATTTTAAAAAAAAACTCTTGTCCGTGTGGACTACACAGCGCAATGTTAATAGAAACTGAAAATTTGATAAAATTCAGAAAAACTTTGAAAACGGTGTGAAAATGTGAAAACCAAGAAAAATGGTTCTAAATCCAACAAAAAAATACAATTCGCTGTGTAGTCCACACGGACAAGAGATCAGCCACATCGTTTCATTTTCTGTCTCGATCTCATTGAAACGACTCGATTTGGCACTCATTCTGTGAATAGAAAAGGAAAATTTGATGAAATGAGGAAAAACTTGGAAAACGGTGTGAAAATGTGAAAAACAAGAAAAATGGCTCTGAAATCAAAAAAATACTCTTGTCCGTGTGGACTACACAGCGCAGTGGCCTAACTGCATTTTAATGCAAAAAGTGTCAATTTAACGTCACTTTAATTCACTTGCAAGTGTCAAAAGTGCAACGAAAAAAAATAACAAGAAGAGAGGTCTATAAATAGAAACAGCAAAGTCTATTTATTTTTTCCCCCCCCCACCTGTTTCGTCCCCGATGATTCCAAACTTTGGAATCAAAGATCGCATTTCTCTCCCGTCGCGCAAAAGTGATTCGGAAACAAAAAAGAAGATAAACGGGGAGTGAAAAGGGGGGGGGGGTAAGCACGTGGTCGATTCCGAATAAAAACACCGCGAATAATCAGGAGAAGAAGATAGAAACCGCACGTTTCTCCATTCTTTTCCACCTCCTCCTCTGTCTCCTTCCACACGTTTTCACATCGACATCGGTCGAATTGGTCGGAAACCCCGGGGGGGGAAGATAGGAAAATTCGAATTAACGAGTCATTTCCACATGGCATCTCTCGAGAGGGAGTTAATTCCGCGAAACTTACGAAATTCCCGACACAAAATACAGTAATGTCCTTAAATAGTGTGTCGCAGAGCCGATTTTTAATTTATTTTCGAATTACCGTAAAACCTCTAATAGACCGGCACCAGGGTTGAAAATTGGACCGGCATGCTGCTCTAATACAGGTTTTAATGTATTTTTTGTCGGATTCGGATATGATTTACGGTAGGGCCGAGAACAGGAGGCTTTGTTTCCGCAGTTCTGTTTGAAAAATTCAGTTTCAAAGTAAAAATAGGAAACGGGACCGTTGTTTTTGGTCGGATTCGGATTACGGTAGGGGTCTCGAAAAGCAGCTTTTTTGGTGAAATTGGAATTGGAAATTGGCGGCCGAACTTGCAATGTCTAGGCCACCGATGTTCGATCTCCATTTATCTTGAAAACCAATAGAGCTATCGAAAAGTTGTCAACAACCAAGTTGTGGCTCTTTTTGTGCTCTACAACTTTGTAGTTGACAACTTTTTGATAGCTCTCTTGGTTTTCAAGATAAATGGAGATCGGACATAGGTGGCCTACTTTCCAATTTCACCAGAAAATCAAAACAGAACTTAGAGGGTGAAAAAAACCGATTTCGTGTAGATTTACTACCGTAATCCATGCCGCAACCCCCTTCCGCATAGTCACAGTGACTACAACTTCCTGTTTAATCAAATCTCCCATCTCCCCCTCATACCCAATTAACCCCCACCTTCAGCAAATTCCATTTTCCGCCTAGTGAGTCAGCTGGGAGTGTACAAGAGCTGATAACCTCTTGTGTGTGTGGTAAAACATAGTAGTCTGGTGCTCCAAAGAGCTCCAAAGAGCACCTGATAGTGGGGGTTAGGACGACGATAAGAGTTTGTATTTTTTGACTTGTGCCCCGTAGTTTTGCTAGTTGTTTTTCTCTCGTTTGCATTTTCTATTCTGCATCTCCCGCCCACTTTTTCCGCTTCTTGGAGGGGGTATTTAACTAGACCCTTGACCCTAAGATCCGTTATTTCAGGCTCAGAAAATGGTTCTGTTCCCCGTGATCAAACTTTTCGCTCTTCTCACTGCCAGTGTTCCAGCTTCAATTTCAGCGTTTTCACTTCCAATTCTCAAGGTAAACCTGGAGTTGGGCGGAAACGGGCTAAAAATCGCAAATCGGCACATGGGTCTCGCAGCGAGAAATTGCCGCCGCTCGTAAATCGACAACTTTTCGCGGTGAGACCCATGCGTTGATTTGCGAGTTTTAGGCCAATCTATGGAAAATATAAAGCTCAGTGTCCTCTACAAAATGACAATGAGCTTAAAAGCCCCAGCTCGGGTCTCGCAGCGAAAATCGCATTTTTGTAGTTTTCGAAATAGCCGCCGCTCGTAAATCGACATCTTTTCGCGGTGAGACCCAAGCGCCTATTTGCCAGTTTTAGGCTACTCAACCTTGAAAAAACGTTGGGCTTTCAAATTTCTATCAAGTACAAGCCCCAGCTCCATATTTTTCCAATTACAGTGGCTGCTCGAAGCGCTCATTCTGACCGCGCACCTCTCGCGCATGCTCTTCACCATCTCATTCCTCTGGCTGTGGGAGCTCGTGCTCTCGACGGAGCCCGTCGATGCTCTCGCCGCCGTGCTCACCGCGTTCATCTCGATGCACATTCTGCTCGACATGTGCTCTTTGGGTAAAATTTAAAAGGGGTTCGAACAACTACAGTAACCCTATTGCAGAGCTCGTCATCACCTGGAATCAACCGGATTCCTCCGACGAGCTACCCGAAATGCTCAATTTGGAGCATTTGGAGCTGGAAATCGATATGGAATAAGTCAAAAAAACGCTGGAAAAATCCATCGGATCTCAGCAAAAAATACGGGCACCCGGCGATTTAATTCCTATTTTTCATTGAAAATTAATTCATTTGGCAGCGATTCTAATAATTTTTTCCCAAAAAATGCATTTTTAGATTCAAATGAAAACAGAAAAGAAATAAATTTTTTAAGGCAAATTTTATGGCCTGCACATTTATTAGTATTCCAAAAAAGCAAAAAAAATCCAATCACAATCATTTTTCAGTTTCAATCACATTACCATTTAAAATTTAGGAAAATTTTTTACAGGGTTTTTTCAGTCACAAAAAGCGGTAAGAAGCTGTTTTTCTCGTTATGCGCATCAAAAATCGATATAAAGCATTGAATTTTCAGCAGATTCAGGGGGTTTTTATTCACACCTTTTCAGTGGAGTTCAGAGAAGAAGTGGGCGGGGCTTCCGATGACGACGTCTTCTCTTCCGTTTTCGGCTTCAAATCGACTTTTTCGTTGTTCACCACACTGCCCGTCGTCGATTTTTTATCGCTGTTTGTCTGAAAAATATTGGAAAATTTTTTGAAATTCGTTTTTTTAGAAAAAAAATAGAACAAAAATTTTGTTGTTAAATGATATTTTTCCTTTTTTTTTAAGAAATTGATTATCTCACCGTGTCCGAAAAAAAATCGAAAAACACTTTTTTTTAAAAGTAGTATTTTATTTTTATAAATTTGACGATTTTTTCAAATTTATTATTATCAAATATATATATATTTAAAAGCAGAAAATAAATAAATATTGAGGTTAAGAAAATGGTGAAAAATTGTTTCTTTTTTTTGGAAAATAATATTTTTTTTTCGTTTTTTTTTCATAGGTTTGACTGTTTTTCAAAGTTTATTTTCAAAAATTTATAAAAATTCAAATCTACCATCGTTTCCAAAATTTAGTTTTTTGTTGAAAATGATACTTTTTCTAGTATTGAATTCTGTAGATTTTTTTTCTAAATTTTCTTTTTTTTTAAATAAGTATTAAGAGACGAGAAATCTATGTTTTTTTGTTTTAAAAAATGGGGAAAAATTGTTTTTTTTTTTTGAAAAATTATTTTTTCTCCTAATTAAATCTGACATTTTTTAGAAAATTATTATAAAAATACATATTAAAATGCAAAAATTCACCGTTTTTTGGTAGCAAAAAATTGTTTTTTTTTTTGGAAAAATAATTTTTTCTCCTAATTAAATCTGACAATTTTTAAAAATTTTTTGTCGAAAATACAAAAAAATTCAAATTTACCGTCTCTTTTTCGTTCGCTTCCGCCGAGTCTCGTTTATCGCCTTTTGCCACTGTGGATGTCTAAAAAATAGAATTAAAAATTATAAAAAATTCAAAAATTCACCGCATCACTCGAAGACGTCGCCGCAATCATGTGTGGCGCTTCTGGAGCGACGCCCGTCTCGTTTTTCTCCGACGACGTCTTCAGAATCGCCGCCGCAATCGTCGTCGTCACCTCGTCGGAAAGCTGCGGGGCGGCGGCGGTTTTGACGACGTCCGTCTTCGGATGCATCGCATCGAAGAAGAATTCCTGGAAATTGGGGAAAATCGGACAGAGTGGGAGTGGAGGGGGGAACATTGTTTATTAGTGTTTTTTAAATCCAAATCCAAATAAATTAAATTAAAAATTAAATTTACATTATGATGAGAGCGGACTACGACAGAAAAAGAAGAGGTTCAAAGGGTGACAGTGTGCATCGAGTCAAAAAAGAAAACCTTGAAAGTGAAGGCGAGCAGGAAGTGAAGGACGACGACGGTTCCGATCGTTCCGAATGCGACCATCTTGTTGCTATCGTTCTGAACGGCCGGCCAGATGGCTCTCGCGAGCACCGTTCCCGACAGGCCGACCGACAGGAAGATGAGAGCCCAGCGGAACAGCGGCACGTCGATGATCCACAGGAACTGAAAACGGGACAGATTCTATATGAAAAGAAGAAGAAGAAGAAGAAGAGGGTGGAAACTGACCGAAACCGGGATGAAGATGGCGAGCGAGTATCCGTAGAGGCACACCAGATCCACGTACGGATGCATCATCTCGCTGCGACGATTCCAGAGCAGTCCGTAGAGGAGCAGCGGCACGATGACCACGTACAGAAAGATGAGCGTCGAGGCCGAGGTGACTGAAAATCGGGCAAGTTGCTCAGCGAGCACATCGCCAATGGCATACCCATTCGAAAGTCCGATCCATAGGATCCCTTGGCTCCGTCGTTCTCCACAAATTGAGCCAGATTTCCAAAGATTCCGATGGCGAAGATGAGCGTGACAGACACCCAGAACGGTCCTGAATAGGAAAAGAAGACGTTATTCGGAGGGAAACGTCTCCTAGTTACCCCAAAGGTCAGGAATCGGCTGGAGAAAGTCCTGAATGTAGTTGCGGTGGGTGGGAACGACGCTGTTGAGGAGACGTTTGATCACCTAGAAAAGCCGCGAGTTGATGACGTTTTCAGCCATTTTCAGCCGCACCTGATCAGTTTCCACATCGAAAAACTGTTGGTAGTACTCGAAAGTGAGCAGGTTCTTCTTGCGCGTCGACGCCGTCGATTGAGTGTCGTCGAAGACGCCTCCAGATGACGGTGTTGACGTCGCGCCGCCGACAAGCTGAAAATGAAGCTTTTCAGTCGCTTTTGGGCAAAAAATAATAATTTTTCCAGCAAATTTTTTCCGGTTTTTTGGGATTTTGAACTGAAAATTGCGTTCAAAAAAAAAACAAAAATTTTTGAAAATCCGTTTTCGCCCATTTGGCGGAATTTCAATTTTCAAACGTTTGAAAATAAATACAACTATTTTTCAGTAACTATGATTTTTTATACAAAAACATGAATTTCAGCGTTAAAATAACAAGACCTTTGAAATTTTCACTGAAATTCCGGCCCAGCTCGTGGGCCAGTGATTCAATTATGAAATTTCAAAGTGTGCGGGATTTGATAAATTTTCGATGAATTTACCTTTTCAGGTCGAAAAAATGGCCGCAAACTACTTTTTTTTCAATAATAGAAGCCGTTTTATGATAAAACCAGAATGAACCAAGCGGCTCCGCCGCCAACAGCGCGCATTTCACCGCCTGTAGGTGGTTGCATTGTCATGGGTCCGGTGGCCGAGTGGCTCGTGTGTTTGTCTGTTGGGTGAGGGTCCCTGGTTCGGTCTTTTGTGGGGTCATTCTTGTTTCTTCTTGCCCTTGGAATGCGGACAAATAAACAGACACACAGACACACAGATATACCCCGGACGGTTTTTATTAATAAGGAAGATTAACACATGCGTTGAAATATGTCTCAAAACAAAAAAATTTGTTCCAAAAACTGGTAGTTGAGTCCATCACGGGCCGAGGACATTTTCCAGGCCAGGCCTGGCCTATCGCAACATTTTTAAAAGTTTTTTTGCTTCAAATCAATTTTTCGGGGCAATCCTAGTTGGGGGGGCCACTATTTTTTTTCGAATTTCCAATTGCGCCGTGTGACCTTTCCTTGAATTTGAGTGTTCGAAATCCCCGCGTGAGATTCGAACTCGCGCGATAAATGTATGAGACATCCATGCTAACCATTACGCCACTCACAGCACAAAATTATGGAACCTTTTTGAAAACATAAACCTTCCGTTCACGTCACTTCAATTTTTCGAATTTTTTTGTCTAACGTGAAACTTTCGCTGTTTTGTTCCGCAGTTTCACCGCTTTTTGTGGATGAGCCGGGGGTTTCCTCCGCCGCATGTTGCCCGCATTTTTTAGCGGCAACGGCAGCCGCCGAGCTCCCGGGTTGCCGGTCAATCGGGAACACCGGAATGCCGGTAACATAGTCCCCGGCAACTTTTTTGCCGCTAAATGTCCCGTGTGGCCGGCAACTAACGACCGACTTCTGCGGTTAGTGCGGACCAGTGCTGTGCGGCAAAAAAAATCTCGGCAATTTTGCCGCACACCTCTGGTGCGGACCACAAAAGTGGGTATTTAACGGGGAATCGCCGTGACAATTTTGTGGATCCGTGTCCGGACGCTCACACACCGAGAGCGGCAATTTTCAATAAGCAATACTGGAGGCGAAGGGCGTTCAAATGGCCCTGTATTTCACGGTGCCGGTCTAGTCCAGGTTTTACGGCATCATCTCTCCTAGCCTAATTTTTCGAAAAGCTGCGGAAAACGTGAATATCTGAATATAAACGTGAGCACATTTACGAATCAACAAGTGAGCGAGAGGTCGGAACGCAGGTTCCGCGTGATTGAAAAATTGAAAAAAAAATAGTGGGCCTGGCCTATCGCAACATTTTTAAAAGTTTTTTTGCTTCAAATCAATTTTTCAGCATGTTACAGACATCTAATCCAAATGACTCAGTTCACAAAAAGTTGTATTTTTTTGGTGCCCTACAACTTTGCTGTTGGAAACTTTTTTCAAAAAAATCACAAAAAATTGAATTTTTCTCGTCAACAAGAATTTTTCGAGCACCAAAAAATACAACTTTTTGTGAACTGAGTCTTTGATGAAAATTTGATGAAAATCATCAAATTGGTCGGCTCACATTGTTGCGATCTCCAATGTTTCCGCCGAATCCGCCCGACTGCTCGTTCGTCGAGTTCACATTGTCGAAACCTGCAAGAAAAACTGGCCAATTTAAGCTTTCTGGGCGATTTCAGTCAAATTTTCAGCGCAAAATTTCAGACCGAGATCAATAACTTTCCACTCGTCTTCGTTGTCGTTTTCCATGGCTTTTCAGTGCGGAGAACAAGTAAAACTCACTTTGAAAGTTCAAATCCATCGTTTTTTTTTTGCCACGAGTTGGGTGTGACCTCCGATTACTCGAATTTCTGCGTAGAAAAAAAAAACAATCAATTTCACCTGGGAATTTAAAAAAATAAAAATTCGTAGGAAAATATCAAAATTGGTCAGGAACCGATGAAAAATGAAAAAAAAACACCAAAAAATTCTCGAAAAAATCATGTTTTTCACAGCGATATTCAAAATTTGAAAAAGTAATATGAAGTGATGAAAACAAAACAAAAAAATATGAATAGGATAGGTAAAACCGTAATTTTTTTTGAAAAAACTGGTTGATAAAAAAAAAAGGGAAGAAAGTGAGCAGGGGAGAAAGAGAGATTTCAGTTGGGGAGTTTGGAACGAAAAAACGGAGAGGAAATGAGGGTAGTTTCAGCCTTTTCTATCGCCTGTATCGATCTCGCGACCGGCTTCTTCGTCGCTCTTTTTCTCTGCGTCTCTCGTCGTCTCTGCGTCTCTCGCCGCGCGGCGAACGACTTCTTTTTCGGTCTCGAGAACGAGTGCGCGATCTGGAAGAAAACAAGATGTTACAAGGGTTGTACAAAAAAAATAACTTTTCGCCTTTTTTTTTAGGATATTCAACTGAAAATTGCGTGCAAAAATCAAATTGGGAGTAAAAAAATTCGAATCGCTGCAAATTGAGCGTTTTTGTGCACAAAATTTAAAAAACGCTTCTAAAAATCCGTTCTCGCCCATTTGGCGGAATTTCAATGTTCAAACGATTGAAAATACAACTACTTTTGAATTTTTATCATTTTTGATACAAAAACATGAATTTCAGCGGTAAAATAATAAGCACTTTGAAATTTTCACTAAAATTCCGGGCCGGCCCGTGACATTCCTGGATTTTCTAGGCATTTTACGAGCCGGGCCGGGCCGATGAGCCAATTTTCACCGGCCCGGATTTTCAAGATGAGACGTTCAGTAGTCACTTTTTGACACTAGCGCTGACGGTTCGGCGCTCAAATCGAACTTTTTTTTGAAAAAATCTTTGAATCTAACATGAAAGGATAGATTGCAAGAGAAAATTTTTCATGTTTTCCCCTAATTTCTGGGATTTTCCGCTTCTCCAACCTTTTTCTATCTCTGCGATCGTCCCGGTGTCCCCTGTCACGACTCCTCGTGCGGCTCCTCTTTCGTTTGCGATCTCTCGACGAGCTGCGCCTTCTGTGGCTCTCGCGGTCGCGTTCGCGCGACGATTTGTGCACTTTTCGGCGTTCTCGCTCCTTTTCCCGCTCCTCTTCGCTGTCCGGACACGAGCAGTCTCCTCCGGAGCATGAGCACGAGCAGCTGTGAGAATATAGAGTGAAGAAATGGTTTTCTGATGGTTTTCTTACTCGCTTTCCTCGCAGGCCGTCGATCCGTTGACATTGCCGGCGACGATCTTGTTCTTGAGGTTCTCCACCTTCTTGACGAGCTCCGGATCCGAGTCAAAGTCAAAATCGTACTTTCCGAGATCGTCCTCGTCTTCCTCTTCCTCCTCCTCTCCCACGTCTTCATCTTGTTTCACCTCTCCGTCTTCATCGCTCTCTTCGCCGTCCTCTCGATCCTTGGAACCCTGGAAACAAGCCAAAATTGCATGAACATCTGCCAATCAAATTGTCAATTTCTGCTACCAACCTCACCCTTCTTCTTCTTTTTTCGGCCGAACTCGTCAAACTCCTCGTGATAGTCGCGTTTCACGTACTCGACGTCCTGACGATCCATGTATCCGCCGCCGTAGCCGGTTCGTCGCTCCAAATCGGCCAATTTTGGCGCGTTGCACACATTGCACGTCTTTCGACGCGCCCAATTCACATTTCCGCACCTGAGCACAAGATTTTTGAGTCAAAATTCATGAAATTCGCCATTTTCCCGAGAACAACAAATCTAGCTGGAAAATTGCGATTTTCGTCGATTTTTCAGCAGTTTTTCGACACAAATAGGGTATTCTTACTTTGAACAAACCCAATCCTCGGCCGCGAACAATCCTTTCGATTTTTCCGCCATTTCCTTGCCGAGCTCTTTGCCAACTTTGCTTTTGGCACGCGGTTTCGCTGAAAATCGATATTTCTAATGATTTTCCCGGCTGAATCTCGTCACCTTTTCCACAATCATCACAAAAGGAGCGTGATTCATCGTTCACCTTCGCACATTTCGCGTCGACACACGCCCACTCGCCTTCTTTCAGCGCCCGGCGCTTTTGTTCTCGATCGTCGTCGAATTTCGACGACATCAGAAGCGTTTTGCGTCGAAAAATCGATAATTGAGAGGGGAAATAATGGATTTTGAAAGAAATCGATGGAAAAGTTTGAAAAACGGAGGGAAAAGCCCGCCGCTGACGAATTTGCCAGCTTTCAAAATGTGGACGGGTCTCGCCACGATTGACCAGCCAGAGTGTCGCCGGGTACGGTGGACGCCTTTATCCACGTCACTGCGATTTCTATCTTTTTACAGATTTTCTGCGATTCTCCACCGATTTTCAGCATTTTTCTTGAATATTTCTATTGAAAATTGTAAATTTTATCGATTTTCACTCAATTTACACCCGAAATCCCGTTTATTTGCCGTAAAACCGTCGGAAATCGATCGAAATCGATAGTTCTCTATTTGCAGGTTCTAAAATCATGAGCGCTGGTGAACTGCCGTGCTACACGCTCATTCATGTGCCGAGCGATGCGGAGCTGCCGTCGGAGGTGCAGCTCAAGGAGAAATTCGAGAAAGGCGGCGACAAAGAGCGAATCGAGGCGCTTCGCAAACTCATCTACATGATTCTCAACGGCGAGAAGACGTCGCAAGGGATGCTGATGTTCGTGATTCGCTTCTGTCTGCCGTCCAACGATCACACGCTCAAAAAGACACTTCTGATCTTCTGGGAGATCGTGCCGAAGACGGATTCGAACGGAAAACTGCTCCACGAGATGATATTGGTGTGCGATGCGTACAGAAAGGATCTTCAGCACCCGAACGAGTTCGTCCGCGGCTCAACGCTCCGTTTTCTGTGCAAGTTGCGCGAGCCAGAGCTTCTGGAGCCACTCATGCCGGCCATAAGAGCTTGCCTCGAGCACCGTCACTCTTACGTTCGCCGTAACGCCGTCTGCGCGATTTTCACCATTTACAGTAAGAAAAACACTGTTTCAGCAGGGAAATTCAGGAAATTCTTGCAGAAAACTTCGAGTTCCTGATCCCAGATGCGCCGGAGCTTGTCACCGAGTACCTCGAGACGGAGCAAGACGCCTCCTGCAAGCGCAACGCGTTCATGATGCTCCTCCACGTCGATCAAGCCCGCGCGCTCGACTATCTCTCCGGATGCATCGATCAGGTCGGACAGTTCGGCGATATACTTCAGCTTGTCATCGTCGAGCTCATCTACAAAGTGTGCCACAACAATCCGAACGAGTGCGCGCGCTTCATCCGCTGCGTGTACAATCTGCTTCAATCACAGTCGCCAGCCGTCCGTTACGAGGCTGCCGGCACTCTCGTCACGCTCACCAACGCGCCGGCCGCTGTGAAAGCCGCCGCCACCGCCTACATCGAGCTGATCGTCAAGGAGAGCGACAACAATGTGAAACTCATCGTGCTCGACCGTCTCGTCCAGCTCCGCAGCACTTCGAGCAACGAGAAGGTGCTCCAAGGCCTCGTCATGGACATCTTGCGTGTGCTCACCTCGCCAGGCCTTGAAGTCCGTCAGAAAACGCTGAACTTGGCACTGGACCTCGTTTCAAGCCGCAACGTCGAGGATATGGTGATGTTTTTGAAAAAGGAAATCAACAAGACGGCCACCGAGGCGAACGACGAGAACGGAAAGTACCGACAGGCGCTGGTGAAGACCCTCCACGCAGCCACCATCAAGTTCCCCGACGTCGCCTCGACCATCGTTCCGGTGCTCATGGAGTTCCTTTCCGATAGTAACGAGACGGCCGCCTCCTACGTTCTTCACTTTGTCCGTGAAGCCGTCCACAAGCTGCCGAACCTCAAGAAGACCATTCTCGCCTCGCTTCACGAAGGAATCCTCTCCATCCAATCGGCCACCATCTTCATGTCGGCTCTCTGGATTCTCGCCACCTATTGTGAGCCGGAGGGCTCGCTCGAAGTGCTCGCTCTTGTCAAAAAGGCCCTCGGAAAGATGCCGATTGTCGACTCGGAGCTCGCCGATCAAGACGAGTCGCGTCAGGAGCCAGCCGCGACGGCTGCTCCCACTGCCCCTTCGGGACCACGTGTGACCGCCGATGGAACGTACGCCACTCAAACGGCGCTCTCGGCGACTGTTGTCAAAGCGCAGGACGAGAAGCCGCCACTCAGACGGTTCCTGCTCAACGGCGAGTTCTTCCTCGGCGCTTCTTTGGCCACTGTGCTCACGAAGCTCTCGCAAGAGTTCACCGAGCTCAACGGAGCCGGATCGGAGCGTGCGAACCGCTTCCGCGCCGAGTGCATGCTCATTCTCGCGTCGATCATTCATTTGGCGAAGAGCGGACTTGTGGCTCATCAGGTCAATGAGGACGACTTGGATAGGTGCGTTTCGAAAGCGTTACGGGTTGTTCGAAGCTCAAAATTCATAATTTCAGAATGGGATCCACCATCAAGATCCTCGCCCAAGGCATTCCGGGAATCGACGGCGAGTACGGAGAGGCGTGCAAGAAGAGTCTCGAGCTGATGCTCGGCGCCAAGTCGGTCTCCCGTCTCGACGCGGCTTTCGGAGCCTCCTCCGCCACTGGCTCTCGCCGCTCAAAGGATTTCGTCGAGATTGACAAGACGATCAGCTTCACGCAACTCTCGGCCCGCAACAACCAGCAGGGCGAGAATCTGTTCGATTTGTCGCTCTCCCAGGCCCTCGGCACTGCTCCGAAGGCTCAGAAGTTTGACTTCTCGAGCTCAAAACTCGGAAAGGTCATCCAGCTCGCCGGATTCTCGGATCCGATCTACGCGGAGGCCTACGTGAACGTCAACCAATACGACATTGTGCTCGACGTGCTCATCGTCAATCAGACGGCCGACACTCTTCAGAACGTCTCTCTCGAGCTTGCCACCGTCGGAGATCTGAAGCTCGTCGATAAGCCGACACCGGTGACGTTGGCTCCGAACGATTTCTCGAACATCAAGGTTTGTGCCCCGCCGTGCAAGTGCTCTTTCCACACTCATTTCTTCGTTTTCAGGCCACTGTCAAGGTTACCTCTACGGAGAACGGTGTCATATTCTCGACGATCTCGTACGACGTGCGCGGATCGACCTCGGATCGGAACTGTGTCTATCTGCAAGACATCAAGATCGATATCATGGTATGTTTGGGCCTCCGGCTTTCAATCAAAGTTTCCCGCGATTCCAGGACTACATTGTGCCCGGAAATGTCACTGACACCGAATTCCGGCAAATGTGGAGCGATTTTGAGTGGGAGAACAAGGTGAGAGCGTTATTTACGCTGAATTCGAAGCTAGAAAGACGCCGTTTCCAGGTGAATGTGATGACGCCGATCAGAGATCTTCGCGAGTTCCTGAATCACTTGTCGTCGTCGACGAACATGAAGGTGTTGACGGGAGACGCCGCTATCGGTGAGTTGTCCGACCTCGATTGTCACCAACCCAACTATTCCCATTTGCAGAAGGAGACTGCGGATTTCTGGCCGCCAATCTGTGCGCGCACTCGATTTTCGGCGAAGACGCGCTCGCGAACGTCTCCGTCGAGAAGGCGCTTCCGATGGACGACGCGTCGCCGATCGTCGGCCACATCCGGATTCGTGCCAAATCGCAGGGAATGTGTCTCACACTCGGCGACAAACTCTCATCGGCGATGCGCGCACGACGCGACGGACAACCGATTGCGGCGCCGTCCGCTTGAAACTCCCCTCCCCACTCTCTGTTCTTCTGAAATTGATTTCTTGTGATTCTTGTTCTTCTTCCCCACCACTGGGTCGCTTTCTCAATTACTTTTGGCCTATTCCGGAGCCCATGGACATATTCCCTTTCTTTTTTGTGTGAGGGTGTGTGTTTTGTTTTAAATGGATTCTTCCTTCTAAATACTATTTATTGCCCCGCCTATTCGTTTCTTTTTTCATGGTGTAAAGTGTATGTAACTTATTTATTTGCTATCCCATCGGAGATTTTTCCTGTAAAATGAACGACGAAGTTGGAAACGCGCTCTGCCGCAAAAAGTTGTTCATTTCACACGAATTTTAATTACATTGACCCCCGATGTGTTAAAAGTTTAAACGTCCTCATAGGTGGCCTTCTTCTTGTTTATCGCCGCCATCGCGCTGTTCATCAGGTCGGTCGAGAGCAGTTGGCTCATGTTCCACGTCTTGATGAAGTTGAGCGAGTCTTCGGTCGTGTGCTCACGCGCGTAGTTCAACGTCTCCTTGGTGCCTTGCACGGCGATCGGACTCTTCTCGGCGATCAGAGCGGCCGTCTCCAGCGACTTCTCGAGCAGCTGACGGCGATCGTCGAACACGCGCGAGATGAGGCCGTACTTGTGCGCCTCGTCGGGCCCGAAGTCGCGGGCGGTCAGCGCGATCTCGCGAGTCCAACTGTCGTTGCCGACGACTTTCTGAATGCGATTCAGGGTGCCGATGTCGGCCGCCAGCCCAATGTCCACTTCCTACAACGAGATTATCGATTTTCAGCCGTTTCCAGCGCTTTTTCTCACCTTGATCGAAAAATTGGCGTCTTGCGACGCGAAACGGATGTCGCACGCGGTGATCAAATCGATTCCAGCGCCAAGGCAATGGGAGTGCACCGCTGCGATGATTGGTTTCGGGCATTTCTGAGAAATCGGTTTATTTCTTTATTTCGCTTTTTTTCTTTTTTTCCAGGCTTCCGGAGTACGGTAGATTGGAAAGTGTGCATTGCAGACTGGACACCATACTTGACGACATTTCCTTGTTTTTCCAGATTTTTAGCTAAAATTGCCCACCTCGAGCGCATTGAAGCTCTCCTGAATCTCGCCGATCACTCTGCGCACCGCCCGTCCCTTTCTGCCGATTTCCATCGCATCGTCCTGGATGATTTTCACGATGTCCATCATTCCGGCGGCCAAATCGATTCCCGCACAGAACACTTTTCCCTCGCCGGACACGATTATCGAACGGCACTTTGGATCGTCGCCGAGACCGTCGATCGTCTTTTTGAACTCTCTGAAATGGGAAAAATTCCATTTTTTGAGTGAAATTGAGGTGAAATAGAAAAACCTCCACATATCAACGGTGAAGGTGTTCAGTTTGGCGGGACGGTTCAATTTGACGTGGTAAACGTATGGACGCTCCTCTTTCACCGAAATTTCGCCGGCGCGCAGCGGAACAGACGTGGAGAGGGCGCGGAAGACGGGCGGTGCGAGGCGGCGCGTCGAGAGCATTCTGAAAATGATCGAAACTGGCTGAAAATAAGAAAAAACACTGGAGAACCGGGGAAAAACGAGGAAAAATGAAGAAAACGAGTTGTTTATCGGTTGGCGAACACCAATCGACGCGAGAAAAGAGGCGCAGGCAGAGAAAGAGGGTCAGTGGGCTAGAAACAAGGCTACGGGCAAGAAAAGAAGCCGAAGGCAGGTTATATACTGCGGAAAGCCACATGTTAGACTACAGATAAGACTAAATACTCGGAATTATCAGGACAACGTGTATTGTTACAAACTACCAGGCTTGGAGTTCGAAAAATTTTCGAAAGAGGGCTCAGATACGTTAATTAGGCTTCAATTAAATAATTCCACAAAAAATCGCGAAAAAAACAAGCTGAAATCGTCTGAAAATCGAGAAAAAACCTTTTTAAACGACACGTTTGAAAGCGCGTCTGTAAACACGGCGACGCAAACTCACGTACAACTTCACAGCAAAATTGACGCGCATTGCTTAAAATCTCGCTTTTCTCAATTTTCAGCAAAAAAAACCAAAAATCGAACTTTATTTATTTCAGGAAGTAAATAAAACAGCTCAAAGCTCCTTGTCAAACTCGCTCGGATCCGCAACGTATGGCGGTTCGGTAAATCCGTACTTGTCGGCCATATCCATGTAGGCAGGGATTCCCTGACGCTGCTGCGGGCGCATGGCGCAAATGAAGCCGTCGACGTCGGTCCGATCGCATTCAGAAGTGTACAAGAGGAACGTCCGGTCGCCGTCCTTCGACGCCGGCGTCACTTTGTAGTAGACGCAGTTCCTCAAAACAGTGGCTATTTTTGCTCTTGTTGTTGTTTGGCGGGAAATTCAAAAAGAGTGCCGCTCACGGTATTTTAGCGCCAATTCCTTTCAAAAGGTCTCGCAACGAAAATGTAAACTTTTTTGGCTCGAGGTTTATCGGTCAAATATCTAGGTGAGATTTTTCGTGTCGCACATGCTCGACCCCTATCTTGATCGAACAATTATCCAGATGGGTCACTTTTTGGTAGCACTTATTTTAATCTCAATTATCTACAGATTGACTGTAGAATGAGCCCACTTGCCTGGCACCTCGATAGATTAATAGATAAGACGCTAATTACGTCACCACCTGTCTTGTTAGATTCTTGTCTTTTGGCTTGTCCAGAAAAATCGCAAATTTCGGATTTTTGCCAGAAAGAAGCGATAAAAGCTAGTGGTTCATCAATTTGCCCGTCTTTTACGGGTTTTCTATTACGACGCTTGGGAATGATAGTAAGGGACTCCTCGGCGTCCGGAGACGATTGATGGGAGTGGGGGCCATCAAACACGAGTGTTGTGTACCATGGTTGGGGAACATCAAAAGGTAGATTGCTTCCACCAGGCTACAGCAACGGACCCACTCTCTAGACTATAATTCACCAGGAACCTTGTTTCTAGTGCCAAAGCACGCGTAACATCTGTTAGGCCTGGCATCCATAGCTTTTACCTTGAAACCTTGGACCATTGAACATTTCCCGCCCAAAAAAAAAAGACCTACTTCTGCGGGGAGATTATCGGCTGACCATCAGTGGAGTCCCAGCTGAATTCGTAGAAAACCCGACCCTTCTGTGGTAGTGCATAGTAGGGATCCCCTTGGTTCGGACCGTAGAGAATCGGCACCGAAGGATCCGTCATTCGCCACCGCTGAAATCACACGGACCTCTGACGAAGGGTGGTGGGGCAGGATAACGGTACCAGGTTGCTTTTGCAAAACGTGGTCGTCGTGTCGCTCGCACACACCGGATCCGTCGACATTCCCGCCCAAATCTTGAAGTGCGTCGGGTCGAGCGACTGGTAGATGCCCCACTGGTTCTCCGTCGGGCCCATGTCTGCCTCCCAAATGCGAACGGCCGCGTCGCCGGGCGGTTTGGCGAACATCTTCGAGTAGACGGGCGGCATCAGAAAACCGCCGATGAGGCCGCACAAGTTCTGCGCCTCGACCGCCGTCATTCCGGGCGTCATGAACGGACGGTAGCAGTAGGTGTAGTTCCAGTTGCCGTACGGTTCCGACGGCCAGAACTCGACCGGGCACCCACTATTGCCTCGAATGTCCGTCGTTTCTTTCTCTGAACTTGTGGAGGTAGGTAGGAGGGTACATTCAAACTAACCGTAGAAGTTGATGACAATGTACTCGGAAGTGGTTCGAATCCTCCAGAACGGCATGTAGGTGGTATTCGTGGTGATGCCGTATTGCTGTTGATTCCAGGACGATTGGATGTGCTTGCCGTCGGCCATCTGGAACCACATGTCGTTCTCGAAATTTCTCTCTCTCTTCTCTTACAAAGTAGGTGTCATTGAGCAGCTGTTCTGTCGTGTACTTGCACGTCTCGTTGTTCAACGACAACTTCAACGCCATCTGATTGCCGTCCTCGGCGCTCGTCCGTTTTATAAAGTACAGCTCGTCTTGTGCAGCGTACCACGTGCAGTTCTGGCTGTCCGGTTGCCACCAGACAGCGATACACTGCCGTTGTTTCCAGCACCCATTCACACACGCGTCCCAGTTCTCGGCGTCGATTTGGCGGGGTGTCGGGTACTTTTGCAAGTTGGGCAGGGGGCCCGGTTTCGCGTACATCTGGACCATGGTGATCAGGCACTCGGGATTGCATCCGTCCGAGTAGGGCCGGTCGAACGACCAGTTTCCACAGATCGCACCCCCATCTTGACGTGTTCGGACTGAAAGCTACTTGGTACAGTAATCCAGTGGTTGGTACAGTAATCCATCTTACGGTAGGTGATGTTGAAGCCCTCTTCAGAAGTGTCAATTCGCCAGAGATACTCTTCAGTGTCGTTCGGGTACAGTTGCTGAAAGGTCACTCTTCAGTTCCCTACCTTAAGCCCCGCCCCCTTTTCAACCAACATAAGTCTTTCCGTTGAGGAGAAGCGGTAAGTTGAGATCGCACGCCGGTTGGTCGGTGAACAACTGAAGAAACGAATTGAGCACCTACAGTAACCCGGGTGGAGTTGGCTCACGCGGAACGCGACGAGTCCCTCGCCGCCCGACTCGTTGGTGCGGACGCCTGTCACGGTGTTCCACTTGAACAGGTTGCACGGCGCCGTCGACGCATTCTGACTCGCGAGAATGCACTCGAAGTCGTCGAGACACTTCTCGACGCACTCGTCGAAACTCGCCACCGTCACCGCGGTGGAGGCGTTCAGGCTCGTCGGCTCGCCCGCCAGAATACCGAACTTGTACGTCGGCTCCTGAATGAAGACGACGGTGAAGAAGATGACGTCGTCAAGAAGAAGACTCACATTGTATTCAGAATCCAACGTCCGTGCGAGAAGGAAAAATGCCGAAAAATAGGAGAAGAAAAAAAGGTGTCGTCTCATGCCTTCAGACTCGGAAATCTCGGCCGAAAGAGGGGTTTTAAAGGGGGGGAAACGGGGTTCTCAGGGGTTATTGGAGGAAATAAAGAGGAACAAGATAAAACACGTGTTATGGGTGGGAATTCTCGAGAATTTCAAGGAAAACTGTCTCAAAGCCTGAAGATTACTGTAGCTATTTCGAAATCGCGATGGTATAGCATAGGAATAGCAAGGTACAGTAATCCGTCGAAAACCTCCTTTCGGTCCGTTAAGTTTTAAATTGTCAGGATCTTTCAATGTGAAGCTTGCATGAGAACAATTTTAAATTAATAAAACTTTATTCATGATTCGTGTTCATCACATTACGGTGTCTTTTTTTTTGCAAAACAGTTATAGATCGGGGTTATACACCCAAGGTGTGACCGGCGTATTCTCGAGGTTGAACGCGGCCATCATGTCGGCGTACTTCGGCACTCCGAGACGAGTCTGGCTCTGCAGAACGCACGCGAAGCCGTCGATGTTGGTGGCGTCGCACGCGGTGGTGTACATTTGGAAGGCCCATCCGTTGAGGCCGACGCCGTTGACCAGCGGGTTTTCGTTTAGCTCGTAGTAGACGCAGTTTCTGGAAAAATGATGTTTTGCGACGCCGCGCACTTCATCGCCAGCGGTGTGCTTGTGTGACGTGACCCCGGTAGTCTAGTGGTGTGTGGTTTTGGCTGTCAGTCGACAGGCGCTGGTTCGGTTTTCCTGCTCGCCAATTTTTTTGTTTTCTAAACATACTTATCTGGAGACACATCCGGCTGTCCGGGAGCCCACGACCAGGAGATTTCAGTTGCTAACGTTTTTTCGGTAAAGTTCCAGAAGTAAACGGGAAGCGAAGGATCACTGAACACCCACATCTGAAAGCGACCAACTCGAGAGAACAAGGAGGGTTACGGTACCTGATTTCCACGACAGTAGGAGTTTGTCACATTATAGCACTCGGGATCCTTCTCGATGCCCGCCCAAATTTTCGGATGTTGCGGCACGATGGTGAAGTTCGGTTGGAAGCCCCACTCATTGTCGGGGCCCAGAAAAAAGCTTCGGATGGGTAATCCACTCTCCATAATGTTCCACATTTCCTTGTTGAACTCCGGCATAAGGACGCCGTCGATGAGCTCACAATACTTTTTGGCGAGCGGATACGTGAGCCCGGGCCACTGGAACGGACGATAGCAGAAGGTTCTATTGATCGCGTTGTGACCGTACTGGTAGCCAGACGGGAACATTTGAAGACCGCATCCGGCCTGCACACCATACCGGGCGATCGTTTCGTTTTCTGGAGGAATAATAAGAAATTCGTAACTTGGGGGCACTAGAAGAGTAACCGAAGAACTTCAACTGATAGTACTCGTCCTTGGCCTGAAGGCGCCAAAACGGCAGGTATTCGAAGACGGGATCGTTGTTGATTCGACGACTGTCGGACACAGAAAATACTTCGGTTCTGTTGGTCATCTGAAGCTCGAAACTGTCTCTTCTAATTCCCAACCTCCCCTTACAAAATAGGTGCCTTCGAGCAGTTTCTCCGTCGTGTATTTGCACGACTCGTTGTTCAGTTTCACCTTGAACGCGCCTCGCAGACCTTCGGCGGCCGTCGTTTTTCTCGTCAAATACGTCTCGTCTTCCGGCGCGAACCACGTGCAATTGTTGGAATCCTCGCGGTAGAAGACGACGACGCAACGGACGTGCGCGTAGCACTGATCCATGCACGATTGCCACGACGTCGCGTTGTACTTGCGGAGCAAGTGTCCCGAGAGACCGTTCTGATAGTATTGGGTGAGCGGGCCGGGCTCTCCGAAGACTTGAACCATCGAGAGGAGGCACTCCTGGTTGCAACCGTCCGAGTAGGGACGGTTGAACGACCAGTTTCCGCAGATCAGATTCTCGTCTTGGCGTGTTCGAACTGAAAGCTACTCGGTAAAGTAACCCAGTGTCACCATTATCATCTTACTGTAGGTGATGTTGAAGCCCTCTTCAGACGTGTCAATTCTCCACAGATACTCTTCAGTGTCGTTTGGGTACAGTTGCTGAAAGGTCACTCTTCAGTTCCCTACCTTAAGCCCCGCCCCCTTTTCAACCAACATAAGTCTTTCCGTTGAGGAGAAGCGGTAAGTTGAGATCGCACGCCGGTTGGTCGGTGAACAACTGAAGAAACGAATTGAGCACCTACAGTAACCCGGGTGGAGTTGGCTCACGCGGAACGCGACGAGTCCCTCGCCGCCCGACTCGTTGGTGCGGACGCCTGTCACGGTGTTCCACTTGAACAGGTTGCACGGCGCCGTCGACGCATTCTGACTCGCGAGAATGCACTCGAAGTCGTCGAGACACTTCTCGACGCACTCGTCGAAACTCGCCACCGTCACCGCGGTGGAGGCGTTCAGGCTCGTCGGCTCGCCAGCCAGAATGCCGAACTTGTACGTCGGCTCCTGAATGAAGACGACGGTGAAGAAGATGACGTCGTCAAGAAGAGACTCACATTGTGTTCAGAATCCAACGTCTGTGCGAGAAGGAAGAGCGCCGAGAAATAGGAGAAGAAAAGGTGACGTCCCATTTCTCCCGTCGGGTGGTTTGGTTTCAGAATCGAAATGGCCGCGAAACGACGTTTTTGAATAGGGACACAAGAGCTCTCATGGTTTATTATCGTAAGGGGAGAGAGAGAGCAAGACAAGAGGAAAACCGTGTTATGTGTGAGAGAGTTCACATGCAGAATCTATTCCAAAAACACAAACAATGATGAACAGAGGGGGGCCCGTAAATGCACACCTGGTTTAAAGGCGCATTGGTGTCTGTCTCCCACGGGGTCCCGACACTACATTCCAGCCTTCCCAGGAGCGGGTTGCCCATCTTTCCCCATGCACAGTGTGGGGCCCACACGGTCCCTTCCCATTCTTCCCGTCGTTCCTGCCACCTGGCATAACCATTTTCTCCCCCCTTTGCGTGTTGTTTTGGCGCATAAATCAATAGGTCATTTTTTGAATGAGTTTGTTACCTTTAGACCCCCATATCTCGGCCGTCAGACTAGCTACCAGTTAGCTCTTTTCACAGATCGAAAGTTCAGATTAAGAGCTTTCCGAAAATAGGGTAGACTGTCCGAATTCATTGATTTTCCGTTGAGTTATACCCATTTTGTCGGTTTTCAGTGCAAGAGATGTCGTCATCGAAACTGATCACCAAGCAAACCGCCAAACCGAAGACGTCGGCGCGCGACGACGACGATCTGGATATGCAAATGGATCGTCTCCTCGACGAATACGACTCCATCTTGAAGAGCATTGACGACGTCAAGAAGACGTTCAAATTGTACGAGGACGAGCGAACGCGTGAAGGTCAGTTGTTGTTTTCCTGCGCTTTTATCACCGCCCGCCGCCGCGCAGTCCCACGCGACACCCATGGCGCAATGGTTGCGCGCGCCGCTGATAGTTTCGGCTCGCGGGTTCGACTCCACCCCAGTTTATTTCCATTTTTTCAGCCATGGCCGACGCGAAGAACGGCGGCAACAAGAAGCGAGCGGACAGCGACGACTACATCGAGATGCCGCGCTGCGGATCGTCGTCATGCCACCACGACTTCACCTCTGACATTGACACTGACAACGAAGTTTTCTCTTCGGCCTCTGATTCCACATCGTCTTCCGAAGAGGAGAGCGTCGACAGCGATGATGTATCGGAGCCGAGCGACGATGAGTAGAAGTCGTTCAGAAGACGTCAACCTCAATTTTCTCTGTCAAACGAATATTTTGAATTTCAACGGCAAACATCAAACGAAATAAATATTGTTTTTGATGGAAAAATGTAGATCAAACACCGAAAAAATGTGGAATTTTCCAGTTTTCACCTGTTTTTCTTTGAATTTTTCATTATTTCTCATTTTTTTTTCCATTTTCAGTGTGGGTGGGAAGCGGAAATTTTTCCAATTTTGCAAAAAAAATAATGTTTTTTTTTTCAGCTCATTTTCACTATTCGAAATGACGTCATTATCCGCCTATTTTGCCCACAATTACACTGAAAATTGCGCGAAAAATTCGCAAAAATCGTGGATCGAAACGCCCGAATTTTTGAGCTCGGCGGCGAAAATAATCGGAATTTTTGGCGTTCCATCGAATTTTTTCGCCTATCATTTGATTATTTTCCATACGCCAAAGTGGATGGTTCACCTGAAATTGTGCCTTTTACACTTGAAATTTTGGTGAGAAATATTTTTTTTATAGTCAAAAAAAATTTTTTTTCAATTTTTTTAAAATTAAAAATAAAAGAATTTTTTTTAGATTAAAAATTTTTTAAATTAAAATTATTTTCATTTTCACATTTTCAGTAAAATTTGACACATTTATAAATACGCTAAAATTGATTTTATTACGAAAAACAATTTTTTATCTACGAAATTAATTTTTTTCAATTTTAAAAATCTAATATAACAGGAGGAAAACAGAAAAAAATATTTTTAGGAATAAATTTTTTAAATTTATTTTTCCACTTTTCTAAAAAATATGAATATTATTTTCATCTAGAAAAACAAAATTTATTCAAAAAAAAAAAATTTTTTTTTCGCTGTTTCAAAAAATAATCGTTTTTCGAATAGAAGCTGAGAAAACGGTCCGCCGGAGTCTCCATTGAACATTTTTTTTTTAAAAATTAAATTTATTTTAATTTTCACTTTTTGAGCGATATTTGACACATTTATAAATACACAAAAATAATTTTGATTACCAAAACACGAAATTAATTTTTTTCAAAAATTAAAAATCCAATAAAACAGGATCGAAACAGAAAAAAATTTTTTAAATGAAATAATTTTTTAAATTTATTTCTCCATTTTTCTAAAAAATGTGAACATTATTTTCATCGAGAAAAACAAATTTATTCAAAAAAAAAATTTTTTTTTCGTTGTTTCAAAAAATAATCATTTTTTCGTATAGAAGCTGAAAAAACGGTCAGCCAGAGTCTCCGTAAAAAAAATTTTTTGAATGCCAAAATTTTGAGAAAATTTTTTTAAAAAATACATCTAATATAACAGGAGGAAAACACACAAAAAAGTTATATTAATAAAAAAAATTTTAAATTTATTTTTCCATTTTTCTGAAAAATCTGAATAATATTTGAAAAAAATTTTTTTGAATGCCAAAATTTTTGAAAAAAAAATTGCTTTCAAAATTGATTATAGCAGGAGAGATGACAAAATTGTCATATTTTTTAGATTATAACGAAAAAATAAAAAATATATGTATTGAAAAAAAACACATTTTTCCACTGTTTCAAAAAAAAGTCATCATTGCGAATAGAATCCAAACACAATTCCCACTCGTGAGAACCTGTTTAAAAAAAAATCTACTCAAGCCATAACTGTTTGGCGCCGAAACCGTAACCCCGCGGCGAGACCCGCGTCGTTAAAGTCCATGCGCCTTTAAATTTTTCAATTTTTTTCAATTTTTATTTAATGATTTTTCTGTCTCGGATTTGACCATTTCGAGTAGTTTTGTACCCGAAATATTCGTATTAGTATTATTAACAAATAAAAATAGCCCACGAATTTTTTTCATTTTTTCACATTTCTCGTCGCCGCTGAATAGGTTAAAAAACAAAAAAAAAACACAAAAAATTGATACTGAATAGATCCATAAATTAAAAAAAATGTTTTTTTCAAAATTGGCAAAAAAGTTAAGTTTTAACTGTTTCATGAAATAATCATTTTTGCGAATATAATTGAAAAAATAGTTATTTCTTTAACCCAAGATCGGAAAAAAATTTAGTAGTTCTGGAAAATTCCGAAAAATTTTCCCACTGTTTCGAAAAATAAATTCGAAAAAAAAATTTTTTTTCAATTTTTTTCCCGAAAATTTAAAAAAATTCCAGGACATTATTGATCGATCTGGTCTACACGGTGTTTTTGATTCCGTTCGTTTTCTATCCGATTTTCGCGATGGGCTACATTGGGATTTTCAGCAATTGGCTGAAAATCCCGTCTGAAATCCAATTCTATCTGGCAATGTGTTGTTATGGAGGTGATCCTTTTATATATTTTTTTTATATTTCAAAAAAAACTAAAAATTCCAGGAATCTCGTCGGCGGGAATTCTGATATTCGAGAATCGGCAGCACTATATGATCCCGCGCGGTCACCGTTTTCGCATTCAGAATCCCGCGTTTCGTGTGGTTCTCGTCGTTTTCAACGCGTTTCTCGGCGGCTCCGTCGCGTTGGTGACGTTCTTGTTGCGCTCCGATAGTGAGGAGCTCAAATTCAAGTTTCTAAAGGTGCGGTTCATTTTGTTCTTTCAAAAAATGGCGAAATAAACAACAAAAAAGAGGTTCGCCATGGGGAGGAGTCGAACCCGCGACTTCAAAACCGCCAGCGGCGCGCACAACCAGTGCGCCACGGGTGACGCACAGGCAAATCGGAAAAGTCTAATAGCAGGCTACTAGCAGCTTAAGGGTCGCCAGCGGGTTAGTGGGGGCCCACCAACAGGTTAACGGTCGCCAGCAGGAAGATAGCAGCTTACTGGCAGATGCGGTCGCCAGCAGGCTAGTAGCAGGTTAACGAAATTCGCCCAGGAAAAGGCCAGAACGCAATTTTTTAGAATGATTTTGACAAAAACTGGTCGGGAACGTCTGACAAAACAGTTTTTTCTTTCAAAGTTGGAAAAATCAGATACCACCGCCAGCAGCTCTCCAGCAGCTTACTGGCGGTCGTAGTTAGGTTAACGGCAGGCCATCAGCAGGCGAAGAAGTCTGACCGCCCGCTTCTTTAGCACACAATTAGGGGTGTTTTACAACATCAGCACGTAAGCAACACTACTTTAGCGCAAGAAAAGGTTGTGTGACAGAAGAAAGTTTGGTTTTTACACCTTCTGCTCACAAGATTCACAACTTTGGTGCAATAATGCGGTGTTTCACAATGTTGGTTAGACTGAAGCGCCGAACCCTCAAGACATGTCCCGGACAGGGCTGGTCGGAACGAAATCGAAATGTATCGAAATATTCCGAATTTCGCTTTTTTTTGCTTTCGAAACGTTTCGGATTTCGTTCCGACTTTTGAACATTCCGACTTCGAAATTCCGAGATTTCGGAAAAAAAAATTCGAAACAAAATTTCGAAAAAAATTTCGTTCCGACTTTTTGAAATTTCGTCTCGAATTTTCGAAATTTCGGACCAAAATTTCGAAATTTCGAAACTAAAATTCAAATGAACTTTCGTTTGAAAATATTTTAAAAAAGGCAATTTCCTTTCCTAAAAGTGCGAAGTAACAGCAGAAGAGGCGGTATAAATGGGTAGTGAAAACTTTGTTGTTAATAACATGGTTTTTATCGTGTTTTGAGCATTTCAAAAAGCGAAATATTCCGAAATTTCGGAATTCGAAATTCCGAAACATTCCGACTTTTAAAATTTCGAAATTTCGAAATTTCGGAATATTCCGACTTTCATAAAAACGAAATTTCCGAAATTCGAAATCTTCCGACTTTTCAAATTTCGGAATTTCGAAACCTCGAAACGTTCCGACTTTGGCATTCCGACCAGCCCTGGTCCCGGAGCAACCCAGGCCGATGAGCTAGCTTCCACCGTCAGGGCCTCGATTTTCAATATGGGATGTTCTACCCTTAATCAACAATAAATCATGGATAGAGAGAAAAAAACACGAATTTTCAAATGTTCCTGGTATTTTTGCATTGTTTCAAAAACTTTCCCAATCCGGGACGGCAAGAAGCTTTTTTTTGCTTTCCGTCCTCCATATTTTCAAATTCCATTTCCGCGCAACTCTAGTGCGCAAGCTCCACAAATTCAGCACGGAACAACGCGCTGTTGACGGGCCGACGGCGGCGGCGGCCGTGGCCGAGCTGGCCGCGGACTAGTTTTCGCGCCACCGACACGCATTTTTTTCGCCGTTTTTTTTCTGATTTCCTCCTATTTTACTGCAGTTTTTCCCATTTCCGTGCAGATTTATTGTTTTTTTCGGAGTTTTTAATTGTCAAATTACTAATTTAACAGACTCATGGCGGAAATCGATCGAAATTTCGGAGGCCGACGACGAAAACGACGTTCATAGGAGTCAAGCCGGCGAAACTCAGCGGCGCTGTGAGTGTAAAAGGGCGATAAATCTTGAAACAATTTCTGTTTCAGACGTCAGCTCCGAACGATTCATCAAAATTTGGAGTCGAGCAATATGGACGTTGGCAGGTACATTGTCTTTTTTTATTAATCAGGAAAAACTGGGCGTGTTGCTGCCGCAGTCGACAGGCGTGCCTCATCAAGTCAGCGGATTCCAGAAACAACGGGCCGATTTTCTTGGCGAGCAGACTTAGACAAGAATTTAGCAGCTTAACTTTTTTAAAAGTTTGGCGACATGTATTTGGTCATGCCAAACTCGTGCCGACTTTATACTGAGTTTCGAAATGCTTCTAGGGCTAATCGACCCGTTGCTACTGAAAACGGTACGCCTACCGATTGCGGCAGCAACTCGCATTTTGCCTGAGTAATTCTGAGTAACTCACTCATTCCTGACCCTTTCAGGCCCGAAACAAGTGCGCGACTCAACGGAAAAGACGCCGACTGAAGCACTATCGCCAGAAGTTCAACGAGCGCGACGACGAGAGCATCTCCGACCTGCTCGTCATCAACCACTAGAACAGCAACATGCATGAAGGTCGATGATAAATAACCTTTTTCCACTATGCCCCCCCCCCCCCCCCACTCTAATTTCCACATTTCCTCCCTTTTTCTGTTAGGTTTTCACTGCTACTCATATTTTTTTGTTTTTTCTATTGTTTTTTATATTTTTTTTCAAATAAATATGCTTTCTTGAAGTTTTTCAAAGCAAAAAAACAAAAAAATTTTGAAAACCAAAGAAAGCGGGAAAGGGCTAACAGCAGCTATGCGGCAGGTCGCCAGCAGCTCTACTGGAAGTTCTCTCTTACGCTGCTGGCGCCCCGCCACACGCCTGCTACAAGCCTGTTCCGACTTGCCTGTGCGCGTGAGAACTGCGCAGCGGCGGGCGGTGATAAAGGCGCGCCGTTTCAGCGGCCCGGCCAATACCTCTTATTTCGTGGAATGTTTTTCAGACTACCAACAAAGTTATATGCCTCAATTCCAGCTAAACCCTTGCCCCGACGCGCTCTACTTCTCGTCACTCACATTCGCCGTCGACACGCAACGCAACGAGCTGTCCGTGTCGATAGCCGTCGTGTTGTGTCTCGTGACACTCGAGTACACCCTGTTCGTAACACATTGCATCTTCTACATCTACTCGGAGGCGGCCGTCCGGTACTCGCGGACGACGCGCAAGATGCAGAAGATGTTCCTGCTCGCCTCGTTCTCCCAACTGCTCATCTTTCTGCTAGTCATCGGACTCCCGCTCACCGTTTTCTCACTGGTCCTCACCACCGGATACATCAATCAGGGTCAGTTTAAAAAAAAACAAAAACAAAATGAGGATCGGAGAACCGAACCCCGGACCTCTAGATCGCCAGCAAAACCCGCAACCGACTGCGCCACATGGACACGTGAAAAAGACAACGTCAAGGCGTAGATAAAGCCGCGTCTGCCGCAGGTCCGGCGGAATTTCAAAAAAAAACAGTTTCACTCTCCAAACTTAGCACTTCTTTCAAGAACTGTCTAATACTGATGCGTCCTATGCTATATGAGAAAATAAGGAAAAATGCTCCATTTGATTGTCTACAGGACTGCTCAACGTGTGCAACCTGCTCATCGCCACCATCGGCTCCACGAGCACCGTCGCCCTCGTCGTCATGTACAAACCGTACCGTGCCTACTTTCTCTCCATTTTCACTCGAGAGCAGCACATTGAGCCGGCCAATAGTGTATTCTCAAAGTCCACTGTTTTCTAGTTATTTTATATTTATTTGTGTCACTCATTAAAATGCCTGAATGGCGAATTTGAGGCGCGAGAACAAGGTCCTCTCGACAGCGGATGCCTCGCTCATCACGGCCACTGTCACGTGACAAAAGCGTCCCTCGCTGGTCGAGTAGGGATCGAAAATCACATTCATCTCCTTTCCACCGCCCGGTATCGCGATTGTCATCGACATTCTACAAAGCAAAAGTGAAATAGGTAAGAAAAAAGCTCCAAAGGGATCGAACCCCGGACCTCTCGCCCATCAGCCCATAGCGCTACCGACTACGCCAACACAGGCAAATCGGAACAGTCTTGTAGCAGGCGTGTGGCAGGTCGCTGGCAGCTATTGCGGGAACTGCGGGCAGAGCTGCTGGCGACCTGCCGGGAAGCTGCTGTTAGCCCTTTCCCGCTTTCCTTGCTATTCATATTACTTTTGGTTTTTTTGCTTTGAAACACTTCAGGAAAGCATATTTATTTTTAAAAAATCAAAATACAATAGAAAAAAAAAATATGAATACCAGTAAAACTCTAACACTGGAAAAAGTGAGGAAGTGTGGAAATTAGGAGAGGGGGGGGGGGGGGGGGTGGGACAGTGAAAAAAGATAATTCATTATCGATCATCGACCTGGCCTTGTTGCACGTTGCTTTTTTAGTCGTCGATGATGGGCAGATCGGCGATGCTCTTTTCGTCGCGCATGTTGAACTTCTGGAGATAATCCTCAAGTCGGTGTCTTGTCAGTTCGGTCGCGCACTATTTCGGGCCTGAAAGTGCCAGAAATGCGTGAGTATAACTGCTACTGAGTAGAAAACACGAAAAATATCGGCAAGTTGCTGCTGCAACCCGCAGACTTTCCGACTGCACGCGGCACGCCTGCGGAAGCAACTTGCCGATTTTTTTCGCAATTTAAAAAAGACTGTGTACCTGCCCATTTCCATACTGTTCGACTCCAAATTATATTGAAGCGTTCGGAGCTGACGTCTGAAACTGAAATCGTTTCACGAGTTTATGGCCTTTTACACTCACATCGCCACTGAAACTGTCGGCTTGACTCCTATGAACGCCTTTTTCGTCGTCGACCACCGAAATTTCGATCGATTTCCGCCATGAGTCTGTTAATTAAGTAATACTTCAATTAAAAACTCCGAAAAATTCAAGAAATCTGCGAGAAAATGGGAAAAACTGCAGTAAAATAGGAGGAAATCAGAAAAAAACGGCGGAAAAAAATTCGTGTCGGTGGCGCGAAAACTAGTCCTCGGTCACCTCGGCCACGGCCGCCGCCGCCTGCGGCGCGTTGACGACGCGTTGTTTTGTGCTGAACTTGTGGAGCTTGCGCACTAGAGTTGCGCGGAAATGGAATTTGAAAATACGGAGGACGGAAAGCAAAAAAAAATATCGCTTCTCGCCGTCCCGGATCGGTAAAGTTTTTAAAGCAATGCAAAAATACTAGGAAAATTGGAGAAATCGTGTTTTTTTCTTTATCTATGCTTTATTGTTGATTAATGTTAGAACATCCCATATTGAAAAACGAGGCCCTGACGGTGGAAGCTAGCTCATCGGCCTGGCTTGCTGCGGGATATGTCTTGAGGGTTCGGCGCTTCAGTCTAACCAACATTGTGGAATACCGCATTATTGCACCAAAGTTATGGATCTTGTGAACAGAAGGTGTAAAAACTAAACTTTCTTCTGTCACGGGCCCTATTCTTGCGCTAAAGTAGTGGTGCTTAAGTGCTGATGTTGTAAAACACTCCTGATCGTGTGTCAAAGAAGCGGGCTGTCAATCCTCTTCGACTGCTGGTAACCTGCCAATCGCCTAACTACGACCGCCAGTAAGCTGCTCTAAAGCTGCTGGCGGTGATTTCTGATTTTGGCAAGTTTGAAAGTAAAAAAATGTTTTGTCGGACGTTCCCCATCAGTTTATGTCCAAATCAGTCTAAAAAATTGCGTTCTGGTCTTTTTCTGGGCGAATTTCGTTAACCTGCCACTAGCCTGCTGGCGACCGCATCTGCCAGTAGGCTGCTATCTTCCTGCTGGCGACCGTTAACCTGCTGGTGGGCCGCCACTAACCTGCTGGCGACCCTTAAGCTGCTGGTAGCCTGCTATTCGACTTTTCCGATTTGCCTGTGAAACAGACACGTGGAAAGCAACGACCATCCGGGCGTTGATAAAGGCGGGAGGCGACCGCCAAAAGCGCTCTTCCAAGAAACTAACAAAAATCAAAGATCTCACCTGCCCTCGACCATCGTCTCTTTGGCCTCAAACCTCTGCTCCAACCACTGTCGGAGGCGCCTATTATCGTCCGCAAAGTGTCCCTCAATGCGTCTCGTCCGCTGAAACTTGTCCTTGTAGAACAACGCCTCGCTGTGATAGAAGGAGCCGACGGGCAGGTCGTCAAGCACCATCTTCTCGCAATAACCCTTCGCGCACTCGTAAGTGTACGCCTTCTCCGACACCTTCAGAAGGGCGGTTCGGGCGGCGAGAAGGGCGGAAGGCGTCGTGGGATTGCAGATGTGCAGACTCTTCGACGTGCTCTTCTGAAACCGAAATCATAATTTGATAGCTCCAGAGTTGAAATTTGTGGACAAGTTACCTATGAAAAATGTAGATCTCGGCGCCCTCTACAAAATGGCGTTAAGTTTGTGAATTTTTATCGAGTACCAACAAAGTTAGAAGCCGAAAAGTGGCCGGGCCGACCAATCGGCCCGACCTGGCCCGGCCCGGTCACTTTTCCACCTATAACTTTGTTGGCACTTGATAAAAATTCACAAACTCAACGCCATTTTGTAGAGGGCGCCGAGATCTACATTTTCCATAGGTAACTTGTCCAAAAATTCCAAGAAACAAGGGAGATATTTGCGGGTCCGCGCCGGCCCGGAATAGGCCCTTTAACAACCCTGGATAGCTCTATGAAAAGTTCGTGTTTACCGCAAACGGCTGCAATTTCAGCGGCTCAATGTTCGCGTCGATCTCGATATGATCGATGTCAGTTTCAGCCAATTGCTGGAAACTGGCGGTGAGCTCGCCGTCCCCCTGGATCCGCAAAGTCTCGATTCGCTTCGGTAGATAACCATTGAGGTTCATGAAACTGTCATAACTCTGCAACACCATCCACCTTCGTCCATATTTTTTAAATGATCTACCGTAAAACATGTATTAGACCGGCACCCAAAACCCCAAAATCATAAGGGTCCGCCCTGTGGATGGGTTGAAAATTAGACCAGCATACCGTTCTAACACAGGTTTTACGGTATCTACCCATTCGATGTGACCCACCCGCAGTTCCAAATGACGAATGACAGTGTCGGGACGAGCGAAGAAGCGCTCGAAAAACGCGCGTCGGATCAGCATCATCTCGTGAATGTCCGTCAGGACAGTGGTGCCCGACGGTCCGGTGAGCACGAAACAGTCGAATCGTTGCTCGAAAGTGTACCGAATCGAGTCGAGATCGACGTACCACACGCACAGTCCCTCCTTGCTCAACGACACCCGCTGGAAGTGGTACGGTGTCGAGCGGTCGAGCGAACCGAGCAATCCATCGCACTTGGCCAGATAACGTCTCAAATCGAAAACGGTTAGAAGACAGGGTCTAGGAGCTTCCAGGAAAATTCACAAGTTTCTGGTTTTTTGAGCGTAAAAAATTTCAAAGTAACTTCTAAGAGTCAGTCGACCACTCAAATTGTAGGTATTTGGACGGCCAATTCAATACATTTTACTAGAAAAATGTCCGATTTCTCTCCGGCTGGAAAAACGCCGACTCATCGAAAGCCTGGCCTGACCAGGCCTAGACGGGTCTGGCCAATTTTTGAAAGGGAGAAAAATCAGAAAAGTTTCCAGTAAATTTTATAAAATCCGCCGTAAAAATAGCTACAAATTGAGCGGTCGACTGACTCTTAGAAGTTATTTTGAAATTTGTTACGCTCAAATATAGGCCACGGCCTCGCGCTTACCTCCTATCGATGGGCAGAAATCGAAAAATGGCGGGCCGCGAGAGCCACGTCATCCGGCGTGGCACATAACAACCACTAGTCGTCGAGGAGGTCGAGGTGGCCATAATCACCGAAAAGTGAAAGCAATAATAGTGGTTTCGGGGGGCTCAACTGCAGAGCGGAGCCAATGCTGGTTGCCCATGGAAACGCGTCAAAACACCTGTCCACCCGCTTGTCCTACTGTAGATGTGGTGTCACAAGTGCTCAGAATTCTTTATTAGGTGTAGCCGTAACATTGAAAATCGCGTGAATTTCAGCGGTCGGATTGAACTCCAGGTTGATTTTCGGCGCTCGGTATAGCTCCTCGACTGACATTTCGATATCTGAAGACAAAAAATGAGTGGAGGGGCCTAGGGGCCAGGGATGGGCGGGAAATTTTTTGGGGCCCCGAAATTACACGGATTTCCCGGGGGGTTTCCTTTCCCGCCCATCCCTGCTAGGGACCCCCCAACAGGCCCCCAAGCCCCGCCCCCCGCGGAACCCGTGAGATGTCGGCCGTTTGCCGAGGGGTGCCTATATAACCGGGACCCCACTGACAAGGGAAACCATTAAGTACACTATACAGTTAGCCTTAACTAACGACACAGCGTGATAGAGGAGGTTTGAAAACCTATATTCCCGTTTTCAAAGTCTGCTTACGAGACCTCTGAAGTGCTGAAATTCCAGTCCGAAGTTTGAAGATTTTTACCATTGGATATCCACTGCCGCGGTGGCCGCTCAGCTCGCTCAGTCGAGTTCAATATCACCGCCACCGCTGCCTGTACGAACCGCACCAGCGTGGTCCAGTGGTAAACGTCTTGGCCACCGTTCTTCTATTGCTGGTTCGTATCCTTTCTTTCCTTTTTCGTTTTTTTTTCTTCACTCTTGTTTTTTATCCAAGTTTCATCCTACGTTTTTTGAGAAAATAGTTAAACGATAAAAAAGAATGAAGAAAAAGAAAAAAAACGAAAAAGGAAAGAAAGGATACGAACCAGCAATAGAAGAACGGTGGCCAAGACGTTTACCACTGGACCACGCTAGTACGGTTTGTACCGGCAGCGGTGGCGGTGATATTGAACTCGACTGAGCGACCAAAGCGGCGGCCTCGGCAGTGAAAATCCAATGGTAAAAATCTTCAAACTTCGGACTGGAATTTCAGCACTTCAGAGGTCTCGTAAGCAGACTTTGAAAATGGAAATATAGGTTTTGAAACCTCCTCTATCACGCTGTGTCGTTAGTTAAGGCTAACTGTATAGTGCACTTAATGATTTCCCTAGTGAGTCAGTCCCTCGTTCTTCCAAGACCATATACTAAAATTGGAACAATACAGAGAAGATTAGCACCCCCCCCCCCCCCCCCCCCCCAAAAAAAACACATTTTGTGATAAGATTTGATATTTGGTGACCGAACCGTTATTCCTTATTTTTCAATCAAAAAGTGAAAAAAAAACAACACTCGCCTGAAAAGAGGTAAGAAATCGAGACGGCGATGATGAAATTGGCGAGTACTATAATTGCCACGTCATGGACAGCCATTCGACGCCAGTACCTGCAAAAAAGGAAACGAAAATTAGTGCTAGAAATTTAGATCTCGAGAAATTTCTGCAAACTGTCGTAATTGTGTTCGCAGAGAGGTAAAACAGCACATTTGACGCGCAAAAAACCGATGGCAGTTTTTAAATTCAAATTTGCGCGTCAAATGTGGTGTCTACTGTGCCACCACAATTACGACAGTTTGCACGAAATTTTTCGAATTTTTTAATATTTTTTGGAAAAAATAATCCAAAATAAATTTAAAAATTTAAAAAAAAAACCAACGTTCTGTTCACCCATCTCGGTGTGTTTCTGACGATTCGGAGCAATTTCGTGCTCCACGAGCATGTTTCGGGCTTTTTCGGCGGCTCCTCTTTAAGCGGCAATGTGAACCGAACAATGATGCCGTCCTCCTCCTCCATTTTTTGAATTTTTTCGAATTTTTTTTGGCGGGAATTCAAATTCAAATTCAAAAATAAAATAAAATTTTCGAAAAAAAATTTGTGAAAAAATTTTTTTTCAATTTTTTCAATATTTAACATGTCAAAAAGGTCACGAAAAATTTAAAAATTTGAAAAAAAAAATTTTTTTTTCGAAATTTTTCAAATTTTTTTTTTGTTGAAAAAGTATCATTTTTGCATGTAAAAAATGCGGGAAAAAGTTTTAAAAATCTGTTTAAACAATAAAATTGGCGCCAAAAATCACATTGAAAAATGACATCAACTAGCCGAAAAAAAGAGATCGAAAAACGAAAAAACTTCTTTTTCGAACAATTTTTCGTATTTTTCTATTTGCTCAGGTGCTCCGAACGGGATACTGTAGGCGCTTAAAAAGAGCCCCCAAAACGGGAGAAAACACCGAAAAATCGAAAAATCGCAACAGGATGTTCTCGCTGATTTTGGCTGCTCTTCTCGTGAGCTCCGGCTCCGTGGCGGCTCAAAATGTGCTCTGCCGAGTTGCTGCAATTTGTGAGTTTTCGGCTGAAAATGGGATATGCAATAGAATTATAGAAAAAAATTTCAAAAAAAAACGAATTTTTTTTCAAATTTTCAAAAAACAAAAAATTTTTTAATGTTTCATAAAAATAATAAACTTTTGAGAAAAATTGAGAAATTATTAAACACGCTGTTTTTTTAAAAATTAATTTTGAAACAAAGTTTAAAATTTAAGAAAAATCCAATTTCAAGATATTGTGAAAAATGATTTTTGTGACTTTTAAATTATTCGCAGTTTACATTCGAAAAACAAATTCAAAAAAAATTTAAAAAGTTCCTTAATCACTTCAGCATCGGTGTCGGGAATGTGTCCATCCGGGTACAGTGCGCTGAGTGCGGGCGGGTGTTGTCCCGTGACACAGTGCTACTCGGAGCCGTGCGCCGACAAGACCAACGCGAACGGAGTGAACGAGTGTCCGCAACGGAAGGCTCTCTGCAACGACAGTCAGTACCGCACGTTCATGCAGTCACAGTGTCCCGTGACGTGCGGTTTCTGTGAGTCAATTTAATTTTTTGCATTTTTCTACATTTTTTTCATTTTATGCATATTTTTGCAAAAAATGACTATGTCGAGAAATGCGAAAAATTGCAAAAATTGCAAAAAAAGATGTCGAGAAATGCAAAAAATTGCAAAAATTGAAAAAAATGTCGAGAAATGTGAAAAATTGCGCGGCAAGACCCATGCATTGAGAAAAATTATGCGCCTTTAATTTTTCCTCATTTTTTGACATTTTTCGACGAAAACAAATCGGTTTGAAAATGCAAAAAATTGACTAGGAAATTGAGATATAAATAAACAAGAGACAATTGGAATTTTTTTACAAAATCACAAAAATGACATATTTTTGAAGAAGCAAAAAATTTTTCCAAGAAAATTTTCATTTTACCCTCTATTTTTCAAAAAAAAAATCAATTTCTATAATTTCTCAATGTTCAATGTTTAATTTCAACGCAAGTGCGCTCCACCGCACTCGCAACCCCGATGTCGACCCCCCTTCCAATTCAGGCTCCTCGACGTGCTCCGACCTCGTGAATCCGAGCACCGGCCGCTCCGAGTGCTCTTCCAACCAATCCCTCTGCAATAACAGCCTCTACAGGTGAATCTCGAAAAAAATTAAAATTGGCTGAAAATCGGCATATTTTCAGAGAAATGATGAAGACTCAATGCCCGAAAACTTGCGGATATTGCTGAAAATTGTCTGGAATTTTCTGCTGGAATCGTAGTGGACTAGAAAAATTGAATGAAATAAATGCATTTAAAATACAAAAAAAATGAAAAAAAAAATTTTTTTTTTTAATTTTTTGAAAATTTTTGTAAAAACTGCGATATCGTCTAGGTGTGAGCAAATGAGTTATTGGTGCTCGTGAGCCGAAAAACGCGTTCCGAAGAGCGTTTCGACGGGAAAAGCGACTCGCGGAGCCGCGTGTTGCTCACCAACATTATCACTCCCGATCTGCAAAAAAAAATTTTTTTTTTTGGGAATTTTCGGAAATTTTTAAAAAATCAATTTAAAAAAAAAAAATTTTCACTGCTTCAAAATGGAGTGAAAGACACCGTTTTGACATAATTTTTGATTCATAAAGGAATGAAAATGCTTGAAGAAAAAAAAGCGAGTGGAGAAAAAACCAATTTTTTTCGATTTAAAAAAAAAATTTTTCAACGAATTTCCGTTTTATTTTTTTTTCAATAAAATACAGTAAAAAAATGAATATGATTTTTTTGAAATTGACATTTTTTTTTTGAAAAAAAAACAATTTTAAGCGAGATTGGGCGCGTTACTTTTTTAAAAATTGAGAAAAATGGTTTAAAAATTTTTTTTTTCAAAACGGGAAATTATGGAATTATGAGTAGAAAAATGAGTTGTTACTGAAATTTTTTATTTTTAAAATTGGCAAATCAACTTTTGGAAACTGCTATTTTTGAAAAAAAAATTTGGGAAAATCCGAAAATGGAAATTTTTAGAAAATCAACAAAAAGGAAAAATGTTCACTGTTTCAAAATAGAGTGATTTAAAAAAACGTTCAAAACATTGTTAATCTGTAACCGTCAGTCATTAAAATATGTTTAAAAATTGATTTAAAAAATTATTTTTTCAAAACGGGAAATTATGAAAAAAAAACAGAAAAAATAAGTTTTTAAGGAAATTTTCGATTTTTAAAAAATTAGGGAATATATTTTTTGTAACTGCAATTTTTGGAAAATGTATTTTTTGGGACATTTATCTAACGACGCATTAGCAATCGTTTTTCAATTTTCGTGAAAAAAAGTTTCTGAAACTGTAATAAAAATTTCCCTTAAAGGGTTTTTTTCCGAAATTTTTGAAAAATCAGAAAAAAACGAAATTTTCCCTGTTTCAAAATTAAGTGAAAAACACTTTTTAAAAGTAATTTTGATCCATTAAGGAATGCAAAATTTTGAAAAAAAAACGAAAAAAGTGGAGAAAATAGCGTTTTTTTCTGTCGATTTTTCAAACAAAAAAAAATTTTTTGTTTCGAATTTTGTTTTTATTCATTTTTTTTAAATAAAAATAATTTCAAGCGCGATTGGATGAGTTATTGTTTTTTAATTTGAAAAATTGATATAAAATTAGTTTGCAAAACGGGCAAATAATGAAATTATGAACCAAAAAAATGAGTTTTTACTGGAATTTTAGATTTTTTTAAAAATTACGGTACACATTTTTTTGAAACTGCAATTTTTGGAAAATTTATTTTTTGGGACATATACCTAACGACGCATTACCAATCGTTTTTATTTTTTAATTTTTTCGACAAAAAATTTTCTGAAACTGTAAAAAAAGTTTCCCTCCTTTTTTTTCGAAAATTCTGGAATTTCAACAAAAAAATAAAATTTTCACTGTTTCAAAATTAACCAAAAAACACCGTTTTGACATAATTTCTGATCCGTTAGAACGAGAAAAGTTTGAAGAAAAAAATAATGAGAAAAGCGGATAGAATAGTGGTTTTTTTGCGATTTTAAAACAAAAATAAATAAAGCGTTTTATTTTTTTTCAATAAAATACAGAAAAAAATGAATATCAATTTTTGAAATTGAAATTTTTTTTTTGACTAAATAAAATAATTTTTAGCGCGATTGGGTGAATTATCTTTACTATTATTAATCGCCAACTTCCGTCTGTCTGTCTGTCTGTCTGTTTATATGTCCGCGGCCGTATCTCGGCTCCCACTGGACCAAAATTCCCCACTCTTCGCCAGTAGGTCGGTAGTTAGGACCGCATGACGCGCAACTTTTTTGGAGTGGATTGGTTCAGTGGAAGTAGGTCAACAGGGAGCAAATGTGCCTTTTTAGGCTTTTTCGCTCTTTCATTTCTGAATTTCGAAAGGGGGAAGGGTCACGTTTCCGTTTTGTAACTGTTTTTGTTTGGTCCGCTTTCATTTCTTACAAGGCGGAGCCAGCCGCCTAAGGCCGCCTGGTTGTTTTTAAATGAGAAAAATGAATGGAAAATTATTTTTTCAAAACGGGAAATTATGGAATTATGAGTAGAAAAATGAGTTGTTTCTGGAATATTTTATTTTTAAAATTGGCAAATAAACTTTTGGAAACTGCAATTTTTGAAAAAAAATTTTGGGAAAAATTTGAAAAATTGCATATTTTTGTTTAATTTTTCGAGAAAAAATGATTATGCCAGCTCAGGAAAAAATCGGCATGGGGTCGGCAGGGAAACGACAAGCGAACCCTCTTTTTTTCCTGTCGGCAGGTATTAGGCAATTTGCTGTGGCGAGATATTGGTAGCGGCATGGGTTCGGCAAGTTGCGTCGCCACAGCAAGTTGCCGAGTGCTAGCCGCCGGCTCAAACCTCGCCGTGGCAAGCGTGCCGAACCCTTGGCGCTCATATCTCGCCACAGCAACTTGCTGACCCCATGCCGCCACCGATATCTCGCCACGACAAGTGTGCGGAACCGTTGCCGACGCCGACAGTCGACGACTCAATTTAAATGCTGGGCCTAAAATTTCGTTTCGCGAACGCCTGGCTCTCTTTTTTTCCTCACTTTCCTTTATTTTACCTTTACTCCGTTTTCTTTTGAATATTTTTTCATTATTTTTCCATCATTCAGATGCTGCTGTCGGAGAAATCGAATTGATGGAAACTACGCGAGACAGAAGAAAAAAGAAAACGACGAAGTGTCGGAGAGGGCAGCAAAAGCAAGTCGTCGTTTGGAAAGGTAAGAAAATCTGTCTTCTCCGACGATTAGGCAGCGATTTTCACTCAAAATCTCGATAAGATATTCTTAATCTAATTTTTCAGTGAAAATGGGACAAGACATCAAGACCGCTAGTGACAACTACTGCTTCTCATCTGGACTGCTCATTTTAATACTCTAAGTTTGTTCTGTTCCTAATTTCCCTTTCCCCATTTTTCACTTGTTAATCATCTCCCACCGCTGTTGAGAATAAAAAGTGTTTTCTTTTACGAATTGCATTGATTGTGCGAGGTGACAGCGGCACGAAAACGGCAACTTGCCGCGGAAGGAAAAGAGAGGTGTAATCGGCCATTTGCTGCGAATATCGGCAATTTGCTACGAAAATCGGCATGTTGCCGCGCAAATCGGCAACATGCCGATTTTTGCAGCAAACTGGCCGATTTTTTCCTGAGAGGCTAAGTATCCAACATTTTCATATTTTAATTTCGAAAAAAAAAAGTTTTTCTGAAACTGTAATTTTTTATAAAAATTCTCGTCCATTAGGGTCAAAAGTTTAAAAAAAATTTCATTTAATTTTTGAAATTAAATAAATTTTCTAGAAAAAAGCATTAGGCCTACCCCACGTTGAGCAAATCGAACGCCAAATATTGTGACACAAACAAGAGGTCTTCGGCTCGACACGACGCGCAAAACACGTAGGTTAGCTGGAAAAAAAAAGAGAAGATTTGATTTTCAGCCGATCCTCACCTGTGTGGCGGCGACGAGAAGGAAGCAGAAGGAGATGTAGGCGGAAGTGAAGCACAACGACTTCTCCGCCGACTTGATTCGATCCGCCATCGTGAGCAGTTTGAGCAGCGTGACCGTCGTGCACGTGACAGTGAACGCGAGCGCGGTGAGGATGTAGATCGATTGGAATAGCGAGATAGCTGCCTGAAAAAAGGAAGAATAGAGTGCGAGGAATCGAACCCCGACCTTTCGCCCCACAGCCCATCACCTAACCGACTGCGCCACACACTCACGCTGCACCACCACAGTGTGGGCGTTGAGAAAGGCGCGTGTGTTTCTCCCTGCTAGGCCGCGCCGTGTAGATAGGGGCCAAATCTTCCGAGGGAAGAGGTGCCTCCCGTGGCGCAGCCGGTAATGCGCAGCGGACCACCTTAGTCGCACCGATCGGTGCCCCATGGTGGTTCGACTTCGGGAGCCGCCAATTGTTTTTGCCTATTTTGTTTTGCTTGTTACTTTGGTTTACAACTTTCTCCAATCTCTTTTCATTTTCAAGTTATGACCCCAACAACAGCAAAACGTAAAACGTACCCATTGAACGACTCGCACGTAGTTGACTCCGAATCCACCATAGGCCGGAATCAGGTACATTCGCGAAATGAGCAGATTCCACGTGCCGCCAAACGGCACAATTATCACAAGACAAACGGCGAGCGGTGTGAGTTTCGCCCACAGTTGAGTGTAGTGAGTCGGCATCAGCACACACGACATCCGGTTGAGCACCATCAGAATTTGGGTGACCGCTTTTCCGAGCCGCGCGTGCACTGTGCTACAGTAGTAGATCTTCAGGAGCCACGACGGGCTCCAGAACAACGGACCGACCAGCGGACAGAGCGGCGAGACGTAGAGGAAGAGGCGCGCGAAGAAGACGTCCCAGAGCATGAGCCAAACGCTCTGAAACTTGTTAGTTAGGGGAGACTTGTGAGAAAAAAAGTAGAAAACCAGCAGGTGGGTTCGAACCCGGGACCTGAAGACTACCCTCTTCCCAGTTGCGCTACCCGTGCACGTGAGATCAGCAGCGCTCAAGGCGGTGATATCGCGCGCGCGCTCAACCCAAAAAACTGACCGCAATCGAATCAAGGATGAAGATGTGAAAAAACGACGACTCCCTAAAGTACGTCTTCTGTGTCATCAGAATACATCGAAGAAGCCATAAATGCAGTGCGACGCCGGGAATCAAATAGGCCATCGTCAGCACGTATTCGAGAATCCCGTACGTCGCGTTGAACGTCTCGTCGCACTCGAACGGCATCAAATCGATCGAAACACCGGACGACGAGTTGTTCATGTTTCATCTGGAGACGAAGAAGACGTGACGACGTGACAACGATAGAAACGGGAAAAAAAGGGCGGCAGGTGGAAAATGACAACAAAAAAATTGGCGGAGTGGAAGGGGAAGTGACGAAGAGAAGCGGGCGACAGGGAACGAATTCAGAATATGATTATAGACGACCAGAAGAGACTAGACATTCCGGCCGAAAAGGAGACGTGCAATTTGAGACGAAAAGTTCAAGTTTTGGCGCGGTTTTCGAGAAGCCGAGGCTCTGCCAACCAGGACTTTGGGTTCCATAGCTCGTATCTTGAGAACTAGAAGAGCTAGGGGAAAAGTGTCAACTAACCAATTGTTCCTCTTGTTGTCAGCTACATTTCACTAGTTGTCAACTTTTCTCCATCTCTTCTAGTTTCCAAGATATAGGGGCTCAAACAGATTGTTTCACTAAATTTGAGCATTCTTCATTTCCAGCTCAAATAATCGGTAAGTGAGCAAGAAAAAGCGAGCAAGTGAATAAAAAAAAACCAAAAAACAAGTTGTTTTCCATTGAAAATCGCTTTTTGATTTCTAAAAAGAGACATGTCACATATCACATAAACCTGATTTTTCGGCGTTTTTTAAAATTAAAAAAAAAATTTTTGTCATAATGTAGTTCAATTTAGTGTTTCTAAAATTATAGAAGAAAAATTGCAAAAAAAAAATTTTTTTTTTTTGAAACTGAAGCTTGGTCTTATTATTCATGATTCGGACCACCGGGCTGGAATATTGGAATTGCACGGTTGACCAGCTTTGGGTCACGTGACGTTACGCTTTGAGGCACAACACCGAAAGCAGTGTCTCATGAAGAATGGTTGGTTTGTGACACCCGAATGATTTGTCCCTTCCGATGTCCGCACTTCAACGTGTCCAGCAGGCATTCGCGCAGTTTCGTGTTCGAAATCACCATTATCACCGACGATCTGAAACTGACCCGGTTTTCGTCTGAAACTGAAAAAAACGGAAGGTTGTGACGCACCCAACTGTGAATGTGTCAAAGGCGAGGCCCTGCAGGATGAAGAGGATCGGTTCGGCGCGACAAGCGGGACAGAACGCGTAGCACAGCTGAAAGTGGGTCTTTACGTCTGAAATTAGGCGAAGGACAAATTCCGATTACCTGTGTGACGGCGACGAGGAGGAAGGTGATCGAGATGTAGATGGAGCTGAAGCACAACGACCTCTCCGCCGACTTCACGCGATCCGGCAGAACGATCAGTTTGTAGAGCGTCACTGTGGAGCAGAAGACGGTGAACGCGAGCGCGGTGAGGATGTAGATCGACTGGAATAGTGAGACTGCTGCCTGAAAAAAGGAAGTTTAGGGTGCGAGGAATCGAACCCCCGACCTTTCGCCCCACAGCCTATCACCTAACCGGCTGCGCCATATAGGTAAGGCTGGCAGAGCACCGCCGAGGCAGTGATAAAGGCGCGCGTTCTCTTCAAATTTCAATGCTTACCCACTCCACAGTTTTGATGTAGTTGATGATGAAACCGCCGTAGAGGGGCCATGCATACTGTCGTGAAATGGCGACATTCCACGTGGAAGCGAACGGAAGACACAAAATTACACACACTGACGGGATGGTTATTTGGCGCCAAATCTGAAATATCTCCTCAAATTTCAGTTTCAGGGTTTTGTCTGAGACCACTCACCCGATTGTATTCAGTCGGTGCGACGACGCTCGACATTCGATTCAGCACCATGAATATCTGGGCGAAGCATTTGGAGAATCTTGCGTGAATCGACATGTAATAGACGAGCTTCAGAATGACGGACGGCGCGTAGAAGAACGGAATGACGATGGAGCACAGTGGGGTGACGTAGAGGAAGAGGCGGCCGAAGAAGATGTCGAAGAACAACGCCACAACGCTCTGAAAGTGCGAATGAACTAAGAAAAAAGAAAAAACAACAACAAGGTGGGTTCGAACCCGGGACTTCAAAACCCACAGGCAAATCTTTTCCCAGTTGAGCTATCCACAACGCGTGGGCAGAGAGCGCTCAGGGCGATGACATGGCGCGCGCGCGCGCAAAAAAAAAACACTCACCGCCACCGAATCCGTGACAAAAATCGTGAAGAAGGAGCTGTCCCGGAAAGCGCGTCGCTCCGTGACCAACACCGTTTTCAGTATGAACACATGAAGTAGAGCGCCGGGCGTCAAATACAGAAAACTGACAACGTACTTCGAAACTTCGATTGGCGTCGAGTATTGCGCCGAATTGCACGTGAAAGCGATGAGAAGCGGCGGCTCGGCGGACGAGTTGGACATCAAGTTTTCAAGAAGTTTTGTGTCTGCCGAGCGGGCAGAGAAGGCAGGTGATTCGAAGGTGTGGACTATAATTACCGATTCTAGACGCGCGCGCGCACCCGAAACCACACAAAACCCGACACAAACAGCATTGCTCAAAATAAGCATAGAGGAGATGGAGACTCGATGATTGGATTTGGCGCCGAAATTGAGAATGTTGGAAGTAGGTCAAACTTCAGGTGCGGGTGATGACGTGGAATCGGATTGGAGAAAGAGAAGGAGTCGGAAGGCGGAAGTCGAAAGTCGGAAGTCGGGAGTCGGGAGTCGGAAGTCGGAAGTCGGAAGTCGGGAGTCGGAAGTCGGAAGTCGGAAGTCGGAAGTCGGAAGTCGGAAGTCGGAAGTCGGAAGTCGGAAGTCGGAAGTCGGAAGTCGGAAGTCGGAAGTCGGAAGTCGGAAGTCGGAAGTTGGAAATCGGAAGTTGGAAATCGGAAGTCGGAAGTCGGAAGTCGGAAGTCGGAAGTCGGAAGTCGGAAGTCGGAAGTCGGAAGTCGGAAGTCGGAAGTCGGAAGTCGGAAGTCGGAAGTCGGAAGTCGGAAGTCGAAACACAGAACACCCAAGTCCGGACATCTTTGATCTTACCCTTGAGTCAAAGAGTCACCCTTAGCCAAGGTGAGGTGAACGATGCAAATGTGCCCCATTGCGAAAAACGATGTATTGAATTTAAAAAAGTTCACTGTTTCCATGTTAAACGAGTTCTCTTTCTTCCGTTCGACCTTCCTCCTTCACTCTCACGGCCAATCCTTCCACTGTGTGGTCAGTTCGCCCCGATTGTGCAGTTGGATGTCCTGCGTGTGATGGAGATGTCCGTCGTAGACCGGAAGTGAGCCCAGTGGAGCCCAGAGGAAGCGTCGGACTCCCGCGTCGTCACACGTGTGCCAGATTTTGAGCGACACTTCGTACGAGTTCTGGAAGTGCATCAAGTTTTTAAGCGAATGTGAATGGAGAGCTCACCGAGAAGACGTCCAAATCGCCAGTGTCCTGAGCGTCCACCGAATAGCGATGAGGCGTGTGCGACCATCCGGCGTCCGCCGATCCGATCTTCTTACTCCAGACGACATCGGACTCCCAGACTTGAATATGACGGGCGAACGAGCTCATCGGGCACAGAAGGGTGCCGTTCAAGTGAAAACGCGTGAGGAGGCCAGTGACGGTGGGAGCAAGAGAGCAAGAGAGCACGAAAAAGAGCCGGTGGAGGAGCATCTTCATCCGAAAACTGAACTAGAGGAGGGGGTCCCCTCGGGGATGGGGGGAGAGGTGGAATAGGTGGATTGGAAGAGCCAGGACAAGGGGGGTCACGTCGGAAAACTTAATAAACGGTTTCAACAACGATATCAATCCCATGTCTTCAATTACATTTTACTTGACCATTTACTTGTTATCTACACCGTCTATTGTCGGAATTTGGGGGCGTGGCCAATTTGCAGGAGTGCGGCACGGTTGAAACCCAAACCCCGCCCATTTCATAAGTGGCCACGCCCTCATGATCCTATTTGGTTCGAGTCCAACCAACACTCTTTATTAGCATCAATCGATTATTTGGTGCCCAGAATCCAGTCGAACGTCTGCGAGATGCGCTCTCCCTTATCGAACAGCTCAATGTCTTTCGTGTGGTAGTAGTGGCCGTTCTTCTCTTTGAACGATCCCAAATCGACCCACAAGACGCGCGGGATGCCCTCGCTGTCGCACAAGTGATAGATTTCGAACCAGATCTCGTAGTAGTGCTGAAAACAATCGTCTGACAGTCAATTGGAAAAACCCAAGGGCTCACCCAAATCAGATCGTGATCACCGGTGTCGCTGGCGAACACCTCGTAGTGATGTGGCGCTTGTGAGCGGCCCACCGGAATGTAACCAATCGCGTCGCCGGAAAACAAGTCCCACTCCCAGACGCCGAGCTCACGGGTGAACGAGTCGTACGGACAGTTGAGGGTGCCGTTGAAGTGGAAGTGAGTGAGTCGCGAGGAAGCGGCGGTTCCGGCGAGCATCCCCGTCACGAGCAACACACCGAGCAACTGCATGTTTCCGTTGAGATATGAAGAGTTCCCCTCGCCACAAGGTTCGGTTTTATGCGCTTTTTACGGGGGCACTGGAGCAATAAAGGGTCGGGGGGCACCGAACCGGTTCGCACAAGTTCACGCTTATCGACTTTGTCGAGCGAGAATATAATTAACTCTGCTCGACCGGCTCAACTATCCTGAATCTGATAAATCAACAGTTTCATGTGTGTCACATATATACGCTTTTTTCTATTTAACGATAGTGGTTATTTTGTCTTCGTATGCACATTAACCAAGTCGTACACCAAATGATAACGATAGTCTCAAAGAGCAAGAAACGATATAATGACTACTTCTACCTGATTGGGGTCTTTGCACGTACTAAAATAGTCATATATGATATAATCTAGTCACCGATAGTAGGAATCTCGCTATTTCTGATAACCATGCGTGTTAACTTAATGGAGGCATTTAGCTTCCTTGCCAGTTGTTCTTATCATCATTGGAGGATTAGTCAGAAGCTATTCCCTGTTTAGAGTTTTTGACTTGGCTCTCGTTTCGCTAAGGAATATGGTAGGTAGTAATGGTAGGACTATTTTCTTAATTATCCGTGTTAGCTCTTCTTCTACGTTTAGAGCAACTGACCTTTGGATTTTGTACCTGATATGCCTGCAAATACTCATATCCCATTAGCGCCTTCCTCTCGTCTGTAGTTAGCTTCAAAACACCTGCTTCTCCTTCACCTCATAATCAGAAACCAAATTGCTCTCTACTTGTGAGCTCGATGAGCCTTGCCAACACGACTTCTCCTTCTTCATCATCGTCCACGTCTTCATCGTCAGACCTTCTACCATTCACGTGCAACACGACGTTCGATGCGCGGTTCGAGATTGCGAAATATGTCGGGAGTTTGATCTACCTCGTGCCGGGCGTCTCCCTCCATTTTCTCGTCCTCCGATGTATTCTAGTCAAACACCGACGCCACTTTGTCGACAGCTCGTTCTTTCGCATTTTTGTCGCCGACTCGATTGCAGTACGTTATTTCAAAGGTTTTGGCGCGAAATTTGAATTTCCCGCCAAAACTTAAGGGTGACAGGTTCGAGAATTGATAAGATGAAGGGGTCCGGGCGGATTCGAGGCCACCTCATGGTGAAACCATTTTTTTCTTGTTTTTTCAGTAGTTCCCAAAGCTTTATTTTTTTTTCGCTTTTAGGGTTTCAAAAAGATTTAAGCTTGAAATTTGAATTTCCCGCCAAAGTTCAAGGATTTTCGGAGCCGTTGTTTTTCGCATGTTTTGAGACGAAATTTGAATTTCCCGCCAAAAATGTAGAGTGATAGGCCACCTGACGGTTTCCAATTTTTTCACCGAAATTTACTGTTTCGAGAAACTCAAAAGTTCGGAAAAACACTTAATTACCTTAATTCCCAATTTCTCAGAGCTCCTGGATCCTGTTCTGGAACATTCTGGTGGACCGTCTCTTCCTGTTCGTGCCGCCGCTCTGTCCACTGGTCGGTCCGTTGTTCTGGAGCCCATCGGTGCTCCTCAAGACCTACTACTACACCACAGCTCACGCGCGCTTCGCGAAAGCGGTCACCCAAATTCTGATGGTGCTCAATCGGATGTCGTGTGTGTTGCTCGGCAACTATTACACATCGGTTTGGGCCCGGCTCACCCCAATTTCCCTGTTTCTGGTGGCACTTCTACCGCTGGGCGGCACGTGGAATGTGCTCATTTCACGTGTCTACCTTCTTCCCGCGTTCGGAGGCTTCGGTGTGAACTACAAGAAGACAGTCGAGTGGGTAGGTCAAAATCGCAGGGAGCTTTGATCTACTACCCCCCGTTTCAGGCCTCGTTGGCCATGTTCCAATCGATCTACATTCTAACCGCGCTGGTCATCACTGTCATTGGCACTACAGTAACCCTGTACAAACTGATCGTTCTGCCCGAACGCATCAAGACGGCCGAGAAGTCGCTCTGCTTCACCACTATCTTCATCTCAATCGCTTTTCTTCTCGTCGCAGGTACTCAGGTACTTGAGCTTTAAAGTTCGAAATCTCAAAAAAATCTGAAATTCCAGCTGCTCTTCGTGTTTTGCCAGAGTTGCAAAGCGCAGGAGCTATTCATCGCTCAATTCCTGGCTTTTGACATTTTGAACGTTGGGTAGGTCAGAGAAACAGGAAAAAAAGCTGGGTAGCTCGAATTTGAAACTTGAAATTTCAGATCGGCGATGATAATGTTGGTAACGAACAGTCAGTTGAGAGAGTTCGTATTTCCGGTCCGGAGGGCGGATGACGATCGCATATTTCGAATTTCGACTAACAACTCCTTGTCCTAGCTTGAGATTGTACGGATTAATAAAAATGAAAGGGAAAAAGAAGCTGTCACAGGATGATGTCATCTGGTTTTTCACGGACATCTTCTCACTTCACACTAGAAGATGTTAACTGAAACAGATATATGTTCTACGCATCTATTATTATAATTAGAGTTGACCTTTGGACTATGTGCAACGACATTGTTAATGGATTTGTAGATATGACGGACAGATTGTCTTTGTGTCAGTTGCGCCGCCAGGTGTTTTTGAAAGTATTATCGTTTTCTTCATCTCATTGTTTGCTGTGCGAAAGTGTGTGCGGGGCCGGGAGGCGGGGCTTAGAACAGAAGAGAGGGGGCGTGGCCTGAGGGCATGTGGGATGTTGAAAAGGGGCGGGGCCAGGTGGCCTCAGCGCAGAGGAGACTATATAAGCCTGCGAGTTGCGTCAGTCGACCGCCGCACGGGCAGTTCCTTCCTGGAGGTATCTGCGAGGTCACTTGACCCCACGAGACCACGTGACCTCGTGGGTTGGGGTCACGTGACCTCGTGGGTCCACGTGACCTCGTGGGTGGGGCCACGTGACCTTGTGGGTCCACGTGACCTCGTGGGTCCCCGTGACCTCGTGGTTCCACGTGACCTCGTGGGTCCATGTGACCTCGTGGGTCCACGTGACCTCGTGGGTGGGTCCACGTGACCTTGTGGGTCCACGTGACCTCGTGGTTCCACGTGACCTTGTTTGTCCACGTGACCTCGTGGGTCCACGTGACCTCGTGGGTCCACGTGACCTCGTGGGTCCACGTGACCTCGTGGTTCCACGTGACCTTGTGGGTCCACGTGACCTCGTGGTTCCACGTGACCTTGTTTGTCCACGTGACCTCGTGGGTCCACGTGACCTCGTGGGTCCACGTGACCTCGTGGTTCCACGTGACCTTGTGGGTCCACGTGACCTCGTGGGTCCACGTGACCTCGTGGGTCCACGTGACCTCGTGGGTCCACGTGACCTCGTGGGTCCACGTGACCTCGTGGGTCCACGTAACCTCGTGGGTGGGGCCACGTGACCTCATGGGGTCAAGTGACCTCGGAGATACGTCCAGGAAGGAACTGCCCGTGCGGCGGTCGACTGACGCAACTCGCAGGCTTATATAGTCTCCTCTGCGCTGAGGCCACCTGGCCCCGCCCCTTTTCAACATCCCACATGCCCTCAGGCCACGCCCCCTCTCTTTTGTTCTAAGCCCCGCCTCCCGGCCCCGCACACACTTTCGCACAGCAAACAATGAGATGAAAAAAACGATAATACTTTTAATAACGAGCAAACAAAGGAGATGAGGCCTTTCTCTTCTTGCCGGCTTGTGTATCTTCAGTCTGACAATCAACAGTCGGCTGCCCGATTTCCTGCACGTCATCTGGAAGCGAAGAGGCTGGAGAAGCAGTTGTTGGTGCTTCTGCCCGAATCGTATCAGTGAGCGATGCCGACGAAGAGCCACCGTCGTGTACCGCTGCTGTCGATGATTCTCGTCGAACGGAAGAGCAAATCTTCTTCGGCAGTACAGTTTTGGGGAATCTTGCCATCAACGTTAGGTAGCCGTCCAATGCCTCTTCAATTCGACGGGCGCATCTCGTATTGTAGAACTTTTGAAGAACTGAAACAGATTTATCCATTTTTATCATTTGTAATGCGTGGGAACAGTGTCACTCACGAGATCGCATTGCTCTAGCGTTTCTTTGCTCCGACCAAACGATGAGGTTTGCCACAAGCTCTTTCACGGCAGCTTTGTCCGAGCGAGGAATTGTGCTCAACACGATGGTCTCTCTTCTGTGCACTGGCCGTTGCGAGCGAAATTCCGCGATAGCGACATCCAATGGAGTTTCCCCGGGTTCATCAGCAAACTCACCTTCGACCTGTGTGAGCATGACACGTGGTCTGCCGCACAAATCACGAGCCTCGACATCGGCGAAATAGGTTTCCACACATTCCTCATTGAAAAAGTTCGCAACCTCTGGAAACGAATTAGAATTGCTCTCAGAGCGTACAAACGCGGGCAAAACTCACTTTGATAAAAAACGGTTTTTTTCTCTTCCTTTGGAACATCTAACAAGTGTTCAACCATCTTATGAATGAGTCGATTAATACGATCCACTCCAGCGGTGGGCGACATTGCTGAAAAAGATTCGAAAGGTAGAGAAGTAAGGACCCCTTTTCAAGTATATGGCGAAGAAAGCATCAGAATGTTGGACCTTTCCACATGTCCATAGATAAAATGGCTCTGACTAGGTTTATCTCGGTCATGTCGATTTACGGTAGGATGTTTCACATATTTCTAACAGATTTTCAATCACATAGCAAAAAAAACCTATTGAAGACACGAAAAGCAGGCTACAGTACATCGAAATGACCGAGAAAAACCATTCATTTTTTTCCCGGTTTCCAGAAAAAAACGAAGAAATTAGTTTTTCCCTTATAAAGTTCTGCACTAAATGCGGGAAACGCCCTATTATCGGATTTTTTTGAATGCAATACGCAGACAAAATTTGTTTCCAAACAGTTTTACTTCCCGCATGTTGGTCTCGCCACGAAGGAAGCGAGAGAGTGAGAGACGACAGACGACGAGACAAAAAAATTTTTTCGCGCGTTTTCTGTACATTTTCGAAAAAACTACCCGTTTCAGTAATTTTTCGGTAAATTGTGAATTGCAATCAATATTTCTTCAATTTTTATTTTGAAAACGGGTCGTTTTTTTCGAAAATTTAACAAAAAACGCGCGAAAAAAATGTATTTGTCTCGTCGTCTGTCGTCTCTCACTCTCTCGCTTCCTTCGTGGCGAGACCAACAGCGGAAAGTAGACACAGTTTTTAAACAAAATTTTTCTGCGTATTGCATTCAAAAAAATCCGATAATAGCCATAAAAATCCAATAACAGCCATAGCATGAAAGAGGAAGAGAACGCAGCAGAGACGAGACGCAGGTGGTGGGAGGAAAGACGGACGTATCGATCGGTTGCATTCAAACCGCGTTGGCATAGGAATGGAATGGGGATGAAGCGGAACGATGTAGATGAGGATGAGAACTTTGGGAAACGAATGTAGAAGATAACAATTAACTCCACTCATAGTTTTCATTAAAAATTGATAGAGGTTTTTTACATAGTTGCAAGCGGGCCGATTGCGGGCCGATGCGGGCCGGCAATTATCTCCCTTGTTTCTTGGAGTTTTTGGACAAGTAGCCTATGCAGAATGTAGATCTCGGCGCCCTCTACAAAATGATGTTGAGTTTAGGAACTTTCATCAAGTACGAACAAAGTTAGCGCCCTGAAAGGAGGCGGGCCGGGCCGAAGGCGAAATCGGCCCGGCCCGCCAATTTTGCGCCTAAAATTTTGTTCGTTCTCGATGAAAATTCACAAACTCAACGCCATTTTGTAGAGGGCGCCGAGATCTACATTTTGCACAGGTTACTCGTCCAAAAACTCCACGAAACAAGGGAGATAATTGCCGGCCCGCATCGGCCCGCATGCAACTATGGTTTTTCATCGCTAGTTTTCTTTTCCTATCAAGATGTTTGACTAAACGCTTTAATGTCATTGATAGTTTGAACTAAAAAGCCTACGTGTGAATCGTTGTGTCGAGTGAACCGAATTCAAATGTGGTGGCGAGACGAGACAACTGTTTTAGATTAGATCGGCACAGATGGTCGCCTCTCACTTGTCAAGTGAGATATAAATTGCAAGAGAGACGGAGGAGGGAAGCGGAGAACAAGGGTGGTTGGGAGAGACGGAGACCTTTCCAATGGCTAGCCAATTTTGCGTAGAGCCAGCGCCACTTCCCGCAATTTTACCTTGTTTACTAACTAAGAATGGTCTCTTATCAGCCTGAAACTGATTAGAAACAGTTGAAGCTGGTTGTAATATTCCTAGAACTAGTTTTAGTTCGGTTCGGCTACTGAAGAAAAAAGGGCAGAACACTTTTTTACTGAGGTTGTGATGCTGAGGCGACGGTGGGTGGACCCCCTTCTAGTGATGACATGGAACCTCATCCACAACGGCCAACGCTCACAATTCAGAATTCATAGATGGAGAAGAAGAACGTCAGTTTGCTGTTTGCCCGGAATCTGAAAACCAAATTGTGTTCGTTTCCGAATGAATTTGTTTCCTCTCGTTACGATTTTCTTCAATGCTAACAGATAAGTGTAGATAATTACGCACCATGCGACCATCTGCTTAATCGTTTGGTCGAATCCGATAGATGAAATCATCTGCACATCTGTTTCACTCACACCTGGCGGCGGCAACTGACAACAAAGACAATCTGTCCGTCATATCTTCGAATCCATTAACAATGTCATTGCACATAGTCCAAAGGTCAATTACCCTAATTATAATAATAGATGCGTAGAACAGATATCTGTTTCAGTTGATCCATGAATGTAGTTACCTGTGTGGATTATATTTGATGGGTGGTCATTGTACAGTAGTGTTTGAAAAAAAGTGTGTTCCGACGGTGTTGCTGATCTAGATTTACCTTAAAACCAGTATTCGGCATGCCGGTCTCATTTTCAACCATCAAATTTTAGAACGAAATTTTGAGAATCCACAGGGGGACCCTTACGATTTCGGGGTTTTGGGGGTGCCGGTCTAATACAGGTTTTACGGTATCTGGGGTTTCACGGTTGTAGAGCAGGAAAAGAGCTGCAACTTTTCAGTTGACACCTTTTTAATAGCTCTCTTGATTCTAGGGATAAACGAAAGTCTCAAAAAGCGACCAATTGTTTCCGTGACCTCCCCGTGTCCCTTCACTGTCCCAGTCTGACCTCCCGCGCCCAGATGACGTGGCGCCTTCTCCACCGCTTCTTATCGTCCTCTTCATCAATTCAATTCAATTCGCGATGATGCTCCGAGGCCTCCTTGTGCTCGCAGCGCTCATCGCTGCCGCCGCCGCCTCCATCACCAAATTCCACATCTCGGGAGTGTTCACGTGTCCGCTGCCCAACTTCAGATACCATCTGGTCGTCGTCGAGGACGACATCTTCTACAACGACTACATCTCCCACCAACAGGTTCAGGGCGGTCAGTACAATACGCCTTACTCAATTGACGCCTCTGACGACGACGATGGATGGTTTAATGTGAGTGTTTCGATGAATCAATCCTTCTATAGTAACTGAACGGTTTTCAGTGGGAATTCGAGCTTTGGATGAAGGTCTACCACACGTGCAATCCGTACGGAGCCCGAAAATGGTTCTGGGTGGATCTGGGCTCGTGGCCGATTGTCTCGAAGACCTTCGAGATCACCTACAGCACGTCGCTCTACAACGTCGGCGAGAATACCATGGATTTCAAGAGACGCTTCTTCCCCACGTCGTCTGTTCTTCAGGGAGCTAATCACACTAATAGAACTGATTAACTCATAAAGTTGATTTCTTTCTCAGATGCTCGATCTCATTGAACCAGTCATAATTCGGTCGTTCTGCCCTTTTTTCCCGTGGAAAATGGCCTCTTTGAGTTGTTGATTTGTCACAATCATGATGAGAGCCGATCTGAAAATTGTTTTAAGGGGTACATATGCAGGGGTACTGTAGTTCGCGTCTAACCCCACTGTGAAGACGTCGAACGCCGACGCTTGAAGTCCGTAGAGTGAATCGCCGCGACACGAGGCACACGTGGCGAATAGTAGCTGAACGTTGGATCAGTCGGATGTTCGTAGTGAAATATGTACCTGAGTGATAGCGACGAGGAGAAACGTGATGGAAATGAAGATCGAGGTGAAACACAACGACTTCTCGGCCGGCTTCAAACGATCCGGCATCGTGAGCAATTTGAGCAGCGTGACACCGGTGCACGTGACAGTGAACGCGAGCGCCGTCAGGATGTAGATCGATTGGAACAGCGAAAGCGAGGCCTGCATGTATTAAGGCGAGTATATCTAAGGGAACTAGAGGTGGACAGCCCGGGGTTTTTGAGATTTTTTTCTAAAATTAGAGGGTTGAAAATTATACCGGAGTGCCGCTCTAGAACAGGTTTACGGTAGCTTATTTGATTTTCAGTATACTTTCCCCTAATTTCCACAAATCTTCCGAGCCTACCCATTGAACGGCTCTCCTGTAGTTTATCGCAAATCCGCCGCCATAGGTCTGTCCGTATTGACGCGATATGATAATGTTCCAAGTTCCCGCAATCGGCAAGACAAACGTTAGCAGTATTGCGAATCGTGTGGATTTGCGCCAAATCTGTAAATTAACACAGTTGTTTAAAATTGAATCTTCGTGTCGATCCCATTTCGGTTCACCTGACTATGAAAGCTGGGCGCAAGAACGCACGACATGCGATTGAGCACCATGAATGTTTGGGTGAGCGATTTGGCGAATCTCGAGTGGTGTTGGAGGGTGTAGACGATTTTCAGGATTGGCGACGGACTCGAGAAGAGTGGACCCGCCAGAGGGCACAACGGGGTGATGTACATGAAGAGGCGGTTGAAGAAGACGTCCAACACAATCAGAATTGTGCTCTGTGAAATGATTCGAGTAGAGCATAAGAAGTTCTAAAAACGGCCAAACTCTTAAGAAACCGTGAGGGATGTCAGAAACTATGTATTTTCAAATCACCTATGATTAAAAAAACCCGGAAAACTCACGAAAAACGAGTCGGTGGAGAGGATTTGAAAGAACGAGTTCTGCTTGAAACCACCGCTCTTCTTCGTCAAAATCGCTCGCAGAATGGCTAAATGGGAGAAAAGGCCGATTCCGAGGTAGACGACGGTTCCCGCGTATTTCAGTGCCTCGATGATCGGATCGTAAGACGGATTGCACTGGATTTCGATCATCTCCCCCATCTTCTCGACTCATTCGCGAGAAAAAAGAGACAAAAAAGGGGTGTGTTTTCGCGATAAAAAGCGAGTGTTAGGAAATTTCGGCGAAGTCTCGCGTTTCGCCTCGAAACTTTCATTTAATTACACGTTTGCCGCTCGCGCTCAGATTCAGGTGTCTAATAAGAAGTGTAGTTTGATTGATATGGAAAGCTGGCCGGAAAATAGGAGGAAAAAGAGAAAGCCAGCAGGTGGGTTCGAACTCGAGACCCTCCTCCTCCCGATAAGCCGCTTCCCAGTTCTTTGGGGTGTTTGGGGGAAAAACAGGTGTTTGTACATACATACATAATTGGCCACAATTCAACAAGTAAGCAAGCAGGTAATTTCAGATTTCTGCGCTCTGTTTTCGCGCTCAAAACAACACCTCCACCGTCATTCCTTGAGAGCTCTGTTGAGCTCGATGAGCCTTGCCAACACGTCTTCTCCTTCATCTTCATCGTCAGACCTTCTACCGTTCACGTGCAACACGACGTTCGATGCGTGGTTCGAGATTGCGAAATATGTGGGGAGTTTGATCTACCTCGTGCCGGGCGTCTCACTCCATTTTCTCGTCCTCCGATGTATTCTCGTCAAACACCGACGCCACTTCGTCGACAGCTCGTTCTTTCGCATTTTTGTCGCCGACTCGATTGCGGTACGTTATTTCAAAGGGTTTGGCGCGAAATTTGAATTTCCCGCCAAAACGTTTATCTATTTTGTTTCCCCTTCCAGAGCGTCTACATCATCCTCTGGGACATCGGGTTCAGTCGTCTCTTCCTCTACGTGCCGCCCCTCTGTCCCATAGTCGGTCCGTTCTTCTGGAGCCCGTCGTTGTTCCTGAAGTTCTACTACTACACGACGAATCACGCGCGGTTCGCGAAATCCGTCGCACAATCGTTTCTGGTGCTGAATCGGATGTCATGCGTCCTGGTGCCACTGAGCTACGACGCCGTGTGGAAGCGATTCACGCGGGTTACTGTACTTTTGGTTGCGGTTCTTCCGTTGGCCGGCACGTGGAATCTTCTTCTCTCGCGTACCAAGGTGTTCGCTTCGTACGGTGGTTTTGGTGTCAGCTACAACAGATACGTTGAATGGGTAGGTCAAACTACCGAAATTCGACCTGCCTCCGATTTCAGGCCGCCTTGTCTCTGTTCCAGTTGATTTTCATCGTTGTCGCCCTCATTTTCACCGTAATTTGCACTTCTGTCACACTTTTCAAACTGATCTCGATACCGGAACGGATCAAAAGTGCCGAAAAGTCGCTTTGTGTCACATCAATTCTGATTTCGCTCACTTTTTTGCTCGTGGCAGTCACTCAGGTTACTGTTTTTGACTAGGCTACAATTTGAACTAAGCTTGCAGGTCTACTTTGCGTTCTGCTCCAACTGCTACAGTATTCGTTTCTGGTTCATCGCTCAATTTCTGGCGTTCGATTTGTATACAGTCGGGTAAGTGCGTTTTAGTGCTGAAATTCAACTTGTTTTTATTTTCAGATCTGCCGTCATAATAGTTCTGACGAATGTCCAGCTGCGTCAGATGATCTTCTCGAAGCGGTTCTCAAAGATAACCGACAATCGTATTTTTCAACGCTCCCAAAGCAACAGCTGATTCTAATTATGCTTCGGGTTTTGAACCTGATGTTGAACGTGCATTTTCAAATAATTACTTGAAATTCGGCGAAAAGCCCATAATCTGCACCCCTTGCCATTTTGCTGAACAATAATTGTAGAGAAGATGTTTTTCGAACATAAGTCGGAATTCCGGTCTCAAAATTTTTCTCCGAAACGCAAGTATACAACTGTTTGTGGACTTTCTCATCAGATAGATCTCGTCACGCTGGTTCTATTGATACCCCAAACTGACCAGTTTAAAAGATTCTGACCGAAAGACGTCACATGCCTCATTAGTGTGTCCCGCGCGGAGCACCGAGCAGCTGGTATATCATTGGTTTCTCGTGTCCAACCACCGCTTCCGCACCTTCCAACACACAATCATCTGGGGGCTGCATGTCGATGTGCGCGTTCGTGTGTCTCTGCGTCTCCGCAAGCGTAGTGAGTGTGAATGTGTGAGTGCGTGTGTGTTTGAGTGCAGGAGAGCGCACGCTCACCGACTTCCCTAAAAATGAGCGATTTCATTTGTTTTTCACTCGTTTTTCATAGAATTTCTTCGCTTCTTTGCTATTTTCTAAAATTTCCAGCAGTTTTTCATGGTTTTCCGTAGAAAAAAAAAAACGATTTCTCGGCTAAAATTCAGTAAAAACGGCAATTATTGATTTTTGGGGGAATTATCATAGGTCAGATTTTTAGGCACTATTTTTCAAGTAGAATTCAAGAATTCGTAAAGACGAATTTTCTGCCAGGGCCAAAGTGTTTGTTTTTCGCGGCAAAATACCGCCGCCGGCGCGCGCGCCCACTATTGATTCCATCTGTCGTCTGCGTCTCTTCTCGCCTCTATGCCCACTGGCACTCTCTCGCTTCAAATTTCGTTCGAACCGCGATTGTTTGCAGCGATGCTCCGGGCTCGCGAGCCCTATCGTCACGGCGACGTCTTCCACACGCCGTACGTCGTCAGAAAGTGTGGACTGACGTTCGAGGCGGACGGCGAGGAGTGCTCTCTGTGCGATGGCTCTTTCACGAATGTAAGTCCGCATTTTTTTTCGGCGGCTAGAAATGGGCATTCGAGAAACAATTTTCAGCAATTTCAAATCGAGATGCGTCTTCCGAACGAACAAGAATGTCTGCTGTTCCATATCGATTGCTTCTGGACGGCTATGGAGCACGGCACGAACCGCATCTCCGTCGAGCTCGTCGACGGCATCGATCGTCTCCCGATCGCCGATCAGAAAGCGTTCCACAAACGCCTTCATCAGTACAACCAGAAACGGCTACCGAATCATATCTATAATTCGAGTATATTGCGCGAAATCAACCAGTTCGTGGTGCCGCGCGACAAGCTGAAAGTGCTGATTTTTGCGAATGTCAGTGTGTTGAAAGGAGACGGTCAACCAGTCTTTTGCACGCTCTGCGGCATGGAAGGCTATTGCGATTTTGAAATTATCGCGAATCATCAGAGGAATCACGTGAATTGTGTGCTCCAGTTGACGGGAATGTTCATCGGCGGAATTGAGGCGATTCGCGGGTTCGCCAGATTGTCAGAGGCCGATAAGTACAAGTTCCGTCTGATTGTGACTAATCGAGTTGCCCGACTGGGCGACAGCCTCACGAGACCAGATGTGAAGCTCGAGGAGACGTGCGCCTCTTCGTATCCGATTCTCGTTCTCTCCGTGACAAACATCTATTGTTGGAATAAGGTTCCCCCGTGTCTCAAGAATAGTGACAAATGCGCCATGTGCAACGTCGCGTGGACTCACCGAGCAACGATCGTCATTCACCACGGAGTAGCATGTCACTCGGCTTGCGTCTTCAAAGCGGCCGTCAACATCTTTGACGTGCCCGAAATGATGTGCGAATTCGATTTGCTGCCAGTGGAGTGCCAACAAAGAGTTCGGCTCGAGTTTGCTCACGCCTCGCGGTGCACTCTCAAATACCTGTGGACATTTCCGCCCGAGGCGTCGTTGGAGCCGGACGCGAGTCTGGAGCCGCAGGCGAAAAAGCGAAGAGAGGCTGTTGGCGATGATGAAGGCGACGAGGGAATCGAAGCGATTGTGCTGCAGAACGAGGCGATGAACAAGCTGCGCGATAGCTACAATCAGTTTGAGGATTCCATCATTCGAGCAGTTCTCTTTCACCATCATCAGCCTTCGGATGTAACTGAATCGCACGAGGAGGTGAGGACATGAAACTTTTTGTTATTGGCGTATATTCTATATGTTTTCAGCTCGTCGAACGTCTCGTCGACATCACAACGTTCGGACCGCCGGACAACTGCGAAAGGTGTGCGGGAGTCGTCCGCTTCCATCCCGCCCGTCGCGACTACTTCTGCAGCGGCTACCGTTCGGCGTTCACCCGATGCGAGGCGTCCTACAAAAACCCGCGGCGACGCCAGTTTTTGATTCCAGCCCACTTGCGGGCCGCGTACCAGCATTTGGCGTTTCAGCAGTTCCCGCAAAGAGAGTACTATCGCGACGGCGGTTCGAGTGCGGAGTTCGAGCCGCGAGCTCCCGAGATTGTCGCGACGAACTTCCCGGTCCAGGAGCTGATCGGCACACTGATCGGCACCCCATTCCAGGACCTCCACTACATCTGTCAGGGCGCCACCGTGCCGGACACCTTCAGAGACGCCGACAGTGTCCACGTGGCTCGCGACGCGGCCGGAGCTCGATACTCCGCCTATCTCACCTCCGTCCGACACGAGCACAACCAGAACACGGCGGTCGAGCTGATGTTGCTCAAGAGCAACACACGAACGCACTACACTCTTCTCAAAGTCGTCTCGCGAATCGGAACGTCGATCCGCCAGCTGAACGTCACCGAGACCTTCTTGTCGCGAAAGGCGGCCGTTCAGCGCTTCAAGGCGATCTTCTACGACGAGACCGGCAATTTGTGGGACGATCGGCACGAGTTTTGGAAGCACGCCGACAAGATGTTCTACGTCGAGACGCACTATCCGGACGTCGAGAGCGCGACCGACATGCACGTTTCGCAATCCGTCAAAGATCTGCTGCGCGATCTGCTTCCCCAGTCGCCGCTCAAATTTCGGCCCGACACACAGACGCTCGTCAACATGACCATCGGCTCGTACCCGTACGTGAGCGCCAAACTGAAGACGATCGCACTGCAAGAGGTGGCGAAACTTCGCGAGCTCATCGAGTCGGGATTGGCGGACCGCGACGATTTTGTCGACGTCACGAATCAACTGTACTCGATGATACCGACGAATGTGGGCGGCGACCGACTGCCGCTGCTCGATTCGGACGACGCTTTGGCTCGCTTCGCGGCCCGATTCGACGAGACACCGCCGGATCGCATCTTTTCGGCCGACATTCCCATCTACAACGGTCTCAGTCGCGAGTTGAACTGTAATGTTTCGGTGAGCAAAATTGAGCGAGAAAAGAGAGAGGATTGAGTCATTTTCAGGCACTGGACCGCGATTCGGAAGAGTGGAACATGGTGCACGACTACTTTGAGAAGACGAGAGGAGCCACTCATCTGCTCGACGACGAGCTCGTCGATGTGAGCTAGAGCTCTTTTGCCCCTCCAACCTTCTCGAAAACCAAACCCACTTTCAGATTTTCAAAATCGAGCCGATGAATCAGCGACAAAGGAAGATCGAGTTCGAGGGCGAACGGATGCTCCTGTGGCACGGCACACGTCGCTCCTGTGTGACGAGCATTCTCCGTCAGGGTCTGTTGGTCAATCCGAACAATCGAGGGGGCCGGGGCACCGGTCTCATGTTCGGCAACGGCGTCTATTTCGCCGACGCCTACAGCAAGAGCGCCATGTATTCGGCGCGAGAGCCCGGCCACGACCAGTACATTTTTCTCGCCGACGTGGCGCTCGGCAAGTGCTTCCCGTCGCTGGAGTCGATCACCGAGAAGACGGTGCTCGCGCTGACCGGAACACTCGGCTATCACTCGATCAAGGGCGTCGGAAAGAACGCCTCGGCACCCGAGGATCACCACGACAAGTTCGGACATCGTGTGCCGACGGGCCATCTCGTCCAGAACAAGCACATCGCCGGAACGCTGCAGTACAACGAGTACGTCGTCTACGACAAGGATCGCATCGACCTGAAGTACGTGTTGCGCCTCAAAATGCACAGCGCCCATTATTATTAACGTTCCTCCCCCACCCCTCCCTGATCTGTTGTGACACACGATCATATCTCTCATTGCCGCCATCATCTCTCTTTTTATGTAATCTTCTCTTCTTGTACCGTAATTTGTTGACGCATGAACCATTTGGGCATGCACAGTGTTTTCAAACCCGCTATCGTCTCCTCGTCACGCTTCTGGTGACGGGATCGGGATCGATAGGGGGCGGGGGGAGCATACAAAAATACATCGGAAATATCACAAAATGGGGGGGGGGGGGTGGTAAAAATTGGGTGAATTGGTCATTGGGTGAGAAATCTTATAGGGGGGAGGTGGAAATGGTGTGCTAAAACTGAATACAACCAAAAAAGGGGGCGGAGCTTGTTTTCTCTATACCTTCAGCTTTCTCGTCTTGAATATCTCGCGCCAGCACGCGACGTCCGACTCGGCGATGCGCGGGTTGGTGAGCACGTTGTTGCTGTGCTTCTCCGAGATGAAGTGCGTGAGGATGCCGTCCACGTGCTCCACGTCCACCTGACACAGATCGCATCGATTGACGAGTCCCATCGGAAAGGTGTGCATCGCCAACGTCTGCACGGCGCGCTGTTTGTGTTTGCGCCACGCCACGTTCTTCAGTCGCTGCATCTCGACTCGCTTGTCGTGCGCGCGCATCAGCCGGGCCTCCGGGTTCTGCGACTGCCGGAACAGCGGCATCGTGATGGGCACGTCGAGCGACTTGAGAAGACGTCGCAGATCGTCGTTCGACACCATCCGCAACTTCTCCGTGTGCTTCTTGTCGTGCAGCACGTGGCGGAGCACACCAAGCCGCGTGTTCAACTCGACGCGGCACCAGCGACACGAGGTACGATAGTGACCGTCGTCGAGCAGCGAGAAGTGGAGGCGCACGTGCTCGCGCACGAATCGAAGCACTTGATCGACGTCCGTTCCCTGGTAGACAAAGTCGCCGGGCGCCAGGTCGACGAGTCGGTAGCACAGCGGAAAGTCGTTCTCCTGCAACGACACCGTCTCGTTCTTGCGCCACCGTCCGTCGGCGCGGTTCTTCTGTTTGACGAGCGCGCCGAAGAACGAGAGCCAGTACTCGATGGCGGTGCGCGACGTGCCGGTGTAGGCCGACTGCAGGACGTGGTGGTCGGAGAGAAAATGGCTCGCCAGATGGTCCAGCGTGTGTCCGCCGAGCTCGCCGCCGCCGCAGAACGCGCATCGGATCGGCTCTTTCAGATCGAGACGACGTCGACGGACCGACGCATCGATGCGCACGTATTCCTTCTCGAGGTGACGGAACAGCACGAGCGATTCGATGTCTGCAAGTGGAAGAAAGTAATAGAAGATGATTCAAGTCTCCCCGCAACTCACACTCGCAAGCATCGCTCCAATCGCGGGGCGGACTGAGAAGTGGCACTCCCTGCATGAGAACACACGTGCTGTGCAGACTCTCGAACGCCGTCGCCACGTCCGTCTCGGCGTCGTCGAAGAACGACGCCTCCTGACGCGTGTTGAATGGCTCCAGACTGTGCAGAGCCCGCATCTCCATCAGCTCCACCTCGTTGATCATCTTCTCCACCGTGTAGACGTCGATCATCGAGAAGAAGACGGCGTTGCCGTTGTCGTCGTTTCCCCCGTACATCTTGTTCACGTGTGGCACCGAGACAAAGTGCATGAACATCTCGAACGTCGACGAGAACTCCACGCGGCAACGATGGCACGGCCGATTCTGAATGTTCAAATGGCGCAGGTACTTGGAGAGCGAGTCCGGATCCTGCTCCTGAATGCGATTGTGCCAGTGAGCGGCGCCGCGCATCGCCTGGTGCTCTGCAAGAAAGTTAGTTGGTTTGGAGCAAAGAGGGGGAGGGCTCGACTGACTGTCAAGTGGCTGCGGAACCCACGAAGGCCACGAGAACTCGAACGGCACATAAGTGTCGGGGAAGCGGCGACGACGGTTGAGCAGCGCACGCCGACCAATGTAGTGGTTGACGACCTTCTGAAGTTCGCACGACGAGCTATGGATCTCCTCCATCGATCCGTCGCCGGTGATTCGGCCGCTGTCGACGTCGTCGCACTCCTCGTCGATTTGCGTAAAGTCCGAACGAATGAACGTCGAATCATTGGGTCTGCAGAGCGGTTATCGATTGATTTCACAGTCTCCTATTTATCGCAACGATTACCCTCCGTAGGTCTGATTCAGATTTATCGTCACGTCGAGATTCGTTCGCTCCAGCAGCGACTCGTCCTCGAACATCACTTTGGTGCGCGATTTCAACGACTGCGCCACCACTTCCTCTGCAAAACGACGGTTTTTCCAATGGGGATTTGAGAAAATTTCCCGCACCAATCGTGAATTCACGGAGATTTTGGTCGAAAAGTCGCGTTCCGGCCGGTATCACATCGCTCTCGTACCACTTCTCGTAGGCGTTTCTCGAGTACGGACCTCTGGAAACGCATTTTCAATTTAACATTTGATTTTAATAGGACCAGAACTCACTGAACAGTGTTGCTAGTGTCGAGATAGTAGTACATTTTTGGTGTTTTTATTAATTATTAGTAAAAAAAAAGAGAGTAGGGTGACCGGAAGCAAGCCGAGAATCGGCTGAATCGGCGAGTGGCGAGAAATGACACAGAAACATCGGTTCGCGGAAAACATTGACGAATCGGAAAACGGGCGCCGAGCAGGGATGGTCAAATTTGTGGGTCAAAACTGTTTAAAAATGGAACATGTTGCAAAAAATTCAAAAAAAAACCAAAAAAAAAACAACGATGCTCCGAAATAACGCAATTGTATTTTATTTTTTCATTTTTTTCTGCGAAAAAAAAACGAAAATCCGGTTTATTTTTCAATTTTCTAGTAAAATTGCCGAGGAAAGTGCTTAATTGGTCTATTCTGGAATCGGTTTCAACTCCATCTCGTTCTCCACCGGCCGATTCGCCGCCTTCGGAATGTCGCGGCAGATGATCGATATCCGCCGCTCGCGGGCCACCTTCTCGCCGTCCCACACGCTTTCCGCGTCGCCGAGCACCTCGTGTGTGAACTCGTACCGTCCCGGACCGCCCAACCGATACAGACTGCGGCGCGGCATCAGCAAATCGACGACGAGCTCGGCGGCGCGCTCTTTGTGCCGCAGCCGCATGATGGCCGTCGAGAGCAGCGAGACGCCGGTGATGACGTCGCCGCAGTAGCGGATCGAGTCGATGTGCGGCTTGATGACGCCGTCTTTGTGCAGATCCAGAATGTGCACGTACGTCAGGTGCTCCGCGTCGGCGCCAAACGACTCGCGCCGGATGCGCGCGATCACTTCGAGATTCTCGTCGCGCCATTTTCTCTGCTCTCGCTCTCGGTACAAGTGGATCGCCTGGAATACGCTCATTTTATCGCTGAAATTCATGTTTTTGTATCAAAAATGATGAGAAACTGAAAAGAAGTTTGTATTTTCAAACGTTTGAACATCGAAATTCCGCCAAATGGGCAAAACCGTTTTTTTTTTTTCGAATTTTTCAGCCATTTTTGTGCACAAAAACGCAAATTATGGTTTTTGCCCGCTAATTTCTGTAAAAATCCCGAAAAACGGCAAAAACATGTGCGAAAAAAGTTTTTTTTTCGAGTTTTTGGAACATATTATATTTTCACCGAAGCGTTTTCAATTCTGTGTTTCAGAAGCTTCTTTTCTCCACAAATCGCCGACCAAATCACTGTTGGGAAAGCCGTTTTTCACAATTCCATCAAAAAAGAGCAACTCACGTCGTCCCAGTGGCTCTTTTCGTAGCGGAGCCGCTTCATGTGCGGCTCCACTTCAGCGAGAAGACTCGTTTCTTCGGCCGCCGTGACAAAGTCCCTGCAGAGAGAATTTCCAGACATTTTCAGCCCGTTTGCCTGCCGAACGCCTACTTTTTCACATAACAACAGTGCCGCATCTCGTCGAGCAACTCTTTCGGCCACTGCGACGCGTTGTGGAAATTTATCAGATTTTTGAGACTTTTGGGGGTTACTCTCATTTCTGCAAAGATAAAAGGCTACCGAAATCGTCCATCCAAAATAAAAAATAAATTGAAACTTTTGTCTAAAAGCGGCTAAAAAACCTTCCAAAAACCTAAAAACTCCGTGCGGAATCACAATAATTTTATATATCGCCTCACATATTCGAAGGATTATGCAGGAAAAAATGGGGTGAGGGGACGGGAAAAGTTGTACAGAAACGGAAAAAAAACAGAAATTCTCAGGGAAAAGGGGATATTTACAACGAAAAAAATTGGGGATGGGGGTGGGCGTGGCTTCTAGAAAGATTAATGTTTTGGCTGAAATTGCTGTAATTATAGTTACCAGTCGACAATTTTGAGGGGGAAGAGAGACAAATACACAAGAAACAAACGAAAAACGCGGTGCATTGTACACGAAAATTACATGATAACGGGCATTTTTTGAGAGGGTTTTTTCTTTCATTACGGGAGCTTTTAAAGGGGGGGGGGGGTGTAGATTTTTTGATAAAAATTAAAACATTGCGATTATAAAACAGGTTTCTTTAGTGACGAGAGATACCGATTACTGCTTCTTTTTCGGCGCCTCGATCGCCTCGGCGAGCTTCTTCATGTCGGCCAACGAGCGCTTCAGCTCTTCACGGAACTCGCGCGAGCTCTGCAAATTAAGACTTTTCAAGCTTGCTCGGAGCTCTGAAACTTACCGTATTGTCAGCAGATCGCTTGCTCGAGATGTGGAAGGAGAGCGTGTCCTCACCGGCGACAATGTACGACACTCCGTATCCGCGATCGGCCACCGGTCCGAAACCGCCGCCGGCGGTGATGAGACGAAGACGGACCTCGTCGGAGAGGCCCTTCGCGTCCGCCTCGCACTGGTTCATCGGCGTCTGCGACGTCGAGAGCAGGTAGGTCGGCGGGAAGATCGTGTCGAAGAACGGCGACTCCTCCTCGAGATAGCGCTTGATGACGTAGAGCGCGAAGAGGTGACGATCGACACCCTGTCCGCACATGGCGTCGCGGTAGAGCTCCTGATGCTTGTCGCACGCCTTTCTGAGCAGTTGGAGGCGATCCTGCGGTGTCTTCGACGAGTCGAGCATCGACTTCACGAATTCCGACGATTGAACGGTGCAGGAGCGGACGGTTTCGGTGCGGCCCTCGCGAAAGAGACGCGTCATCGACGCCTCGTAGGTCAGCGAGAACTTGTGCTGATTCTTGAAGTACGTGTACTGGAGCGTCATCTGGAGGAAGGCGTCCGGCGAGACACGCAACTTCTTCGCGAATCCCTTTCCGTAGTCGGTCCACACGAGCAGCGACATCTCGACGTCGGCGATCAGCGCGTTGGCGACACTCATCGATTTGCGGATCTGCTCGAGCGCCGGCTCCGGAATGTCCCACTTGAGGCGCTCCGGCTGCAGGATCTCCTTGGCCTCTCCCTTGCAACGTCCGTTCTCGTCGTAGCCGATGAAGACAATGTCCTGCAGCAGCGACCACTCGGTGAAGTGAGCCATGACGGCCGCGTCTCCCCACGAGTGCTCCGTGTTGATTCCGACGTGTCCGTTCGCCGAGATGATCAGATTGAACGACTTGTCGAACCAGCGATCGTGCGCCTTTCCGTGCAGCAAATTGTGAGCCCAGTGGTCGAGTTTCGACGGGTCCTCCGGATCGTAGTGCGTCTCCTCGTCGTCCAGAATCACCACGAAAGCGGCGCGCTCAATGTCGTTGAGACTCGTCTTGTTGACGCCGCTTCTGAAGTAGGCACGACGCGTCTTGGCCCAATCGGCACGTTCTCCAGCGGTCAACGAAGCCAGATACTTCTCGCCTTCCGACGGCTCGTGGGTGTGCGCGTAGATGGCGTCGTACTGCGCTTGCAGTTCGCACGCATCCAGAAGTCGCTTTCCGTTGTGCACAATCAGCTTGAACCAGACACCACGACAGTAGACGGCCACGTGTTTCGCGTCGTCCCAATGCAGAAGGCGATCGACTTCCTCTCCGGGCACTCGGCAAGTGTTGAACAGTCTCTCGTACTGCATAGTGCAGAACGGAACCTTGGTGCGGGGCGAGATCGAGAACGGCGACACTTCCTGCCGATCGACCATTCGGCGGAACTGCAGAGACGTGTACGTCAGATTGGCGGCACGGGACGCTTGGTTGGTGGTCGGGTGCTCGTTGAGGGTGTCGAATCCGTAGTAGTTCGAGTTGATCATGATCGGCGAACGCTGACGCATGTAGACAAACTCCTCCCACCAGTCAGTGACGTAGTTCGTCGAGAACCACGACTTCAGCGTCAGATACCTCTGGAGACGTCGGCCGACTCCCTTGCGGAAGCGCTCGCTGAGAAACTCGAGCTCCTGAAACTCCTCCTCCGAGAGGATCGGCTTCATCGACAACAGATGCTTTCTGACAGTATCATCGAGATTGGGCAGCGGCAGACGCGGCAGCGCTCCCTGGAACGAGTGGAGCATCGGACCGGCCTTCGAGATGATGTGAAGCACTCCGAGCCACAGTTTCGTCGCCTTCGACACCGGCTTTCCGGGCGACTCGTACATCCATCCCTTGTACTCGAGCAGTGTCTTGATGCTGAGACGAAGCAGCTGAACGAAGATCAACCAGAGAAGCGCACCGGCGACGGCGATCGAGATCGATTGTCCGAGGATTCCGTCGCCAAACACGTAATGGACAATGTAGTTCTGAATGAACGGAAAGATTCCGAACGACAGATCGTGCTTCAGCACAGAGAACACGGCGACGGCGGCGACGACGAGTCCGAGCGTCCACGAGTTCGCCGGGAACATTCCGTTCATAAAGTCGTTCTTGAAACGGCCCGCTCGCCGCTTGTAGGCTCGATTCACTCCATGCCAAATGTCACGGAGCAGCTCCTGATCGTAGCTCACCGAGACGCCGTCATGGGTCACTGAAACATCGTCGCATTGTTTCCGAATTCCAAAATGAGTACTCGCAACTAACCGGCAAACGAAAGAGCGGCAGCACTGCGCGCCTCAGCCATCCTTCGCTTTCAATCGTTAGATTCGAATTGAGCAGTCAAACTGTGATGGAGAATGGCACTGTTAGTGGTAGTGTTAGAGTCCCGTATGAATGGAAAAAACCCTGAAATTTGCGAAAATTAGCGGGGGAGAATGAGGAAGAAACGGCGAAATGGTGCGAAAAAAGATACAAGTAAGCTAATTTGCCACCGATTTTCAACCCGAAATCACCAAAAACACGTCTGCCAGACTGCCAGAATTGCGAGAAGTGTTGTTTATCACCTACAGCCCCGAATTGTTCTGCCAAAACGTGATAAGTTGTTGTTTTCTCTTCTTCGGCAAAGTCTCCACCCCGCGAACGCCGGATGAAAACAGAGAGAACAGCTGTCGAGAACTGAGAAACTGAGAAAACAAACAGAAATAACCGAAAGGAGAAAGAAAGTGGGTCAGAAGGCGTCGTGGGGGAAACGCTGATAAGATAGGAATCATCTGATTGTGGTCGCGAAAAACCAACGCGGAAAAGAGTGAGGACTTCCGAAAATCAATGAGAGCGGCCAGAGAGCGAGAGAGCGCACGGAGCTCCGCGGCCTAGAATCCGACTCGGCCACTGTTGCAAACGCTTCGGATTAGCCGCCGTCTGGATGTTTCGAAAAGTCGATTGGAAACGGGGTCAGCGAAGAAACTGATTCGACTGAACTATTCCCATTCCGTCACGGTCTTTTATCGCCCTCTCTCTGCTAACACCTTTTCTCCGGTGTACTTTAGTACTCTGACACAGAAAAACGTGTTGGCGAGACGATTATAATTAGCCACTACTACAGCACGTCGTCGCACCAAATGATCACTGATAAACTCGTGTGCCTCATTTGTGCTCTCTCAAACAATCAAGAGCGTGAAAGTGAAAGTGACATGATGGCACCGGCGGCGATAACTGAACGCTTCGGAATCAGGCACGTGAGGTGTGGTGGCGTAAACAAAAGGAAGTGACGAGAGCAGAAGCCCATGGGGAAATTTGAATTCTCGACTTCAAAGGGGAAAGCAAGAAAAGCGACGCAGTTCTCAGTTCTCCCACTGGGAAACTGAGAAACTGGGAAACCTTGGCGGTCGGGTACAAAGTACACTACAGGAGATGTCGATGACGATAGAAACCGAACGCGCGGGTCTCGTTTTTCTCTCGCTCTATCTCGAGAATAAACAGATACGCAACGCGTGTGCGTGTGTGCGTGCGGGATGGAGAAGGGTCCCGGGAATGCCTCGGTGTGTGTGTCACACACACAACGAATGCCGATCACTGAGAGGAAGAGGAAGAAGGAGGAGGAGGAGAGAAGGAGAAGAAGAAGAAGACAACAAGTGCGTTGGCAACACGTCATCGTCTCCTTCCTCCTCCTCCTCTTCTTCTTCTTCTTCGTCTTCCTTCGATCCGATCGGCCCGTGGAGGGGGGCAGTGCAAAGTGCGCTAGGCCCCGCCCACTGTCGTCCTCTCGTACTCTGCGTTTCTTCATCCTCGCCCCAGTCTAGGGAAACGAAGAGAAAACGTAAAGAAAAAGAGAGGAGGAAAACGAGTTGAGTTGACGATCACGAGGCGCTTGTCAAATTCTTATCACTGAAGGAGGAGGCGAGTGAGAGACGATGGGAAACGAAGAGACGCAGACGAAGGGATGCGTTCTGAACCGCGCCGCCGGACAAAGTACGTTTCGTTTCAGTGGGTCCTCGCTAGCGGTCCAAAGATCACTTTGAGCGCGAAAAATTCAAGAACAACAAATCTTCGGCCAAAACTCTTTGATCTTGGATCGATTTCCTCAAATTTCCGCCTGTTTTGGACACCAATGACTGTCCAAAAGGACGAAAAACACAGGCGGCGTTCGGTGTTCCGTTGATTTTTGAAATGCGATGATCATTATCGATAAATATGAAATTGGTTGTTTTTTACAGTTATTTTTGGACTTTCCGATCGGAAATGAGTGGATTGATAAGCAAAAATAAGCGAGAAAACGAAAATCCCAGTGAAAAACTTGGAAAAAAGGAAAAGTTGAAGGAAAAGCGCGAAGAAAGTTCAAAAACGATGATTATGGGCGGGGTCAGCAAACGCGCTCCATCGCTAAACTACAGTAATTTTTGCAGTCTTTTTGCAGTCCGGATTCAAATTTCGAAGATTAAAAACTTCAAAAAATTCTGTTTTTCAGCTGTTTTTCGGGAAAATTTCTTTAAAAATTGTTTTAAACGTTTTTTATTCAAATTCTGACTAACTTTTTCGTTTCAGATAGTGTCCAACGCGTTCAATTTGAAAAGTTGCACTGTTTTCCGACGTTTTCGCCCGCCAATCACTCCAAAGTCAATGTGAGTGTAGCTTTGTAGCCGATCATTTCTCTCACTTTTCTCTTTCTCTCTCTTTCTCGCCACGTGTTGCCCACTGAACAAAGTGCGGCGGGTACAAAGTGCGCGCGTTGCAAGTAGGAAAACAGAAAAAGAAAAGTGATAAATAAATGGATATTTATTGTCCTCCTCGCGCGGGCCCAGTTGTTTTAGTTTAGAGTTTGTTCCGAAAAGAAACGAATCGAGAGAGAACCCAGTTGAAAAGCGGAAAAGGGGGAATCAGATTCATGAGCGTTTCAACTGAGAACATATTTTCACTGTATATCTCGTGCTGAAACAGAAATCTTTTGTTCTGTGATCTTTTGTGTACCCGTTTGATTCGATGGGAACCTGTCACATCAGGGACATCTCCGCGGGTATTTGACCTTCCCCGCGCGCTATCGCGTGGTCATAAAACGTACCGGTCACGACAGTTGATCCTGGGAGAGTAGCACATTCATACGGAGGTGTCCCAATTGTGACAGATGGTCTGGGGTCATTTATGGGCGTGTTTATTTGTGTGTCGTGTCCACACCGTCCCATTTTTCGCCGCGTCATTCATTCGTTCTTCTTCCGCTCGGGCTCGACAGTTCCGCAAGGGACTGCCGGTCGGAGAAGTTCGAACCCTCATTCATATGTTTTGCTTCTGCCGTTCGGGCTCGACGGTTCCGCAAGGGATTGCCGTTCGGAGAAGTTCGAACCCTCATTCATATGTTTTGCTTCTGCCGTTCGGGCTCGACGGTTCCGCAAGGGACTGCCGTTCGGAGAAGTTCGAACCCTCATTCATATACTTTGCTTCTGCCGTTCGGAGCGTCGGTCTCGTAAGAGATTGCCGTTCGGAGAAGTTCGCCCCTCATTAATACTTCGTGCTTCTTCCGTTCGGGCTCGACGGTTCCGAAAGGGACTACCGTTCGGAGAAGTTCGAACCCTCATTCATATACTTTGCTTCTGCCGTTCGGAGCGTCGGTCTCGCAAGAGATTGCCGTTCGGAGAAGTTCGCCTTTCATTTATAAGCTATGCTTCTGCCGTTCGGAGCGTCGGTCTCGTGCGAGATTGCCGTTCGGAGAAGTTCGCCCCTCATTAATACTTCGTGCTTCTTCCGGTCGGGCTCGACGGTTCCGAAAGGGACTGCCGTTCGGAGAAGTTCGAACCCTCATTCATATACTTTGCTTCTGCCGTTCGGAGAAGTTCGAACCCTCATTCATATACTTTGCTTCTGCCGTTCGGAGCGTCGGTCTCGTGCGAGATTGCCGTTCGGAGAAGTTCGCCCCTCATTAATACTTCGTGCTTCTTCCGGTCGGGCTCGACGGTTCCGAAAGGGACTGCCGTTCGGAGAAGTTCGAACCCTCATTCATATACTTTGCTTCTGCCGTTCGGAGAAGTTCGAACCCTCATTCATATACTTTGCTTCTGCCGTTCGGAGCGTCGGTCTCGTGCGAGATTGCCGTTCGGAGAAGTTCGCCCCTCATTAATACTTCGTGCTTCTTCCGGTCGGGCTCGACGGTTCCGAAAGGGACTGCCGTTCGGAGAAGTTCGAACCCTCATTCATATACTTTGCTTCTGCCGTTCGGAGCGTCGGTCTCGTAAGAGATTGCCGTTCGGAGAAGTTCGCCTTTCATTTATAAGCTATGCTTCTGCCGTTCGGAGCGTCGGTCTCGCAAGAGATTGCCGTTCGGAGAAGTTCGCCCCTCATTAATACTTCGTGCTTCTTCCGTTCGGGCTCGACGGTTCCGAAAGGGACTACCGTTCGGAGAAGTTCGAACCCTCATTCATATACTTTGCTTCTGCCGTTCGGAGCGTCGGTCTCGTAAGAGATTGCCGTTCGGAGAAGTTCGCCTTTCATTTATAAGATATGCTTCTGCCGTTCGGAGCGTCGGTCTCGCAAGAGATTGCCGTTCTGAGAAGTTCGAACCCTCATTCATATACTTTGCTTCTGCCGTTCGGAGCGTCGGTCTCGCAAGAGATTGCCGTTCGGAGAAGTTCGCCTCTAGAAAAGCTGCGAATGGAAAACCAAGTTGAGCATGTGTAGGTTTGTTATAGCAGAGGTTTGTTTTTTAGTTCCACTATCATTCTTTTTCTTTTCGCCTCTTGATCTTCTGGACTTCAGGTTACTTTTTCGTTTTCTGACGCTTCGAGAAGACGGATCGATTCAGATGTGACGACGAGGAGCCGAAGATAGATGGACAAGCTGCAGCTGCAGCGACCAGGATGGCGAGCCGCGACGGGTCGAACTTCGAATGTGAACATCGAAGGTGGGCGGTTGGATGGGCTCCGGGACGTTTCGCAGCCGCGACATTCCGCAGCCGCGACATTCCGCAGCCGCGACATTTCGCAGCCGCGACATTTCGCAGCCGCGACATTTCGCAGCCAGACGTTTCGCAGCCGCTAAAGTGGTCCCAAAAGGGGATTTTGATAGGTTTTGTCTTGTAAAACATAACCAATTTATCAAATTTCGGTCCTCGCGACAAGCCAGCCTTGTCGGGGGGAGCCTGGAACCCTTTCACAACGCAGTAAATGTCCTTTTATAGAGTCATTTCGCTTGAACTCAACCAATTTGCGACATTTTCGCGTTTTTCCCAAAAATTGTAAGAAAGAGTGATTCACAGTCTGAAAATTGCGTTTTCTTACAATTGGTTGAGTTCAAGCGAAATGACTATAAAAGGACATTTACTGCGTTGTGAAAGGGTTCCAGACTCTCCTGACGAGGGTGGCTTGGCGCGAGGACCGAAATTTGATAAATTGGTTATGTTTTACAAGACAAAACCTATCAAAATCCCCTTTTGGGACCACTTTAGCGGCTGCGAAACGTCTGGCTGCGAAACGTCCCGGAGCCGTTGGATGGTGCGGTTCGAAGGTGAGTTATACAGTAAATCAGGACTTGTTCTAAAAAATAATAAGAGTTGTAAGCAAGCTGAGGACAAGTGGAGGATCGACGACAAGGAGCCGAAGAGGATCGACGACGAGGAGCAGCGGGGGATCGACAATCTCGATTCGCAAACAGTCAATCACGCGGTGATGACGTCAATTTTTTTGCGCGGTGCCTATTTTAAACCCTTTTAGACAGACTTGCCGAAAATCGGCACGGCCCGTATCGATGAAAATTTTCGCCGGCCCGGCCAGGCGGACCGGATCGGGGAAATTTAGGGGGAAAAAATGAAAAAAATTCAGAAATTTTCGAAAAATTGCGTTATTTCTTTTGCAATCTATCCTTTAATGTTAGATTCGAGTATTTTATCAAGAAAAAGTGCTATTCGAGCGTCGAAACGTCCGCGTTAGTGTCAAAAAGCCCGGCCCGGCCCGTTACATGTCTGCTTTCAGAAGACGGTCGCTCAATTCAAGGTGCCGCTTCAAAGAATAGTCACACGAGCCATGCGAAAGTTCGCAAACGTTCATGAATACGGCCCCCGGTTACAGAAAATTACAGAAAACAGAGAAAATGGATGCAGAACAGAGGGGGGAAGTGGGTGTAAATGCAATAATTCGAAGAATAATGGGGATCTCTCTCGTGAATTCGAAATTTCTAGGGCGGCGAAACCTTCTCCCACGACTCCTCCGAATCACTATGTACTCCAGTGGACATGTTGAGTTCCTCGAGTTCTTCGGCGAGAAGGAAGGCTGAAAATATCAACATTTCCAGAGCGTTCCATTTAGATTCACGCTTACAAGTGTCTCCGTCGATGGTCAAATCGGCGGTCTTCTCCTCTTCCTCATCGCCGTCTCGCATCGAGAACGGCACGAATTGCAGGCCCTTCTTCAGAACTTGCGACTCGAGATGATCGAGTAGTGTTGTTTGCGGTGGAATGAGTGGCCGGCGGTTGCGAATCTCGGTGATCCGATCGCCCGTGATCGGATCAGTGACACTTAGAGAACTCAATCCGAGCCACTGCGCCACTATGTGCGCGAGGAGTCGGTCCGTCGACGCCGGGTAGTGGCCGATAAAGACGGCCTCTGTGTCTTGAACGGTGCGGTGATCGATGCGGAAGACGTTCCGAAGCTCTCTTTCCAAAAAGTCGACGAACGCCCAGTTGACCTTCTTTCCAAGAAGCGCCAATCGCGCTTTGGCGTCGATCCGATCGAAGCACGCGGCGCCAGAGTACGGAGACGACCGACGACCCGATTTCGTCTTCGCCGGGCTGCTCTTTCCGCCCAGCGTGACGCCTCCAGTGGCCCCGAAAGACGTCGTCGGAACGTCGGACGTCTTCTCGAGCTTCGACGTGCCGTTCAGAATTCGCCGCTGCTCGACTTCGTCCTTCGAACAAAAGTCGTTCCAGATCTTCATGTTCTCGCGATCGGCGAACAGTTTGTCGAAGGCGGTGGTTGGCGGCGTGCAGATATCAGAGCCGTCTTCGCAAATATCGTCCAGATCGGTGAACGTGAGCATGATGCGAGCTGAAACTCTCGATTCGCAACAGAAAATCGATAGTTTTCGAGCTCACCGTGCTCGACGCGTCTCCACTTGCGAGCGCCCATGTTTCGCTTCACATTGACGCCGTCGGTGTCGATGTCCGACGTGTAGCGATGCATTCTGAACTGGGTTTTCGGTGATTTTCGCCAGTTTCCAACGGTTTTCTCACGGTTTTCCGCCCATCTTCATCTTTTTGGCGGTTCGCGAGCGCATCGGATGGAGTTGCTCGACCGAAATTCGCCGCGAGTGCTCATTGAGCTCATCGCCACTTTCCGACAAGTCGTAGCTGAAAATCGACGCGTTTCTCGCGAGTTTGGAGCGGGAAAATTTAAAAGAAAACAAAACCAACTCGGCATAATTGTTGTATTGATCGCAATCTTCGATGCGAATCGGACGAAAGTCCGTGTTTTCTTTCCGTGTCACTCCCATTTTGAGCGGCGAATTCGAGTGGAAACCTGGAAAACTGGAGTTTTTTTCAGTTTCAGGAGAAGGAGGAAGAAAGAGAAGAGAGAGAAAAGTCAGTTTTATCAACAATTTTCGGCAATCACATGATTCCAAATGGGAAAAAGAGGGGAAAAGAAGCTGCGCAGCCGCACGAGGGGGAGAAAATCGATAAATTTGGAACGAGAAACGGGCGGGCGCGCCAGCGGAGGGAAGAAACAGATATGCGTAGTGAGAAGGAGTGTTTGACACTTTAGTCGATCGCAAATCGCGAAAATAGACGAGAAAATCAGGAGACGCAGGCACCTTTATGTTGTTTTGAGTCGACTTTCGACGGGCGCAGAGAAACAAGGAAACAATGCAAAGCGGTCGATTTTCGCTCGATTTCGGCTCATTTCAGTTGATTTTCGGGATTTCAGGATTTCAGGATGGAAACGTGTGAAAAGGGAAAACAAGCGAAACGCCCAAAGATTGAACGAATGGGAAGCCTCGCAATAATGTGACCTCGGGGCAAATGCCGTCCTCGCCTCCTCCCGAGAACGTCTTCTACCCCCCATTGTACCGTTCCCTTTCATTATGACGTCATCCGACCATCTGTTCTCTCGCCGCTTCTTCTCGCGTCTGCGTCGACGTTTGTCCTGGACACGCATGTGTATAGCGAGGAAACGAGAGCGGCCATCGACGCGAACGACCCTTCTCTGCAGCAGCAGCAGCAGCAGTGGAAGCAGTAGCATTGACCAATTGGAGCCGGCTGTTCTTGTTGCTCGGCAGAGGGGCCCGAGAAGCCGTTTGGAGGAGCACCAGGGATGTGCGATGGAGCGCGTTTGCATCGCGGAAACGAAAAGCTGGAGAAAAGTACGTTCCTAGTCGAGGGTTTCTCGTGGTTCCTTAGCGTTTCAAACCGCAAAAACTATCGATTTTGGGTATTTGTAGTGGTTTTCCCGGCCTCTTAATGGGCCTATTTGCAGTGCACAGCCAATAAACGGGCTCTTCTGCCTATCTTATCGCTAGTTGCCCGTTTTATCAGGCTATTAATGCCGGGGCACGGCATGGCCAAGTGCCGGCCATTCGCAGTCTGCTCTCTGCTGCTCTCCTAACACCCCCAACTCTCCTAAATTCTCCTATTTTCCAGCGGAATCATGGATAAACTTCACAAAGGATGGTTCACCGAGTTCTCACCGGACGATCTCGAGAAAATGAACGGAACTGAGGGTAATCAACAAATGCGGTCTAGAAAGAAGCCCCGATAACCTTGATTTAAGGTTCCGAGGATTCGAAACAACTGAAATCCGACGGTCAGGAGATGGGCGGAGCTTGGCCCGGACAGGCTTTCTCGCTTCAGGCCAAGAAGGTGCTTTTCCACGAGAAATCGAAATACCAGGACGTTTTGGTGTTCGAGAGGTAGGCGATTTGCGTTTGAGCGCGTTTCCTTCTCTCAGGCGGAACTTTCAGCACGACCTACGGAAATGTGCTGGTTTTGGACGGAATCATTCAGGCCACCGAACGGGACGAGTTCTCCTACCAAGAGATGCTCGCCCATTTGCCGCTTTTCGCCCATCCGAACCCGAAAAAAGTGGGTTGAGTGGAAAAATTGGGTCGATTCGCGCGATGGGCTCCATTTTCAGGTGCTCATCATCGGCGGCGGCGACGGCGGAATTCTGAGAGAGGTGCTGAAGCACGAGTCGGTCGAGAAGGTCACGATGTGCGAGATCGACGAAATGGTCATCGATGTCGCGAAAAAGTCGGCGAAATTCGATCGATTTCCCGCAAAAACCACCGGTTTTCAGGTACCTGCCGAGCATGTCGTGCGCGTTTTCGCACCCGAAACTCGATTTGTTCTGTGGCGACGGATTCGAGTTTCTGAAGAATCACAAGAACGAGTTCGACGTCATCGTGACGGACAGCTCGGATCCGGTCGGACCGGCCGAGTCGCTTTTCGGACAAAATTACTACGAGCTGCTCCGCGACGCGCTCAACGAGGACGGCATTTTGTCGTCGCAAGGTGAGAAATTTGCAGGGGCGGGGAAAATTGTTCGAAAACAGCGAAGAAACACGAGAAAAGAACGAAAAATTGGGAATTCTCAAATTTGAAAAAATCCCGACAATTACGGTAGAATTTAAAGGCGCATACCAAAATGTTTTGATGGGTTTCACCACGAAAAGTTTGGTTTGCTCAATTTTTTACGAATTATTTGAATTTTAGTTTCAAAAATCGATCGCTTGAGCCAGTTTTAGCAAATTTCGCGCTCAAATATTTAACTTTTTAACAATAAAAGCAAAAAATGAATAAGCTTTCCGTAAAATTCAACTTACAGTATCTTAAAGGCGCATTCCCAAATTCAATCTGTGGGTTTCACCGAGATTGTTCACTTTTTTTGGGCTCTAACATTTTCAATAAGCAAAAAAAAAAACCAATTTCTAGGCGAATGTCCCTGGTTGGACATGAAACTGATCGCCCGGGTAATGCGAGCCGCCCGGGAGCTCTATCCCGTCGCAAAGTACGCAGTTGGCAGCGTGCCAACCTACACATCGGGTCTCATGGGGTACATAGTGTGCGGGAAAAACAAGGTGAACCATTCTCTTGATATGGTGGTGTGAACTTAACTGCAGCAGTGTTTCGTCTTTATAAAACAACTCATCGTAGTTCCATGTTGTGACCGTGACCGTGACAGTGTGTCTCGTTTTTTCAGGCGAATCCGTGTGGCTTCACCTCAATCTCATCGCCCATCTCGTCGCCTTCAACCGCCGAATCTTTCCGAAAGTCGCCTACGCGCAATCGATCGTCTCGACCTATCCGTCCGGAAGCATGGGCTATTTAATCTGTGCCAAGCGTGCTGTGAGCCAGTTTTTCAGTTTTCTACGTGGAAAATTGGGAAAATAAGGGAAAACATGGGAGAAAATCGAAATTAGACAATTCCGAACGGAAAACAAATTAGGCCGAAAATCACGGTAGAATTTAAAGGCGCATACCAAAAAGATTTGCCGGGTCTCACCGCGAAAACTTTCGAACAGCGCTTTTTTGAATTTTCCAACGCAAAAGTACAGTTTTGGACAGTAAAATTGAAAAAAAAAACTCTTTCGAATGTAAAATCAAATCATAATATCGCGATTTTCCGCTTAAAACTCTCCTATCTCTCCATTTTCCCTGTTTTCCCCATTTTCCACTCATTTTGCAAGATTTCGCAATCGCTCACAACTCGCCGACTTTCGTTCGTTCCTTTTCACCGTTTGTCTGTGTGTTCTCCGATCCCAAACCAGCTGTTCACATTTCCACTTGTGACTTTCAGGACCGTGACGTGACAACTCCGGCGCGTGTGCTCGACGCCGAGCAGCTCAAAGCGCTCAATTTGCGCTTCTACAACTCGGAGGTGCACCGCGCGGCGTTTGTGCTGCCGCAATTCGTGAAGACCGCTCTCGAGTAGCAGAAATTGACACTTTCGTTGTTTCATCAGTTGAGAAATAAAGAGTCCGCTTGTTGACTTGGCACCGTGCCAAGTTTCCGATTTGAGCCAAACCAATCAGTTTTGGATGCAAAAGCGCTCCATCGCACTGCGCCTCTCTTCATTTCGATCGGAAAAGTGCAAAAAGGCGCGCGTTTGAATGTAATGCTCCCTCGTGCCAAAACGTGCCAATCTTTCAATACTTTTCGCTTGGCCGTGTGTAATTGTAACAAGATGGAGGAATGGAATGGAAAAAGATGATAACCGAGTGAAGAACGAAAATGACGAAGAGACATTGAGTTCAAATCTCTCTCTCTCTCGCTTTTTATCAATCAACGAAGAGGAGCGGGACGGCGACCAACTGCCGTCCGACCTTTCTCAATCGCCACTTTTCTCTTTCTTTTCCGCCCGCCACTTTTTCCACCCCCTTCTGTCTCATGCATCTTTTTGAAACACTGAATACAAAGGGCCGCCGCCGCCGCCCCTTCTAGCAGTATGCAAATGCGCTCTGCTGGACACACTCGTTTGTAGTTTGTAGTCTGGAAATCAACAGAGAAGAAAGTAACGCCAATTCGGGGGATCTTTCCGATTTTGCAAGTAGCAAGAAAAGGGTCTGAATTCGACAAATCGTATGCAGTTTTGCGTAATGGTGTTGGCACATTTCTGTTCGAGTCTAAGCAAGCTTGTAACCTTACACTACTGAACTCGAAATTTAATTTAGGAAAATTAGGAAACCTGCGAATTCTTCTAAATCCGTTGTCAAATTCTTTGTCACTTTTTTCTTGGAACCAGTTTCGCAGTTTTTTTTTCAAAACCATCAAAACGTTATCATTTTCATTTCAATGCGATCTCGTCTCGCTATATTGTGAACTTTTCCGTGTCGCGACGAAGATCTAGTGTAATCGAGTGTGCGGTTCGTCTTGTGATGACGCCGTTTTATCAGTGAACCTATTGCAGTAACGTTTTTGAAAAATATCGAATCGACTTGAAATTTTGACTGGGTGTGTGTAAATACGGATCGCAATACTAGATACGAATTTGTTATTTTTTTGTTGGTAAGCTTCACTGTGAACTGGCCTAATTCTTAGCCAGTTTGTTACTATCTTTGGGGAATTGTCCCAACTTTGGTTTTGAGTGGCAAACGTTCATTTGGTCTAAAATACATGTGTCCATTTTAGTTTGACAGTTGTGAGTGATTTGTAGATTTTAGACGAAAGTTGTACATCTTCAAAGTTCGAACACGCCAACTATCAGATGACAGTCAAACACCCAAAAGTTAATAATCTTTCGAGCGGTACTGTATTTGAAAACTACAAGTTACCGTAAACCCTGTAATAGAACCTCCTGTGGATTTTTAAAAATTAGACCGGCATGCCGCTCTTATACAGGTTTCACGGTAATCTAGAGTAGATTCAACAAGTCACTAACTTTAAAATTTGAACAAATTTCCCTATTGTAAGTGTGAGTGAGAAGGGAAGAAAGTGTCCGACATTGCACCTGGCACCCCCTTTACCCCGGTTTGACACTTGTGGCCAGCCGCAAAACGGGGGGGGGGGGGGGTTTCTTTTTCTTCTCCCCACGTCCCTTGAACAAAATCAATGGCCAACTGATAAAATTTCTCGTTTCATCACTTTTCATGTAAATGTGTGCGTGTGTGCCCAATATTCCTCCATTCACCCATACATCCATCAAAAGTGCTCCTCTCTGGATAGAAGACGGAGATAGACACTGATAAGAGACTGGTGTTTGGGAAGGAAGGGGGCGAACAAAAAAAGCGGCGCGGAGCGAAAGGAGAGACGGCTGGTGGTGGTGGTGATGAAGAAGAAGAAGAAGAGGCGGAGGAGAAGAGAAAGAACACAGAAGACAGACAGACACATACACACACATAGACACACTCACTTGTTGTAACACCCATCGAACCTTTCGATGCGCAAGTCTCCGTTTCCATTTCTTCTCGTCATCAATCCGCACACCCTTGTTCTTCTTCTTCCCGCCCATTGTCCTGCCTTCAACTCACTTTTCCTCTGGGGGCAGCGTACGGAATTTCAAAATAATGGCTGAGAGTCATATTCAGGGCCGATTCCAGACTTCGCTCGAGTACTTTTCTTTGCTGCTGGCTCTTCTTCTCTCTTACTTTCTCATCAATCAATTTACTAGCCTGGACTCGTAAAAGTGACTTTCAGAATTATTAAAAATAAAAATCGGGCCTGCAAATATCCCCTCGTTCCTTGGAAGAATAAAAAAAGTTATTGTCGTTTTTTTCGGGGGGAACCCTGTGAACTTCCACGTATGCCGAAATTTGGGGGCGTGGCCAATTTGCAAGTGCCGCACGGTTGAAACTGTGCCCATTGCGTTTTTTTGGTTTTCCACGTGGCTCCGCCAATCAGCGCGCGTGACCTTGCCTCAGAAATGCGGTGATTGGCGGACCCACGTGGAAAAACAAAAATGCAATGGGCGGGAGTTTCAAGCGTGCGGCACTTGCAAATTGGCCACGCCCTCAAATTTCGGCATACGTGGAAGTTCACAGGGTTCCCCCCGAAAAAAACGACAATAGAAAGCCCGGGCCCCTTTTTGCGTCGCGTCACATTTTTGCTGGTACTAGCTAGAAGTTTGAAGAACTCAACTTTATTTTGTAAGGGGCGCCCAGATCTACTTTTTCCATATTGTTACTTGTTGGAGAATTCCCAGGAGCTTGCCTTAATTCTGTCAATAAATAAATGTAAATGTGAAAAGAGACGTTCAGTAATCACACTTTTTGACACTAACGCTGACGTTTCGGCGCTCGAATCGCACCTTTTCTTGATAAGATACTCGAATCCAACATTAAAGGATATTTTTTTTCCCTAAATTTTCCCGATCCGGGCCGCCGGGCCGGGCCGATTTTTGGGCAAGTCTGGTCGTGACCAAAAAAGGCCATGTGTCGGTAAGTCAGTGTTTAAATGCCTGTGGGACAACACATGTATTAAAGGGGGGTGTTTCGTGTCTCCCTCCTCGCTCACACCCTGCAACAACGCCCCGAGACAGCCAGTGGAAGGAAGGGACCCAGAAGAAGGCGATACTCACTTTCTCCTCTCATTCTCTCTTTCTCCTTGTGTCCATTGGTCTCTGCGTCTCTTCTAGTGCACTTTTTGTCCCCCTCCTTGTGTCATCGGTCACACTTGGCTGCAGGCCCGAATTGATAAACCGACGCAATCTCTCTTCTGTCGAACTTTTTTTGCGGCTACTCACTTTCATTCTTGTCCTTGTCATGTTCTTTCTCAAACAAAGTGATAGATTATAATCTCGATTCGAATCGAAAATGACGTATGTATGTAGAGATTCAAGTTGATCATAAAATATAACATCAAACTGTAGATATGCAGACTCAAACAGTTTATATTTATGATTTCGGATACTGTAGGAATTTCATTTTAAACCGAACGAGGCGTGGCCTAGAAAACGCAAGTTCGGCCGCCCTTTGGGCTCACTTTCAATTCGTTACTATATAAAAAACCAATTGAAAACATGAATAATTTGATAATCTTTCGAGATCTTTTCAACAAACGCCTGAAACACAAATAGCTCGATTTAAAATGAAGTCTTCTGCAATAATTGAATTTTCTAGATAAAATACTGAAGAACATCCAATTATCTTTCAAACAGTCCAAAAAGTATGTGAAAATCTTGAATTTGAACCGAGTTATGCTAGTATTCGTATATTTTCCTTTAAAACTCGGTTCGAACTCAAATTTGCTATAAATTTTCAAATTTAAAAATTCCTCGTCTCCCGAACCACTTAACAATGTAGCTGTCAAAATGCAACAATTATTACTACTACCACTACTAATCTAAGTTTGTACTAGTGGCCCAAAGTCAATCATAACGAAAACATAAAAGTAACTTCTATGTATCTCCAATTCCAATGCAAATTCCTCATGTGCATTGGGTTGGATGAGAATTGGAGTGCGGGCTCTCTTGGCACCGAGCCAATCAACATTTCGCTCGGTCGGCGTTGTTGGCTCCCAAAAAAAAGAGAGAGAGAGAGAGAGAGAGAGAGTAAGAGTGTCCGTATGTGCGTAAATGACCTTGTCTGTCTCGTTCTCGTTCTCCTTCGTCTCCGCACCAAAAAACGCGGGCGCCCTTTCTTTCTCTGCTTCTCTGCGTCTCTCTCTTTCCCACACTCTCTCTTTTTTGGGTGTCCATTGCGTCCATCTGCCAGAGATGACTCACTTTGTCAGCTCTCTCTCTCTCTCTCTCTCTCTGCCTTTCTTTTATTTTTTCCATTTCCGTTTCTGTGTCCATTCGCCTCCATTTTGTTGTATATTCCTTATTTCCACCTTTCGTTACACTTTTCTTGTGGCAGAGTTGTACATGTCGTACTCTTGTGCACATTGCTTCTTCACACAAACTTATTACACATTCAGTCACACACACACACATTTGAGTAATCAAACATGTTTGGAGATGGAGGAGTGTGGGAGTTTGTAAAACCAAAACCTAGGCAACCGCCTTTGACACTTTGGGTCTCGAGTGGAAAACAAAGATCCCCTAAGCTTCGCGACTTTCTGTAGTTATTTTCCACTCGAGACCCAAAGTACATCAAGGGGCCGTGGCCTAGGTTGCCAAACTTCTTCAAACTCTTCCACCAACAGTCTCAAAGTGATTTAATGATCTTTATGTAACCACTATGTAAGGGTACAGTAAGACACTACGTTAAAAAAATACAAAGAATACAAAAAAAATACCATTTTCAACTGTTTTCGGGTTTTTGAGAATAAATAATTTCAAAATAGGTTCTAAAAGTTAGTTACTCACTTAAATTGTAGGTATTTTAACGGACAATTTTTTTTTTTTAATCGGAAAAGTTTCACAAAAATTTCATAAAATTGTCCGTCAAAATACCTACAATTTGAGGGCTCAACTGACCCCGAGAACCCATTTTGAAATTTATTATGCCCGAAAAACCAACAACTCTTCGGAGCCCTTGATATTCAACGCTGACAAAGACAAACAAAAAAGTCAGAAACAAAAAAAAGGTTACAGAGCGAAGAACGATCCAAAATGGCCGACATGAGAGACCTCGCATCAAAACTCACCAAAATCGAATATCATCTGAACGCGTACCAATTCTATTCGCTTTCTTCACCGCACCCTAGTCGCAAGCCGCATTTTCCAAAGGCGTACCGTGAGTAAAAACGTTCTTTTGTGGCGTGTGGGCGGGGAACAGAGATGTCCGGAATTCCGACTTCCGACTTTCGCCTTTCAGGCTTATTATCCGGAATAAAGTCGGAAGTGAAAATTTGTCACAAAACAACGTTCGTTAGTGGAGATTTTCTGTTCAAAAATTCATTTTTTGTTCGTTTTCAGTAATTTTGTAGTTTTCCTACGTCCATCTTTCAAGGACACTATAAAAAAGAAGTTTTTCATCTGCTATCGGAATTCCGACTTCCTACTTCCGTCTTTCACAAATTTTTACTTCCGGACATCTCTGGTAGGGAACCTTTCGGGGGGTCCCAAAAATGTTTGCCTTTCCCGGGGAGTTTTCTTGAAAAGTTTATGGTTAGTTCAATAAAAAGTCAAATTTACCATAAAACCTGTATTAGAACGGCATGCCGGTCTAATTTTCAATCCTCTAATTTCAGAAAATAGTTTCGAAAATCCACCCTTATACGATTTTGGGGGTTTTGGGTGCCGCTCTGATACAGGTTTTACGGTATGTTTTTCCCATGAGAAAGAGTGACGAATCAGGAGTTATTGTCGACTCAACGTTCTTGGTTGACTCAAACTCCTTAAGTCCCCGCCCATTTTCGGCACACAAGACTTGCCAACAAAAATGGGCGGAGCCTCTTCATACCTCCGCTTGGGGGACGAGAAAATTGAATCGACAGTTCTGTCAATATGGATCTACCGTAAAACGTATAATAGAACGAATGGCGTGCCGGTCTAATTTTCAACCCTCTAATTTTAAAATGAAATTTCAAAACTCCACAGTGGGGACCCTTACGATTTCGGGGTTTTGGGTGCCGGTCTAATGCAGGTTTTACGGTATCTCACTATTAGGGGGAAATCAGAAATTCAATGAATAGGTCCATGAAAACAGTGACATGGACGATTTGCCGCCAATCCCTGAAACTCCCTGTCATTTTTACACATCTTCTTTAAGTATTTCTCCTTCAGAGCCGCTCTTTGACATGTGGAAATGGCAGATACCGTTCATCGAATCGGTTCTCAACGCCGTCGAGAGTCGGGTGAAACCACTGCCGGCTACCGCGGATCAGAAGAGGAATATCGCGGAAGTGATGATTCTCTTGCAATCCTTCCTCCACCCGGTTCGTTTTTCAACTCTCTCTTCTCTTTTAATCTCGTAAGAAGCAAGAACGACAAGAACGCGTCGGTGTTTTGTTCCAGGAAGCCGCCCGTCTGACAGAGGTCCAAAAAAGACTCTTACTGACGATGCCACTGTCAGAAATCATCGACACAATGAAACACGAGGAGGTGGAGGACGAAGCGGAGCGCAACGTTGTTGTGGACGATGTGAGTTTTGGTCCGAGACTAGGATTTTAATCTTTTGTACACTTAAGGAGGCCCGAACAACTTTCTTATAAAAACTTAACTTCTGGTTTATCTCGTTATCCGTTTCAGGTCGAGAAGAGCACCCAGACGGAAGCCCCCATGACGGTAAGTGGATCTTCGGAAGACGTCACTTCTAACAACTATCTTTCTAACTGTTCAGCGCGATTCTGTCGTCACGGACGAGGTGCCAATCAAGATCATGGCGGACGAGGTGCCAATCAAGATTATGGCAGAAGAGCTGCCAATCGAGAAGATGAAGGAGCCGGAGCCGGAGCCAGAGCCAGAGCCCACGAAACCGATTGTGAAGGAAGCCGGAAAGATGGTGGTGCTGAAGAGGGAGGTGGTGGAGATGGACCTCCATCCATCAGGAACCGTCTCCCCCTTCACATCGGCCCCCGTCTCTGGAACCTCCCGCCTCTCGACATTCGAGACTCCCCGTCCCGACACTCCCGTCCCGGATGGCCAGCTCTGTTGGATGTGCGCCGAGATCGAGAAGAATGCGGAGAAGCTGGTAAGCTCTTTTTTCTTTTTGGGGCTATCTGGGTTCAGTGCTCGATTCATAGTATGTAAATTGGTCTTTGAGTGGTCGGGATCAAAAGATCACTGATCTGTGGATAGTATTCTGTATAATGAAAAGCCATATTTTAAAACCGTTAGTGGGGGGTGTCCCTAATGGTAGTTCGCTTTAAATTTGCACGAAAACTGCCGAACCTGGCCCAACCCTGCCTGTTTTCCAGGAGCTCTACATTCCCGCCCCCACCGTCTTCTCCGCCATGAGGCGTCGGCTGGAACCCGGAAAGGAGGAGAACCTGAAAGAATTGCGAAACTATTTGCACAAGATGGTGGGACAGCACGGGCTGCTCGACCGCATCTCCAAGTACCCGGTCCAGAAGGAGGTGGAGGAGGAGGGGAAGAAGAAGAGACATGGAGTGGGATGTTGGGAGTGCGAGGCCGCTTCGATCGACTTCCTGGCGCGGACACTGATTCCGGAGCTGACCGACGCCTTGAAGCTCGTCAACACGGCCCACATCGATGAGAAGCGGACTGCAAAGATCCTGATGGACGGTCGAGCTCTGCAGAGGCGATACAAGGCGCTCAATGCGCGCGCGAAGTTCCCCGACTTTGTCGCAGAGGAGATCCAGGTGAGTTTCAGATTTCGATAGGACACTAAGGCACTAGAATTCGTTATTTCAGAAGGAGCGGGAGGAGTACCAGAAAAGAGTACAAGATGCGAAGCGAAAGGTGAGCGCTGAAAAACTTTTGCCTTGTGGCGGCCTTGTCAACGCCCAAACGACCTGTCGTAAGGTTGCGCGCCTTGGCGCAGTGGGTTACACGTTTGGCCGCCAAGCGACAGTCTGGGGGTTCGATTCCCTGGCACCCAAATCCGCCAGGAAAACCTATTGTTTTTCTTTTTCAGGCCGACGGGAGCAGCACAGAAGGCGGAGAAGGGCCAGCGGCGAAGAAGAAGAGCAGCATGTGAGAGCTCCAAGAGCGCACCCCCTTAACACGTTCTAGTAGCATTTGATGCCATTGATCTCTTTCCACACAAGTTGCCATATGTTGTTAATTTGACAATTTTGAATCTCAAACTTTCACCTTCACATATCTGTACAAATCTCAAATGTGTTGTTGCTCATTCACTGTGTTAAAACGTTTTAATTTTAATTAGAATAACCAAGAAAAGAGAATAAAACGGTTTTTTTTTCAAACTCGATACGTCAAATTTGCACATTATCTCGTCGTTTTCAAACGGGAATGCAAACGCGCTCCACTGCACTCTTGTATCTTTCGGTTTGATTTCAAACCGCCCCTCCTTCCATTCCGTCGTCTGTGCGCTTCCAACTGATAAGGAGGGCACACACACTGTCTTACTGTACTTTGCCCTTTTCCGATTAATTTCCTCCACATTACTTCACTTCACCGTGTAGTATAGAGTCACGCCACATTTATCAGTTTCCATATAAATTTACAATTTGCAGCTAAATTCATAAAATAATGATGAAGACGAACCGTAATTCGGACAGAAAACGACGCAAGAGTGAGTGGCCTAGAAAACGCAACAGTTCGGCCATGCTCGTGAATCGACACAAACCGCTCAAAAGTTGTCAATTTTCAGTGACACCCGGCGAGTTTGCAAAAGCCAAAGAGGACTGGAAGGCGATCGAGGAGAGCTGCGATTTTGTTCCGAATCCAGGTACTATAGCCATGATTCGTGTTTCAAACGCGCTCCATTGAACGCAAGCCAAATTTCCGGGTGGCGGCGGCGAAATTCTTCCCTGTTTTCGGCCGGTTTTCTCAATTTTCACCCGATTTTCTTCGTTTTTTCGACAAAAGCAGTTGAAATTTTGGTTTAAGGGCAGCTTATCAACATTTTCATTCAGTTTTTTTTCCAAAAAAATGGAGAAAATTGGGCGAAAATTGGCGAAAAACGACAAAATCTCGAAAATAATTTCGGCCGAGGTGAAGTACTGTCTCAGCGGGGCTCGTTTGAAACACGAATCCCAACTATAGTATTTCCTTCTATTTGTGGTAATTTTTGAATTGTGGGTCTCGCAGCGAAAAGCTGTGTGTGTGTGTGTGTGTGTGTGTGTGTGTGTGTGTTTTCAAAAAATTTCAAAGTGCTCGTTATTTTACCGCTGAAATTCATGTTTTTGTATCAAAAATTAATAGAAACTGGAAATTAGTTGTGTTTTTAAACGTTTGAACATTGAAATTCCGCCAAAAACGGAAAAAAGCAAAAACGGATTTTCAGCCATTTTCAGCCATTCAAATTTTGGACACAAAATCGCTTATGAATTTTCTACGGCAAATTATGGTTTTTGAACGCAATTGTTAGTTGAAAATCCCGAAAAAAGGAAAAAAGTAAAAAATCTGTTCATTTTTTTGAATTTTGAATTTCCCGCCAAGGTTGGGTCTCGCAGCGAAAAGCTGTGTGTGTGGATTTACGAGCGGCCGAATTAGAAAAAACGAACGAAAAACAGTGATTTTCAGTAGAAATTTCGAAATTTCAAAAAAGCTCGTAAATCTACACATCTCTTCGTTGCGAGACCCGAGTGGCCGTCGATTTGCGTTTTTTAGGCCACCGGAATTTAAAAAAAAAACACACACACAAATCAAAAGACGAAAGGCCCCAATAGGCTCCGCCCCTTTTCGAGTCTCATCGCAAAAAGGGGGCGGGGCCTATTTGACCTAAGCCCCGCCCACTTTCTCCTCTCGTTTCCAGACGTCGACTACACGCTCATCGCCGTCACACAGACGCCCATCTTTTTCGACAATCCGGGCGTGTTCGCCATTCCGTGGGACGGCCGATTCGTGACGATACCGAACGACTCGGCGATGATCGACTTCAAAGTGCGCCATCTGGTCGCGACGCCGATCGTCGACGTTGTGCCGAAGGGGAAGGAGGTGGAGACGTCGTCGTTCTTCGGCTCCCTCGATCCGTTTCGTCGTGCCACCAAACCGGTGTGCAAGGCGAGCCAAGTGGCAAGTCCCCAACCGGCTCAAGGCGACTCCATCGACCGGGTGCTCAACGATATTCTCGTCAAGTTGCGTGCTGGAAGAGGAGGAGGAGGCACATCAGCGGGAAATCGATAGGAATACAATTGGAGATGAAGTTCAGTACTTTTTTAGTTTTAGGCTGGCCCTCCCCCTCCCCTTTTTGTCAATTTTTTAAAACTTACCATCGTAGTGATTCATTTTACAAAATCCCAAATGAAAAGAAAGCGAAAAAAGAAGAAGGATGGATGTGAGGGGATGAAAATAACAAGAATAAGAGGTTTTTTTGTAGGAGGGGGTGGATTGAGAAAAGATCATAATTGAGTGAAAAAGGAGAAGGAGAATAAATTAAAAAAATAGAATAAAAACGGTAAGAAAGAAAAAACAGTGATAGAGAGAGAAGAGAATCACTCGTCGTCCCGCTCGTGCTTCCTCTTTCGGCTGCCCCTTCCCGGCTCCTCGACTCGGAACGGCACGTCGTACTCCTGATCGGCGCCCAGGTACGAGTCGGAGATGAAGTAGAGCTTGAAGGTGTGACGGCCCGGATTCGGAGCGGCAAAGTCGAGTTGGACGGTCGACGTCTCCTTGATGATGAGTCTGCAAAGAGAAGATGGTGCTGATGATGATGATGAAAGGACGCCTATTCAGTGGAAAACTGAAATCCTGAGAGTTACCGTAAAACCTGTATTAGAGCGTCATGCCGGTCCCTCTAATTTTAAAATGAAATTTCGAGAATCCACAGGGGGGACCCTTACGATTTTGGGGTTTTGGGTGCCGGTCTATTAGAGGTTTTACGGTGTCAGGTAAAGTTTTCGCATTTTTTCAAAAATTTCTCGATCCGGGTTGATTTCCGACAAGTACGGGCTCCCCGCTCTGTTCTCAATCTTAAAACTCACCTCTTGATGGTGAGAAGAGCGTTCGTTTCCTGGTCGCCGACGACGAGCCACCATCCCTCCTCCTTTCGCTTCTGCGGGAAGAGCGGCGCGACGACCGGTGGCGCGAGGCCCTTCTCGTCGGCGTTGTTCCTCTCGAGTTTCACGGTGATCATCATGTTGTCTTGCGTCGTCACCGAGTCGCTCTCCAGCTCGTGCTCCATATCAATGTCCGGATAACTGTTGCAGAAGTTGACGACCTCGTGCAGTTTCGCTCCCTCCATTTGGAGAATCTCGGCCCGATCGTCGTTCTCCAACTGCAGCAACTGGTCGACTGTGGAAACGCCCTTTTCCTTCGCGCGATCCAGAAGAGCCGTCGTGCAGTGCGGCAACTGCTTCAGATGCGGCTCGTTCGGGTACATCGCCTGTGTGAGCATCTGCGAGAGCTCCATCGCGCTCAACGCCGGCGACAACCATCCGTTCGAGGAGAGCACGTCGACGCACGCCTGGACGAGCCGACACGCGCGGAGCACAATGAGCTCGGTATCCTTGTTGAGCTCGGCGGGCAGTTTGACACGCGACAGGTGAGCGTGAATGAGCAGGTTGACTTTGACGTGCGGATCGGTGAACTTCTGATTTTTCTGCTGTCCGGGAAGACGATCGGCGAGCTGACGCAGGATGATGTCCTCCTTGTGTCGCATCGGTACCGTCGCGAACTCCGACGCGTTGGCGATGATCTCGACGAGACCGCGGATCTTGGTCTTTGCCTTCAGCGACATCGAGAACAGCTCGATCGTCGTGTAGCTGATGTAGTAGTACGAGGCGATCATTCCCAAGTTCAACGACACCGTGTCCATGTCGTCCTTGATGGCGATGCACTTGCTGTTCTCCAGATCCTTCAGTGTGCTCTCGACGAGCTCGGACAGCGCGTCCGACAGATGACGATGCGTGGTTCCTTGCAGGTTGTAATAGTTCGGATTCTGCGTCATTCGCCGGTACAACAGTGTCCATGTGAGGTACTGAAACGAGAAATATTGATGATTTTCAAAGTTTCGCAGGCAAAAACCGGGGGGAGACTGAAAAGAAGAGCGAAAAAAGGCTATAGCTCGCGGGGGGACTTGAACCCCCATTCCCGGTTCCGGAGTCCGGTGCCTTATCCATTAGGCCACGCGGGCGCCCGACACACTAGACTCGTTTCACACATACACACCGCGAATCGCAACTCCGATTTAGGCATTTCGCCTTGTTTTTCAGCCAGATTGTTCCGTTTTGCACTCGCGAGTAGAATTAGTCGGAAGGGGGAGGCAAACACTTACGTCAATCGCGTCCTGCTTATTCTCGATCGTCTTGGTGACGATTTCGGCGTTGAAGTGATCGTGAAGGTAGTGATCGAGATGAGATTCGACGGGCAACGGGTCGCACAGGAACTTCTTGTAGTAGGCGCGCTTCGACGACTGGCACATCACAACGCATTTCGCTGAAAGAAGAGAAGGAAAGGAATGGATTTGGTAGTTCTGCGAGGCATTCGTCTACCTTCAGTGTCGAAAATGGGACGATTGGCGAGTCCGACCATGTGAAGCATGTCTCCGATCGGGTAGTCCTCGTAGACGTGGTACCGTCCGTTGTAGAACTGCGTGTCCATGATGACGACGAGGTAGGCGCTCATGTCGATGCGATAGCACATTCCACGTGGCACAACGCACACCTGGATGCTCTTGCTCTCGAAGAGACTCTGCACAATCTCGAGATCTTTCGGCGACGTGCCCTCGTGCAGAAAGCCGACTCCGTTCGAGACGGACGCGCGCAGCGCCTCGTCCTCGATGTCGGCGAGATACGCTTGGAACGTCTCGTCCTGCTCGTTGATCTTCAGGAAGCGCTTCTGCTGATCGCCCTCGGCGTCGGCCATCGTGACGAGAGCCGTCGCGACGAGACGAGCCTGACGACGGACCGGCACGAAGACGAGCGCCGGCTTCGGCTCGAGTTTGCCGGCGTGACGACAGATCGCCTGGTAGACGGGACGTTCCATGGCGGCGAAACGGGACGCGTTGTGTGAGAGATTGAACGATTTGATCTCGAGATCGAGTGGGACCGGACGCGTGTCGGGCATGAAGTTGAACGTGGCCGAGGCGGAACAGCCGAGCCACATGCCCAAATCGCGCGCGTTGGTCAGCGAAGAGGAGAGCGCGACGACACGAACAGCGGTCTCGAGTTGCGAGGAGATGTAGCGCGTACGCGAGCACACCACTTCGAACACTGGCTGAAACGGGGGAAACTTGTTAACAATGATTCTATCGGCTTCGAACTCACCGCGTCGCCAATCATGTGCAAGTCGTCGGCGATGAACAGTTTGACACTCTGCACACTCTTTCTCTGCTTCCAGCGTCGCGAGATGTTGTCCCATCGTTCGGGCGTCGAGATGATCAGTTTGCCCATTTGCGCGAGCTTCAAGTCGGTCGTCTGCTCGCCGGTGAGCATCACGATTGCTCCTTTGCCGATGACCGGCTCGAGCCGCTTCTTCCAGTCGACGAGCACCTTCGTCGCCATCTCCTCCATCGGCGTGATGTAGACGGCTTTCGAGTCGGGCGCGTTCACAAAGTGGCGGAGGACGGCGAGCTCGGCGATCGTCGTCTTTCCGGAACCGTTCGGCGCGCACACGATCACGTTCTCGTTGGACTCGTAGGCGGTGCGGAACACTTGTGTCTGGATCGGATTGAACACTTTGAAGCCGCTCTCGGCGAACACCGACTCGAACTCCTTGTTGGCGACGGCGGAAATCGGAAGCGGCTGCAGATCGAGCAGCTCAGTCGGTGGCGGGTACTTCTCGGGCAAGATCAGATGCTTGAAAGAGATGGGGAGCACCGTCTCGGAGCCAATCCAACGGTCGGACACGATGCGCACGTAGTATAGCGGCGGCATCGGATCGAACATCGGCACGATCATCTTGACGACGTGCTCGTCGGTCGAGAACTTCTGCTTGAGCAGGAAGAACTCGTGATGCAGAATCTTCTCGCCGTCGGTGTCCTCGATGAAGATCCAGAAGCCTTCGGCGTTGCCGTGCACTTTGTCGTCCCACTTGAAGTTCGGCGTGATCGTCAGCTCGATTCGCATGGTGGTGCGTGTGATCGGCTGGATGAGCGTCGTCATCTCGAGCTTCGGAAACTGACGGATGAACTTGTGCAGCGGGTTTCCAATCTTGGGCATCTTGATGAGATCGCCGAGTTGGTGCTGATCCAGATCGTAGAGACGATCGAACGAGTAGTTCTTCTTGTCGATCGATCGGACCACCTCGCTGGGGATCTTCTTGAACTGATGCAGCGGATTCAGGGATCCCCACTGTCGTTGCGTCACCATTTTGCACAACGTGAGCACTTTCTGCGCGAGTCCCGCCCACCCACGCCAGAGAACAATCTCGAAGAGCGCGCGGAAGAGGCGACCCGCCGACTGGGCGACGAAGACCATGTCGGCCTGAAGGGCGAATCCGTCGAGTTTCAGCTGCGAGATGTAGGCCTGGAGGAGGACGTTGGTCTTCGCCGACGCCTCGTCGAGGTTCTCCTTGATCGGAATCGGCGCGTGCTCGGCGAGCTTCTGCAGCTCCAGCTTCTCCTCGTCACGAACCGAGAGCATCTTGAACTCGGAACTCATCGAGAAGATGCGGAACAGGTCGATGTCGGAGCAAGTCTCGATGAGCAACTTGTTGTACGTCTGCATCGACTCGTAGGTGCAGTAGAAGTGCGATGCGATGCGTCCGAGCTCGGTGGCCTGGATGAGGCCGGACCGTTTGTCGTACTTGATGAGACCGGCCTTGTCGAGCAGCACGCATGCCGTGTGGATCAGATCGGCGCGTCGTTTCTCCAGTGTGGCGTCGGTGCTCTTCTCCTCGTGTGTGATGCCGTAGAGCGTCGGATTTCTGATCATTCGCACGTAGAGGAACGTGTATCCGAGCCAACTCGTCGCCTCCGACACACTGCTCACCGTGCCGAGCACAATTTCGGCGTTGAGCATGTCGGTGAGACGCGAGATCATCTGACTCTCGACGGGCAGCTGCTGATTCATCAGCGACAGATAGTACTGCAGTTCCGAGTGGTTCGTGATGAGGATTCCCTCGCCGTGCTCGTCGTACTGCGGACGACCGGCTCTGCCGAGCATTTGCATGATGTCGAGCGCGCCGAGTTCGGTCCACCGGCCCTTCTCGGGGTTGTAGATCTGGGTGCCCTTGATGATGACGGTATGGGCGGGCAGATTGACTCCCCACGCGAGGGTGGCAGTCGAGAAGAGCACCTGAAAACGATGGGGGGTTTGATTGAATGAATCGATGACAGGTTGGAGGATGGGGCGGACAATACTCACCTGAATGTGCCTGTCGGCGAACAGATCCTCGACCATCGTACGATCGACTCGATTCATTCCGGCGTGATGGATGGCGAATCCGTAGGGAAGGAGGTCCTTCAGATCGAGATTCTTCACTTGGTCCGCCTCGTTTCGCAGAATTTCCGTGCTCGCCGAGCCCTCGCGCATGAAAACCGACAGAGTGTCTTTCTCGAGGCACGCGTCACGAATCGCCTTCGCCGTCTTGGCGGTCTCCTTGCGAGAGTGCACAAAGACGAGCACCTGACTCTTTCCGGCGTGCTCCATGATCTTCTCGTATACCACCTCGTTCATCGCCTGGAACCTCTTCAGCGCCTTCTTCTCGGTGACACCGATGTACTGTTGCTCGAGCGGGACCGGCCGATAGCTGTTGTCGAAGAAGTGCAGGTGGTCCTCGTCGACGCGCAAGAACGTGGCCACGTCGCGATAGTTGGGCAGTGTCGCCGAGAGTCCGACGAGCCGACACGCGCTTTGAGTGCGATTCTGCTCCATCTCGCGAATGGTGCGGACGACGATCGACTCGAGCACCGGCCCGCGATCGTCGTGAAGGAGGTGGATCTCGTCGATGATCAGAAGACGGACGAGCTGATTGTAGGCTCGCTCGCCACCTTTGCGCGTGACGACGTCGTACTTTTCGGGCGTGCACACGATCACCTGCGTCGCCATGAACTGCTCTTTGCTCATCTGCGCGTCTCCGGTCATCTCGCCGACGCTGATTCCGTACGGCTTGAGTCGTTTCGAGAACGAGCCGACCATCTCTTGCACCAACGACTTCATCGGCGCCACGTAGATGATCTTGAACTCGTCGAGCTTCACACTTCCGTCCTCGGCCAGATGTTTGCCGATCTCTTGGAGCATCGTGAGCAGCGCCACGTTCGTCTTTCCGGCTCCAGTCGGAGCACACAGAAGGAGGTTGCCGTTCGACTTGAGCGCCGAGTTGCACAGGCGCGACTGGATGCGATTCAGCGTTTTGTAGCCGTCGAACGCCGGTTGAGCCCACTTCGGCAGCTCCGAGATGTTGATGAGCTTCTCTCCTTCAGCAAACGGGCGGGGTTTGAGGGCGGGCACGTGGATCTCCTCCCACGACTTCTTCTGCTTTCGGTACGAGCGTTCCGGCAGTTCGCACTTCTTGTTGCTCATCAAGTGGGAGCCCTGCGAGAACGCCAATTCGCCCAGATCGAGCACCTTCCGGCCGGCCTGCCACTGTCCCGCACTGATCGCCTCGGTCGCCGCGGCGGCCGCCTTCTTCGTCCGCTCCACGTCGCGCTTCGTCTTCTCCACCTGCACCGACGCACCGTCGTCCGTCTCCTGCAGCAGTTGGACGATGTGATGCAGTTCGGGCCGCGATCGCATCTCCTCCTCGATCTTCTCGCGCTCCTCCTTGTTCGCCTGTCGCAACAGTGTGCAGTAGAGCACCATGAGCCGGTTCTCGCGCAGCAACTTGATGAAGTCGAACTGGTCGAAGCCGAGCAGCATGACGAGCTGATGTTCGGCCTCTCGATCGTCCTTCGCCTTCCGCAGAATGCCAATGACTTCGGTCTGCTTTTGCTGCGCGACAAGCGGATCCTTGTGGTATTTGGCAAGCGAACGTTGGATCCAGTGAGCATCGATATCGCGCGGATGAAGGATTCCGGCCGCTTTCTTCTCGTCTTCCTGAAAAATTGGGTCAATTAGAGGATTCCGAGCTCTGAACTCACCGTGAGCTGTCCGTCTCCCTTGAGAGTGGCCGAGTAGTCCGTGTCCACGCCCTCCTCCTCGTCGCTCTCGTCACTGTCGCCCTTGATCTCGTTGACGATGCCGCCGTCGTCCTCCTCCTCGTCCGAGTCGAACTGCACATTCACTCCCTCGTTCTCGTCGATCTCGTCCGTCTCGCCGCGATTCTCCTCCTCGATCGAGAAGTCGGTGACCTTCTTCGCCAGATTGATCAGCACCGCCATGCGCTCGTCGGCGAGCCCGCCGCCGAGCAGCGCCTCCACCTCCTTTCGCTTCTCCTTCTCGCGCACCTTGTCGTTCTTCAACACCATCAGCACCTCTTCGGCGGCGCCGCACAACACGTCACGTGCCACGTCGCCGATCGCCTCGTGAATGAACGCCAGTATCACCTCGTACGTCTGCTTCGTCTCCTGCGTGCGCGGCTTGTACGCGCCCATCTCCGTGTTGTCGCCGAGCACGTTTCGACCGAACTGACGCATCGTTTTGTCCTCATCCTTCCGCTTTTTGCTGCAAATCGGCCAATTAGAGGATTTTCACCGAATCATTCAAAAATGGGCTCCCGGAAAATAAAACAAACTGTCCGAGGGTACCGTAACTTCGAATCGTAGCAAAAACGAGATTCGAAGAAACCTTGACCGCCAATTTTGATTTTCCATGCATCGCAAATACTCAGAGGCACCAAAACCGGCGAAAACAACGAGTAGTAGTAACAACATGGGGGGAATAGAGCGATTCCGCTCAAAAAACAACGCCGAAACCAGGAAAACCGCCCCCAGGACGCTTCGCAACCGCTAAAATCGTCCGGAAGAGAGATTTTTGACGATTTGTCGTCTAAAACATAGCCAGTATACAAAATCTCGCTCCTCGCGCCATGGCACCCTCACAAAGCGGTACATGTGGTTTTAGAGTCATTTTTCTAGTAGCCAACCAATTTGAAGCGATGTTTCCGCGTTTTTTCCCCAAAAAATTGTCAGAGAGCAAAATTTTCAGAGGAAAACGCGAAAATGTCGCTTCAAATTGGTGAAAGGGGCTCCAGAATCCCTCGGCAAGGGTGGATTGGGGCGAGGCAAATTTTTTGAAAAATCTCGTTTCGGGACCATTACAGCGGCTGCGAAACGTCCCGGAGACGTAAAATCCAGGCATTTCAGCCATTTTTCCACAATTTTCAACGTTAACGAGCGTTTTCACACACACACACATCTACCAGTGCTGTGCGGCAAAGAAAATTTTAAATTTTCGGCAATTTCGGCAAAACCGGCAATCCGGCAAAATGGTTTCAAAAGAGGCAAACTGTGTCTTTAAGGCTTCTAAACTCAATTTTAAGGGACGAAAAGCGTCTTAATACGCAGGAAGAGGATAGAAATAAAATCGGTACATTTTCTTGGGGGTTCGAGAAACTTGCCGTTTTGCCGGAGCCGCCAAACCAAAATTTGCCGGGTTTTTCACTTTTTTTTGCCGTTTTTCCGCACATCACTGACACCAACCTCTTCTTTTTCTGATCGGCGACGGGCGCCTTGCTCTTGATGGCGCGATCTCCCATCTTCATCTTTCGCATCTCCTTTCCGGTGATCGGCAGCACCTCGCCGGTCGGCTCCTCGCGACCTCGCCGGTCCGTCAGATTGTAGTCGACGGACAGGACGAGGTTCGAGTTCTGCCGATACTCGTACTGCTGTTTACGTGCCAACTCGTCAGCCATTTTTGTTTCGTTTCTTTCGTTCTCCGAAGGGTTTTCGTGCGAAAAACCTGCAAATTTGTGGGGTGGGAAGGAGGTTTTTGGAAAAAAAAAGAGAAAGAAGAATGCGGCGATAATGGGAATCAGCTGAAAACCGATGAAAATTGGGAGAAAATAGGAAAATCGATGAAAAACTAAATGAAAGTTCTTTTTTCGCGAGATAAATAAAATAAATAGCAATATACATGGAATCAGTGTCACAACTAGAAGGGGGTGCGAATTAAAGCAAGACAGGGGCGAGATTACGGGTGGATTTTCTATTTTCAACTATAAAGCTCGGAGATTATCAAGAGAATCGACGGGGGTTATTATCAAGATTCGGGGCTTATTGGGCCTTCTGAGCGGTCTCGGTGCGAAGTTTGACGTCGTGCGCGACGACCATCTCGGCGGCGGTGTAGAGGTGGACGAGCGAGATGGCCGATTTGACGAACGCGATCGGGAAGGCGACGAGCGGGAAAATCGAGAAGAAGTGGAACGATCCGAAGATCAGCGGGCCTGGAATTCTGACGTTTTTCCCGACGAAAAACGACAACTTACCGGCCCAAAAAGCTCGGATGTAGAGTAGAATGTAGAAGGCCTCGTTGCCGCCGCACATGAATCCGAGGAACATTCGGTCGGTGTAGTAGAGGTGGAGAAGCCAGTTCGACGACTGTTTGTGGCTAGTGGCGCCCGAGAGATCGGTGGCGTGCAGGTGGAGCCAGTGGGAGGCGATGTCGACGACGGCCGACATCTGAAACAGCGCCGGTGAGCTTCAGAAGAGGGTCTCAAAGCTCACCTGAATCCAGAAGAGCCAGTCGGGGTAGAAGCGGCACAGCGCCATGAGGAGCGCAAGGAGAGCTGTTCTGAAATCGGGGAATGTGAGGATCTGCTATCAATTTTCAAAGATTCGGGGTGCTCCAACGAACCTGTCGGTCAGTTGGTCGAGCATTGCGCCGAAGCGGCTCGACTGGTTGTAGGTGCGCGCCGCCCATCCGTCAAAGGCGTCCAGTCCAGCGCTCAACGCATAGCTGGAGGCATTTCCGACTGTTTTCGAGCTTTTGGGGGCAATAAAAAGACTCACCAGACCATCGCACAGAACGGAGACGTTCCCATGTACCACATCGAGATGACGGCGAGCACAATGCGGCCGTATCCGATCAGATTCGGGTAGAAGAGCCAAACGTTGTTGTTGTTGTTGGCAACAGCGGCGGCTGGGGCGGAGGCGTCCATGTCGAGCTGAAAAAAGCAGAAGAATGAAGGAAATGGGCTGAAAATCAATGGAAACGAGACGAGAAGCGAAAAAGGCGAGGAAACGGAGAAGTTAGACGGCTAGAGTGTGGCTTTTCGTGCTCTCCCGCGCGTGATGAGGCTTCTTTGCCTAATGAGAAAGCTTTTAGCTTTGCATCTTTCGATTAGAGGCAGGAAACGAGGCAATGAGGCACGGAAATGCGGGCGGGCAGGAAGAATGATGTTGTTTCGGGAATTGTTTCGAAATGTGGGTTGGCCGATGGGGTTTATGACGTCTTTCGGCCCTCCTTATCGTTTTCAGCACACTTTCAAGTGACATTTTTCAGTTTTTACAGTTGTGGTCTGAAAATGGAGAGAAAACAATGAGGAAGACTGTGACTTCCTCAGAAAAATGAATATTCATCAAGCTCGTCGAATTTGGAGATATTCCGGCTTTATTTTTAGAAAACGGTTGGAAAACGTACGTTTTTCACCTGTAAATGAGGGTAAAATAGCAAGAGGTCTCGGAAAGACATTGAAAGAGCCAATAAATCTCTGAAAACCATAGAGCAGTGGAGTGCGATTAGGAAACCTGACTTTTCTAGCTCTTCCAGTTACAAAGCGACCAATTTTTGAAGCAAATTCAATAATAACTCACATTTTCAACAAGATTTCAGTGCATGGAACGTCAAAAACCGTAAATTTCCACAAAAAATCGACAAAAAGCGATTTTCGAAAATCGCGCGCTTGTCCGTGTGGACTACACGGACGAGTTTCGCCGTTTCGCGGCGGGATATCTCGGCCGCCAAATTGTATGCGCCTTTAAATAAAACGGCGGCAGAGTCAAATATTCAAAGAAAAAACCGGCGAAAATCGCTGAAAATCTGAAATTTCGCCGAAAAAACGTTGCAGAGATGGAAAATGAGTCAGAACAAACTGAAAAAGCGATAAAAAACATGAATATACCCAATAAGAGAGAGGAAATTGAGTGAAAAAGGAGAAATCTGGCAATTCTCGGGTTGCCAAGGATGTTCCGAATAAAATCGGCCAATTAAATTGGTTTTCTCCGGTTGATTCTCGTTATTATTTTGTTGTTTCAAGTGGCCTTATTCAAGTGATTTCAAGGTTGATGTCCTCCATTTCGAAACGAAAATGGGAAAAAAAAACATTTTTCAAATTTCCCCCCAAAAACTTGTTTTGTTTCTCACGATTTCTCTCAGAAATCAATATTTTAAGCGCATTTTTTCAAGTTTTTTGTGTTTTCCAAGTACTTTGACCTGAATAATTCAAATTTCCCGCGCATTTTTGCGTTTTTCCGTGTGGATTTTGTGTGTTTTTGGTGGAGAAACAAGTGTTTTCTTTCCCACACGCGGGAGAAGGAGGAGGATATATTCGAAAAACAAATAAGAAATATAGTGAAAACGGAAACTTTACTCGCAAACAGACACACACTTTTTTTTATTGGACATGAGCCAAAAATGATACTTTTTTATTTATTTAATTAATTTTTTTTTAATTTGAAAAAAAAGTTAAGCTTGAATTCAAAACTTACTGTTTCGAGCTGTTAGAAAATGTTTTTTTTTCAATTAAAAAAATGTTTGGTGTTGATTTCAAACTGTCGCTTTTCTCTAAAAAAAATAATGGGAAAATCTAATTTTTTGTCTTATTTTTTTCCAATTTCGATGTTTTTCTCTAAAGAAGCAAAAAGTAATGAGTGAAGAAAAAATTTCAATTTCTGCAATTGTTGTGAAACTGTTAAAAAGTTTTAAAAAATTTTTCAAAAAATGTGTTTTTTAATACAATTTCAGAAAAATTTGAAAAGATAATTTTTTTTCATTCAAGTTTTTTCGTATTTTATTTTCCGGAAGTTTGAAGAATTTAATGGGGTGATGTAGGCTGGGAAAAACGGGCGTTTTCAGGCGCCTGCGCCTGAAATGAAACAGGCGCAGGCGACCTGCGCCTGAAAAAAAACAGGCGCAGGCGCCTGTGCCTGAAAAAAAAACAGGCGCAGGCGCCTGCGCCTGAAATTTCAGGCGACTGGTCGCCTGAAAAATTTGAAAACAGGCGCCTGCGCGTGCTTTTTCTCAGGCGCAGGCCGCCTGTTTTCAAATTTGTTTCAGGCGCAGGCGCCTGCGCCTGTTTTTTTTCAGGCGCAGGCGCCTGCGCCTGTTTCATTTCAGGCGCAGGCCGCCTGAACCTGTTTTTTTCAGGCGCCTGTTTTTTTTTTCAGGCGCCAAGTCACCAGCCTAGGGTGATGCGAACGCGAAAAAAAACTAAAAAAAACCAGTTTTTCGAGTTTTTTACTCGATGCGTTGCACAACGAAAAACTCGAAAAACTCGAGTTTTTCTCGAGTTTTTTTCGAGTTGTTTTCGGCGGCCGTGTGGCCGCGAGAGCCGGTTTTCTAGGCCGGGGTAGATTTACGGTGGCTTCCAACTGGTTTTTTCGATGATTTCGTGTCGTTTTTTCAAGTTTTAACACATAATAATTGATTATTTGCAGTTTTCATAAGAGTAGTTACGGAAATCAATCAAATTATACCTTCCCAGCAAGAATACGAGATTTCGTTGTTTTTATGAGAAAATTATCCTTTTCGAGACCCTAGAAAACAAAAATGTTCGAGGAAGTCTGAGAAATCGCAAAATGATGTGGAAACAAAAAAAAACGGGCGCAAATAGATAAAATCAGAAGAAAACAACAGAAAAACTAAAGTTTGATTGATTTTCATAACTACTTTTGAAAAAAAATTTTTTTTTTCATAACTACTTTAGAAAATAATTTGAAAAAAAAAAAAATTTTTTTTTGTGTTTTAATTGCAATTTTCAACTGTCCCAAAACTAGATAAAAAATTAATTTAGAAAAAAAATAGATTTTTAAATTTTACAAAAATTATTTTCAAATTTTTAGTTTTCTCTCAAAAAATAATTGGAAAAAAAAATTTTTTTTGTGTCTTATTTTTCCCATCTTTTATTTTATAAGTGTTTGTATATCAAGAAGCAATGGCGAAGAAAAAAAAATTTTAATTCTAGAATTATTGTGAAACTGTAAAAAATTTTTTGAGAAAAAAATTAATTTGAAAAAAAATTTGTATTTTTTTAAAATTAAGTTATTTTTCAATCGCCAATTGCCATTTTTCAACTATCCGCGGAATAAAAAAAGTTTGAAACTCAAAAAAAAATTAATTTAAATTTTTTTTTCCAATTTAAAAAAAAAAGTTTCAAATTTCATTTTTCTCAGTTTCCCACATGTTTGAAAAATTCCAATTTTGAAAAAAAAAAGTTCATGTGTTTTCATTTCAATCAATTTTTTTCCCATTTTTTTCAATTTCAAATTTCATTTTGCCCAATTTCCCCAAAATTAGAAAAATTAAAAATTAGAGAAAAAAAAATTAATTTTGAAATTTTTTTGTCAATTTTTCATTTTTTGGTAAACAAAATGTACCCTTTCTCTCCTAAATTCATATATTTTTTGTTTTTTTTTCAATTTCAAATTTCAAATTTTCATATTCCCAAGCGAACAAAAAAAACATAATCAAAAATGAAAAATGGAGAAAAAAAAACAAAATGTATGTTTACTAAAAAAGGGAAAAATGCTCTTTTCGGTGCTCCGTACATCGAAAAAAGAGTTTTTAGTTTTCACAGTGAGCAGTATAAAAGTGTCGCCGTATTCGTGTTTGCCGCCCCCCCAAAGAAGCGGATCATCCTGCTCTTCGACGGGGGCTCGCCGAGCCCCCCCCCCCTTTCCGGTTGTCACTTCTCTTCCCCCCCCCCCCCCTTTAGCTATACACTCAGTTTAATATGAACCACCACCACCTTTTACACCCGTGTTCACTGTTTTCAAGTAGATTCCCGAAAACTTTTAAAAAAAATTTTTTCTACAGTTTCAAATTTTTTACGAAAAGTTTTTCGAAAATTTTTTTTTTCCGTTTCAAATTTTTTACGAAAATTTTTTTGAAAAAAATTTTTTTTTCAGTGACCAAAAGCTTTCAATACTCAGAGAAACGAAATTATTTTTGAAAAATTTGCGCAGTTTCTAATTTAAAACCAAAAATTTTTTTTCCAATAATTAGAAAATATGGCCATAATAATTTTCTTCCTTTTTTTCAAGTATTTAGGAAATTTTTGATAAAAAATTTTTTTTTTCAATTGACCCCATGATTACTTACAAAAAAAAAGTTTCGGTTCAAAAAATTATTTTTTCTCCAGTTTCAAATTTTTCACAAAAATTGTTCAAAAGTTTTTAAAAATTGCATTGAAAAAAATTAATTTTCAACTTTGAAAATGCTTCAATAATTTTTAAAAAAAACTATTTTTTTTTCGAAATGAGATTTTAAAAAATAATAAAAAAAATTCTCCAGTTTCGAATATTTAGCAAATTTTTGACAAAATAACCTCATAGCTCTTATTTTTTGTAGGATTTTATATTACGAAATAAACAAATCTAACTAAATCTAAATAGTTTTTTTTTGAAATTTTTACATTCATTTAAAAAAAAATCGATTTTTTCAACAAAAAAAAACAATTTCAAATCATTTTTATTTCGATATTTTTGTTGTATACGACAAAATAAGTTGAAAAAAATTTTTTTTTGTAAAATCACAAAAAATAAAAAATTCAAATTCAATAGTTTATTTTCAATTTTCAAAAATTCCTTTTTTTCAAAAAAAAAAATTGTTTCAAGTCATTTTTTTAAAAACACATTTTTTGCAAGAAGTAATCGCTTGACCATAAAGAAGTAGTTTTATTTTTTTTAAACAGTCAAAAAAAAAAATGTTTTTCTTTACGATCACAAGAATTTCATCCGATTTTTAAAAACAAATATTTTTCGGAAAATATTTTTTTTTTCAAAAAAATTTTTATTAAAAAAATTTTTAAACTATTTTAAATTGAAAAGCATTCAATTTTTTGGGGAAAATTTTTCAAAAATTTTTTTTTCACTTTCCAAATTGTTTGAATACTCAGAAAAACAAAATAATTTTGGAAAAATTGGTCTAATTTAAAAACCAAAAATTTCAATTTTTGAAACCTTTCAAATAAAAAAAAAATTTTTTTCAAAAAACATTTTTTCAAAAAAAAAACTAAAAATTAAAAAAAAATGCTTTTCAATAAAAAATGTTTTTTATAATAAAAATGATATTTTTGTCGTTTCCATCCTTCAAATAAAAATTTTTTTTTCTTTTTTCGAAAAAAAAATTTTTGAAAAAATTTTGCAAATTTTTTTTGTGAAACACAAGAATTTCATTCTAGCTTTCAAAAAATACAAAAACGATACAAAAATAATAAAATAAATATTTTTTCTCAATTTTTCAAGTAAAAATAAATAAATAAAATTTCTCCACTTCCTTCTCAATTCACGAATTCATGAAATTCGATGCCTGACCGCCCGAATATTCTTCATTTTCTTCTCAATTTTACAAAATTTCTCCAATTTTTTTTTCTTCTTGGCTTTCCTTTCACTTCCTTCTTTTTCCTACGTTTTTTGAAACCAAACAAAAAAAATTTTCCCGCCAATTTTAAAAATATTTTTTTTCAGGCTTGGAAAAAATCGATACTGATGGATAGAATATCGATTAGAAGTCAAGAAAAAGGCGCTTTCGGAAGGCGTGAGTTTAATTTTCAAAATTTTTTTGTTTTTGAAAAAAAAACGATTTTTTTCGGTTATTGCAAAATTGTGATGTTTGAAAAAACATTGGAAAAAATTTTCAAAAAAAAAATTTTTTTAAATTTTTTTTTTGAGCAATAGCAGCCGTCTCATATATTTATAAATTTATTGTCAAAAAATAATAAAAATTAGTCATAATTCCGAATTTTTTTATGAAAGAAAAGTCGAAACCCATTTATTCTTAGCAGGGGAGTTGGGAAAAAACTAGTTTACACAGAAAATAAAATGTTTTAAAAACAGGAAAAATTTTAATTTTTAAAAATTATTTTAAGATCAATTTATTGTTTGAAAAAAAAAATCGTAAATTTTTTGTTTTGAAAATATAATTTAAAAAAAAAAACGACAAAAAAATGTTTTTTGAAAAAAAATGAAAAATGAAAAAATTCAATTTTTTAAAAAAACTTTTTAAGTTTTCAAAAATAAAAATAAAACCTCTTCAGATTCATCGATAAATTTTATTAAATCCGGAATTTTTTTTTCCAAAAAAAAAGTGTATAATCAATTTTTTTTCTGGCAGGCTCCGCATCGGCGCACGAGCCGTACCACTCGGTGGTGACTAAGTACTCGAAGGAAGTGCGGAGATGTCCCGTCGGCTCCGTGACCGATTTCCCGCCCGACGTGGTGGAGGCACTTAAGGGGGTGCCTCCTCACTCGCCGCCTCTCATTCGAACGTTCGTCTTTTTTTTTCATTTTATTGAAAAAACAAACTAGAAACTAGAAAATCGATACTGACAAAAGAGCGAATTTTCGAAAAATTCCAAAAATTCAAAAATTTTTGAAAAAAAAAATGTTTAGACAAGAACAAATAGGATCAGTGAAAATTTATTCAAAAACATTCCAAAAATTTGAAAAAAAATTTGAAACAGCAAAATTTCATTTTTTTTTCGGAAAAAAACATAGCAATGCCCATTTTTTTAGTACTGTAATCAAAAAAAATATATGAAAAAAAAACTATTTAAAATTAAATTTTTGTTTCAAGACATCACATTCTAATGTCTTCTTTCAGTTGAAAAAAATATTGAGTTATAGTAATGCACTCAAATTTAATTATTATTATTATTTTTCCCCCATTTAATTTTGCATATAAAGCTGCGAGAATATTATCAATTTTCGAAAAAAAAATCCAAAAATTCAAAGAAACGCGAAATCGAAAAATTTTTTTTTTTTAATTTGAGATATTTTCAAAAATTACTGTTTCGTTTATCACTTTTTTTTCGAAAATACACCACAATGAACTACGAGTTTGTAAAGAAAATCTAACAAATTTTGAAAAAAAAATTGATTATCGTTTTGAAAAAACAGAGCAGTCAATCATCAATTTTAGTGAATACCTGCTTATTTTTAAAATAAATTGAAGCAGAATTTAAAAAAAATCAATTTTTAAATTTTTCATAGAACCACTAGGAAAAAAAACGATACATTCACTCGCAAAAAACAATTTTTCAAACAATTCGCAAATTGAAAACAAATTCGAAACGGAAAATCTTTTGTTTTTTTTTTTCAAATTCTGTCTGAAAAATTGGAAAAAAATTGAAAATCAGTAAAAACATCACCATTGTAATTAGAATACCAAATTAATTTGCAATAAGTTTAAACAGAATTGAAACAGAATATATATTTTTTCAATTATTTCAATTTTTAATTTTTTCAATTTCGAAATTAGAGAGGAAGACATGAGAGCAATTTTTAAATAAATTCCAGAAATTAAGAAAAGATTGAAAATGAAAAAAAAAATTTAAATCCGTTAAATTAATTTTTCGATTTTCTGAAAAATATGAATTTTTTGTTGGTAAAAAGAAAATTAAATTCAAATTTTAATGTGTCTCAGTATAGATTTTGGTAAATTTAAGCTAAATCTTATGGAAAATGTTTAATCAAAAAAAATAAATTCAATTTAAAATACATTAAAAAAAGTTTTTTAAAAATTGGAAAAAACATTTTTTTATCGTTTTTAAGTAATTATCGATTTATGTGAAAACCCCACTTATTTTTGCAATAAAATGAAGCAGAATTTTTATTTTTTTTTATTTTTCAAAGAAAAATTTTTAAAAATTGTGAATTTTGATTAAAAAATAACCTAAGCCTGGAAATTCTTCAGTAAATTTTCAAATTGATATTTCAATATTTTTTAAAAACAAACTGTAGCAGAAAAATAATTTTTGACTAAAAACAAAAATCGAAAAAATACTAAGTTTTAAAATTTTTTAAAAATAACATGCAAGGATAGAAACGGAAAGAATTGTATATTCAAAAAAAATTTAAAATTTAATTTTTTCAACTATTTAAATTTTAACATTTTTAACATGTTGAAATTACAGCGGAAGACATAAAAGCAATTTTTCAAAAATTCCAGAAATTCAAAAAATGCAATTTTTTAAATTTTGAATGTTGGAAAGAAATGTTTGTTCGTAAAAGTAATTAAAAATCAATTTTGATGTATTATAAAATGAACTTTAAAAAAAATTAAGCTAAATATCATGGAAAATGTTTAATTTTAAAAAAAATTCAATTTAAAATACATTTAAAAAAGTTTTTAAAAATTGGAAAAAAACAAATTTTTTATCGTTTTCAAGTAATTATCGATTTATGTGAAAACCCCACTTATTTTTGCAATAAAATGAAGCAGAATTTTTATTTTTTTTTATTTTTCAAAGACAATAATTTTTGAAAATTAGGAATTTCGATTTAAAAATAACTTAATAGTAAGCCTAAAAATTCTTTAATAGATTTTCAAATTGATACTTCAATATTTTTAGAAACAAATTGTAGCAGAAAAATAATTTTTGACTAAAAACAAAAATCGAAAAAATACTAATTTTGAAAACTTTTTTAAAAAATAAAATGCAAGGATAGAAACGGAGAAATAATCGAAAAAAAAAATAATTTAAAAATAAAAAAAAAAATTTTTAATATAATGCAAGGATAGAAACGGAAAAATTGTATTTTCAAAAAAAAATTTAAAATTTAATTTTTTTTTTCATTACTGACCATAAATCGATTATTTTTTGGTGTTTGCAGCCGCGAAAACGGGTGGACAACCGACAATTTTCCGATTGTCCGCGTTCCGTCGGCCGAGTTCACCGACATTCTTTCGGAGCTCTACGACTACCAGCAACTACAGGTTACCCTCTTTTTTCTTGAAATTTAAAAAAAAAAGTTTTTTATTTATTTATTTTGCATGAGAAATTGAGAAAAAAATTATTTTGGAAAATTAAATAAATTAAATAACCTGAAAATTAAAAAATTTTAAAAAATTAAAAAATTTTAATTTTTTTCATTATTTTTCTAAACAAAAAAATTCAAAAAAAAATTTTTTTTTCAGAAATTGTAATTTAAAAATTTTAAAAAAATCAATAATTAATTATTAGAAAAGTAAACAAATATGGTTAAAACTGTGCGATTTTCTATTTTTTCAATAAAAAAAATCATTTTTTTAAAATTCTTTCACGATTTTTAAATTTAAATTTTGGAAAAAATTTTTTTATTTTGAATTTTTTTTGCCATTTCACAACTTTTTCTTTTTTTTCCATGAACAATTTTTTTTTGATGCAGTTTCCGGAAAAAGAAATTTTTCAAAAATTAGACAAATTTTTGACAAAAAAAATTTTTTTATTTGTTTTTAAAAAATTTAAAAATCATGAAAGAATTAAAAAAATTTTTTTTTGGAAAATCGAAAAACCCACAGTTCTTACTGTTTTTTTTATTTATTTTTCAACAAAAAATTATTTTTATTTTCAGAAATACACTCGTGGCTGTGTTACTCCAAATCATGAGGAGCTCCAAAAAGAGCCCGAGTTGGAGCATGAGCCGATCGAAAAAGCGGCTCCGCCCACCTACAAAGTGATTCCGGCGACGCCGGAAAACGGGACAACTCCGCGTCACCTGTCACAGAAGACGTCCGGCGGCGTCGGAATACCGTTGACGTCTTCTGCGCTCCAGAAGACGTCACTGCCGATGTACGAGGAGTACCTGCGTGACGTTGCTGCTCGCCGAGCCGAGAACAACACCGACGAGAACCGGAATCCGACGCGAGGCGGAGATGTCCCGTCGTGTGTCACGCCGTCGGGCGGTAACGCCAATATGCGTCACATCGACTCGTCAGCGTCTTCTGAAGTGTCGTCGTCAGAAGACGTCGTCGTCTACTCGCACGACGTCTTCGTCGATCCGAGCACCGGCAAACCGTGTGCTCCGGGACGAAAAATCGATATCGATCAGATGGACAAACTCAAAATTAATGTGAGTTTAAAAAAAAAAATTTAAAAAATTTCCGATGTCACCGGCAAACCCAACTTTTTAAAAATATTCATTAAAAAATTTGAGGCGGTACTGAAAAATAATTTTTTTTTAATTTCAAAGATGAAATTTCAAAAAAAAATTCAAAAGTCCGATTTATTAAATATTTTTTTTGCATAAAAAAATAAATTTTCAAACAGAAATTTTTGAAAAGTATTGCAAAAAAAGGAATTTTTTAAATATTCATAATTAAACCCAATATGGTGCACCGCCCAACGTTTAATCATAAAAATCAATAAATTTCAATCGGTAATGAAATAGGAATTTTTTTAAAATTTCCTAATTCGTGATGGAAAAATTATTATTTTTTCTAATAATTTTTTTTCCAAATGAGAAAATACTCGAAATTGTCTTGAAAAAATTTAAAAAATTAGTTTCGCGTGGTAATGAAAATGTAATTTTTTCCTTACTGAAAAAAAAAATCAAATTGAAAAAAAATTAAGGTTTTTTTCAAATTGAAATGTTTGAAACCAACTTTTATTTTTAAAAAAATCAGTTGGCTTATAGTTAGTAGTGAAAAATGAACTTTTTTTTCAAATTAAAATTCTATTTGAAACCTACGATATAAATTATAGCATATAATAATAAAAAACGTCCGGGGTATATCCATCTGTGTGTGTGTCTGTTTATTTGTCCGCATTCCAAGGGCAAGAAGAAACAAGAATGACCCCACAAAAGACCGAACCAGGGACCCTCACCCAACAGGCAAACCCACGAGCCACTCGGCCACCGGACCCATGCAACAGCAACCACCTACAGGCGGTGAAGTGCGCGCTGTTGGCGGCGGAGCCGCTTGGTCCATTCTGGTAGCATATAATGCATCGACCAACGTTCAGTCACAAAAATCAGGAAAATTTTGCTTGGTAATGAAATAGAAATTTTTTTTTGAAATTTTTTTCTTGTCATTGGCGTCAATTTTTCTCCAATTCAAAAAATGAAAATTGTCTTGAAAAAAAATTTTAAAAAGTTCTCGCAGTTCCGTTTTATTTTTTTCAGTTGAAAGATAAAATTACAAATTGATTTGAAACGAAATTTTATTTTTTAAACACTTTGAAAAAAAGTTAAATTTTTGTTTTTTTTTTGTTTTTAGATTTTTCTAAAAATTAATAAAACAAACACATTTTTGGAATCTGCAATAAAATATTTAGCAAGAAAATTTTCGAATTTTCCCGCCAAAATTTCGCAATCCTTTTTTAAAATTTAATTTTGAATTTTTCGAATTTTTTAGATGAAATTTTAGAAAAAAAAAATTTTTTTCAGTTGCGAATTTGTTTTAAAAAAGGTGAGCCAAAAAAAAATGTTGCGGCGAATAATTCGTTTCCAAAAAACAAAATTCCGAAAAAATTTTTAAAAATAATTTTTTTTGGCTGAAATTTAAAAAAAAAATTTTTGGCTGAAATTGAAATTTCAGGTGTACTTTTCCCGTTTGAATATCAGGATTCAAGTTGAAAAAAAAATCTTTCAATGGCAAATTTGTAAAAAAAACGTTGAACTGAACAAAAAATCTCTATTATCCATTTTGGCCCATAGAATTGAAAAAAAAAATTTCAAAAAAAAAAATTTTTTTTAATTAAAAAAAATCGAATCTAGCAAGGTTTTGAACTCGAAATGCAACAAAAAATTTGTTTTTTTTGGCTGAAATTGTAATTTCAGGTTTACTTTTCGCGCGGCGTGACGCCGGTGGTGCCCGTCTACCAGTTGGAAGAAATTGAAATCGAGCGGAAGGAGGACGTGTGAGTCACTGTTTGTTGACTAAAAACAGCCTGTTCTCCTTCTCCAATTTCAGACAAGTGTGCAAGCTCCGCCCACCGGCCGAGACGGGTATTTCAGGGCGCCGCGGCTCGGGAAGAGCACCCTCCTCTTGCTCCGACTCGAGAATGTCGTCCTTCAGCCGTCCCGCCCCGCTCCGCACCTCGCTTCTGCGCAAGGAAAACGAGCTCGTCACGGTGCCGATGAGCCAAATGCACTCGTTCCGCCATCATCGGCCGTCCGGCGAGGTCCGACGGTAAGTGCGCTCCATTGCAAAGGCGAATTTTTTTTTTCGAATTTTCCCGCCCAAATTTCGCAATGGTTTTTTAAAAATTTGAATTTTTTGATTTTCCCGCCGAAATTTCGCAATTGTTGTTTTTTTTTAAATTGCATTTTTTTTTAATTTTCCCGCCAAAATTTCGCAATTCTTCTCGAGTTTGAATTTTTTTTGAATTTTACCGCCAAAATTTCGCAATATTTTTTTTTATTTGAAATTTTTTAAATGTTCCCGCCCAAATTTCGCAATTGTTGTTTTTTTCATTCGAATTTTTTTCGAATTTTCCCGCCAAAATTTCGCAACATTTTTTTTTATTTGAAATTTTTTAAATGTTCCCGCCCAAATTTCGCAATTGTTGTTTTTTTTCATTCGAATTCTTTTCGCATTTTCCCGCCAAAATTTCGCAATCGACTTTTTTTGGACTGACTGATTTTTTGAAAACAATTTCATTTAAAATTTTCTAGATGAAACTGGTTTTCAATTTTTGTTCAAAAATTATTTTTTTCCAGTGATCCGACTGTGAGAAAAAGCCCCGAAGAGCTGGAATACGCCAAGTGAGTTTAGGAATTTCAGCAAAAAAAATAATTTAATTGAAAAAAATGGAATTCAAAATTTTTTTGGAAATGTATTTCTGACCAATCAAAATGTCTGGAAAAACACGTTTTTTTTACAAAAAAAAATAAAACTGGAAAAAAATTAATTAGAATTGTTTTGAAATTATAATTTCGGTGAAAAATTAATATTTTGTCAACATTTTAATAAATTAAAAATAGTTTTTCAAAAAAAAATTTTTTTTTTAATTTTTTTCAGTTTTAAAATATTGTAAAACGTTCCCAATCATTAATTTTGATCCTCGACAAAAAAAAGGAAGTCGATTTTAATACAGTGAAAATATTTTTGAAAATTAATTTTTTTACAGTTTCAAAAAATTTGGAAATTAATTTAATTTTATTGAAATAGATATTGATCCCCCTGATTATTCCTTCAAAAACCTTTTTAAATTTTGAATAAATTTTAAAAATTAAATTTTTTTCCAGTTTCAAAAAAAATTCCAAAATTAATTTTATTTTTTCGAAAACGATTTCAAATAAGGTGGACATGCCTTAAATAAAGCAACATCTAAAAAAAATTAAAAATAAAAATTACAAAAAAAAAAACATTGTTTTCAATTTTTCAACAATTTCAAAAAATTGTCCGATTTTTATTTTTATTTTTTTTTAATTTCTCAGGGTTCCTCTTCCTGAAGGTGTTAGAAATTAAATTCAAATTTAAATGAAAAAAAAATTAAAAAAGATTCTATTCCTCTATCCCTTTTACCAAAAAAAAAACTTTCGAAACTCAAAATAAAATTTATTAATTTTTTTTTCAGTTTCAGTATTATCGGATTTTTTTGAATGCAATACGCAGACAAATTTTGTTTCCAAACAGTTTTACTTCCCGCTGTTGGTCTCGCCACGAAGAAAGCGAGAGAGTGAGAGACGGCAGACGACGAGACAAAAACATTTTTTCGCGCGTTTTTTGTAAATTTTCGAAAAAACGACCCGTTTTCAAAATAAAAATTGAAGAAATATTGATTGCAATTCACAATTTACCGAAAAAGTACTGAAACGGGTCGTTTTTTCGAAAATTTACAAAAAACGCGCGAAAAAATGTTTTTGTCTCGTCGTCTGTCGTCTCTCACTCTCTCGCTTTCTTCGTGGCGAGACCAACAGCGGGAAGTAAAACTGTTTGGAAACAAAATTTGTCTGCGTATTGCATTCAAAAAAATCCGATAATAAATTGTTAAATTTGTCCTAATCTTCTCAATTAGTTTTTCATCCTCCCCCGAAAACTTTGAGAATAAATATCAAATTTCAGTTTCGAAAATCTTTTTTTTTTTCAAATTTCAATTTTCTACCAATAACCCTTTTTTTGTTATATTTTTGTTACGAAATAAATAAATTAGAAATCACAATCGGGTGTTTTTCCCAAATTATTTTTAAATTTATTGTCGTTTTTTTCGGGAGGAAACCTGCGAATCGCCGCGCGCTCCGAAATTGGGGGAGTGGCTCACGTGCAAGTGCCGCGCGGTTGAAACTCCGCCCACTTCCGCAATTGTCATCACGCCAATCACCGCGTTTCTGAGGCGGAGTCACGCACGCTGATTGGCCGCCGCACGTGAAAATTCAAAAAAACGCAATGGGCGCAGTTTCAACCGTGCGGCACTTGCAATAGGCCACGCCCCCAATTTTCGGAGCGCGCGAAAAATCTCAGGTTTCCTCCCAAAAAAAACGACAATAGAAAACTCAAAAAAAATTTAAAAATTTTTTTTGTGAAATTAAATTTTTTGGAACCGTCAAAATTTTTTATTAAAAAAATAACATTTTTTCGTTGCAATTTCAATTTGCAAATATCGATTTTTTACAGTTTCAATACCCTGCAAAATTTGGTTTTTTTTGAAAAATTTCAATTTTTTACAGTAAATTTTCTAAAAAATGAGAAAATTGTTTAAAAATATTTTTTTTTTCAGTTTCATAAAAACAGAAATAAAAATAAAAATAAAAATCAAAAATCAAAAATCAAGGAGTTTTTTTTCAGAAAGCGCACGGGCTCAGAGCTCGGCGGCTCCGAGCGTCACCATCAAATTCCGGTTCGTCTAGAGGCGTCGAAGATCGATTTGGACGACGTTTTTCCGAAAATGCCGGCTCACCACAAAAGGTGGCTCCTCTGGATTACTGTAGTTATTTTTCGAAAAAAAAATATTTTTTTTCTTACAGAAGCTCCCTGTGCCAACCGGCTCCGCCTCCAATTGAGCACAAGTGAGCCGATGAAAAAAATTTAAAATTTTCAAAAAACATTTTAAAAAAATAAAAATTCCAGAACAAACCCGTCGGAATACGTGATCACCCATCAGCCGAGAGAGGATTTGAGCCGGTATTTAAAAAAAAAAATTAATTTTGAAAAAAATAATTTGTAGAGCTCCAAATCGTCAAAGCCCGGGCGAGCTGAACTATGGAAAGTAAGTCGAAAAATTTATTTAATGATGAAATTCCGATATATTCCCGTAACAAAAACCAAAAAAAAAATTTTTCGACCATAAAAAAAATTTTTTGAAAAAAATTGTTTTTTTCGAAAGTTTTGGAATTTTTAAATTTTAGCTTTGTCAGGAGTACTTTAATTTTGCACTTTTTTTTGAAATTCAATGCGAAAAATAAAATAAAATACGTTGCTCAAAATTTTTTTTCAAAAAATGTTTTTTTTTTCAACTGATATTTAGTGCAGAAGTAATTTTAGGTTTTATTCATTTTTATTTCAGACGAAAATAAAACAGAAAAATTTTTTTCCTAATAAAAAAAAATTAATTCTGTTTTTCTCCATTTTTCCAATAAACCGCAAATTTTGGTTTTTTTTCTAGTCGCTAAAAAAATTTTTTTTTAATTTCCTATTTTCAGATTCAAGAATTTGGAGAAAAATGGCATTTTCAAAAAAAAATGTCGATATTTTGTTATAAATTTAAGAAAAATAGTTAGTAAAATGAAAACTATAAAACTTGTTTCCATTAAAAATTATTTATTTTTTCCAGTTTCACTGAGTTGTAAATTTTGTTTTCCTCATTTTTTATTCAATAATTCAACGCAGGACTTTTAAAAAAATAAAACTGAAAAAAAATTTTTTTTTTAATTTTTTAAAAAAAAATTTCAAATTTCCAGCTACCCAAAACAGCGTCCTCATTTCGGGTCGAACAGTGGAAAAGTGGTGGACCTCCACTACACCCGGGGACCGTCCAAAACGCCCAGTGTCCAGGAGCAGGAGAGCAACGAAAGGTACCGTAATCCCTCCACCACCCCCATCACCTACAGTAACCCCCCATCATTTTTATTGAAGAAACTCGCCGAAACCGCCCGTCACCGTCCAGATTCCCGTGGAGAAACAACAAAGGTACAGCTACCGTAATCCACATCCCACCCCCATTAATTTTCAAAAAAAAAAAAAATTTTTTTTTAATTTTTTCAGAAGCCGTCCGTCGACCGTCGCGCCTTCTGCACGCTCGTCTTACAATGAAAAGTGGAGAATTTTTGAAAAAAAAAAGAAAATTTTAAAAAAAACTAATTTTTTGCAGAAATCTCTACGGTCCAAAATCGATCGCTTCCGAGAAATCGTCGATTTATGGCAACTCTCAGAGGTAATTTTAAAAATTTAATTTTTAAAAAAAATTTCACTATTTTTTGTAATTGGTTGATATTCGATATAGGATTGTTTTCGCTAAAAAAATTGGAAAATTTGGCAATTTTTTGAAAAAGGATTTTTTTTTCACATAAAAAAAAATTTTTCCCAATTTTTTGAAAACTTTTGAAATTTTTTAATTTTTATTCGAAAAATTCAGAATTTTGTTAACAAAAAATGTTTTCGTTTTGAAAGAAATAAAATTTTAAATTTCAATTTCACGTTTCAATTATTTTTTCGCAAGTTTTTAATAATCTGAAAAAACTTGGAAAATTTTTTGAAAAAATAGCCATTCCGTCTGTCATTTATTTATTAAATTTTAAACCTATTTAAAACCGAAAAAAAAATTCAAAAAAATTATTTGAAAATTTCCGAAATTTTTAATTTTAGGACAGTTAAACATTTTTTTTTCGAAAAGTTCAGTATTTTTTTTACTGGAAGGAGTTTCAAATTGCGGAATTAAAAAAAAAATTTTTTTTGAAAAAAAAACTACATTTTGAATTTCAATATTTTTGCCAGTTCAAAAAAAAATTGAAAAAAAATTCTAAATTTCGGAATTTTTTAATTTTAAAACTTCAATTTTTTGTGTTGCAAGTTTTTAAAAATCTGAAAAAACTTAACAATTAAAAAAATTATTTTTCAAATTTTACTTTTTTTTGAAATGTTATTCGACACAGGATTGTTTTCGCTAAAAAATTCAAAAATTTAACATTTTTTTTTGGAACAGGAATTTTTTTTTCCGATTTTTTGAAAATTTTGATTTTTAAATATTCGAAAAATTCAGAATTTTTCAACAAAAAATATTTTCGTTTTGAAAAAGATAAAATTTTAAATTTCAACTTTTTGAAGAGATAGTTGTAGGATTAAATTCAAAAAATATATTGATTAAATTTTGAACCTATTTAAAACCGAAAAAAAAATATTATTATTATTTGAAAGTTTAAAAATTATTTTTTTTTGAAAAGTTCAGTTTTTTTCATTGGAAGGGGTCTCAATTTCGGAATTTTTCAACACTTTTTTCTTTTGAAAAAAAACGACATTTTAAATTTCAATATTTTTTGCAAAAAAGTTGAAAAAAAAATTCTCAATTTCGGATTTTTGTAAAATTTTGAAAATTTCAATTTTTTCTGTTGAAAAAAGTTTAACTATTAAAAAAAAAATGATTTTCAATTCTCACTATTTTATGAAATTGGACGCTATTTTCGATGCAGGATTGTTTTCGCTGAAAAAGTAAAAATTTTGAAAATTTTTTGAAACAGGAATTTTTTTTCCGATTTTTTGAAAACTTTTGTAATTTTTTGAAATTTTTATTCGAAAAATGCAGAATTTTTTAACAAAAAATATTTTCGTTTTAATAGAAATGAAAAATTTCAATTTTTCAAAAATTTTTTTTTTTTGCAAGTTTTTAATAATCTGAAAAAAATTGGAAAATTTTTGAAAAAATAGCCATTTCGTTTGTTATTCCAGGATTAAATTCAAAAAATGAATTTATTAAATTTTTAACCTATTAGAAACCCAATGAAATTTCAAATTTTTCTGTTGCAAATAAAAAATTTTTTCTGTTGCAAGTTTTCAGAAACCTGAAAATTTTTTTTTTTTGCATTTTGAACCGATTCGAAACCGAAAAATATTGTTTTTTTTTTACTTCAGCATTTTCAGAATCCAACAAAAATCGGCGTGCCCATCGGAAAAAACACTGCCTCCTTCCGATTTTGAACGGTATTTGTTTTTTTTTTCAATGTTTTCAAGGTTTTTCGAAGGATAGTGCACACAATGGCGATATACTGAATATTCAAAAACCCGACAAAAAAATATGGAAAAAATTTGAAACAGTCAAAAAATTAAAAAAAAAAAAAAAAAATTTTCCTTTCAGAGCTCCATCTACCGTAATCATCCCTCCGGCGGGCGGCTCGTCGTCGGGCGGCAAAAGTGCTCCGCGAGCCCGTTCGCCGAGCTCGCGGAGCTTGCCGCGAAGAGCCCACGCCTCCGGGCGGGCTCCGTACGAGGAGGTGGTCCATATCAAGGAGAAGTACGAGAAGGAGGAGACCATCCGTCGCTTCTTCCCGACCACCACTGCCGTCTGAGAGAAGAAGAAACTACCGTAATCCTCCCGCACTGCTCAGCTTTCTTGCGCGCGCTCCAATTTGCTCCGATTTCCGCTTTCCTGGACCTGGAACTACTATTTCATCCTGAATTTTGATTGAAAGAAAAGCCTCGAATAAAATGTATCTGTTTGTCACAGTTTGTTTCTGAGTGAGTGAGAGAGAGAGGGAAAAGGACGATGATACAGGAATTTACATTTAGAATTGAAGAAGAGAAAAGAATGGATTCAAATAGATGGAAGGGGTTATCGATGGGAAGCTCATTCTCTTCTCAGTTGGTCGAGACGCGCCTGAAGATCGTCGTCGACGTCGTTTCCCGACGAGCCGCCGCCGGCGCCGTGTCCGCCGATTCCGGACCCTCCGGCGGCCACCGCCTGCCGTCCCACCTGCAAAAACGAATCATTTTTATAACATGCAGCACTTGCGGATGGTGGAAAATGGCAATATTTCACTTTTAAAGACAATGAGAACACTGCAAACAGTACTATAGCCGTGATTCGTGTTTCAAACGCGCTCCAATGGAACAGTACTTCGCCTTTTTGTCGTTTTTCGTCAATTTTCGCCCAATTTCCTCCATATTCCGGGGGAAAAACTGAATGAAAATGTTGATAAGCTGCCCTTAAACCAGAATTTCAACTTTTCCCGTCGAAAAAATGAAGAAAATCGGGTGAAAATTGAGAAAAACGGGCGAAAACAGGAGAGAATTTCGCCGCCGCCACCCGAAAATTTGGCTTGCGTTCAATGGAGCTCGTTTGAAACACGAATCACGGCTATAGTAGCCACCAGAGTTGGGCGTGCCTGGATTCTGAGAAACCGGGAGTCAGAGTTTCGCCCAACTTTGGTAGCCAAAAACTCTATCTTAGAGCTCACCTTCTCACCGCCGGCGTTGAGGCCTCCGGCGGCCGTCGGCAAACCGGCCATCTCCTCGCCCATCTGTATTCCGAGCTCGTCGAGCACCTGCAAACGCGAGAATTGGATGTGAAAAACGAGTCAGCTCCTCGTTGGTGAACTATGAAGCCTGGAAACCTGGCTAGGTCGAAACCGTTCCGATTCTCGATCCAAAGCATTTTCTCAAATTCAGAAGAGTTCCGGAAAGTTCAGAGTCAAGAAGTCGGTATTCGATTTCCGGTTCCGACCTAGTCTAGTCCTGGACCCAGGAACCCTGCATGACCCGAGATTTGAGAATCACACTGAAAAGTGGACGGCATTTAGCTAATACGGCCAGTCGCTCCGGAAAGATGTGACGACAAGAACGTCGACAGGAAAACTACTGGCTCCGTGATCAACTCAAGTAAAGGATCGAAATCAATGGCGGCCTGTGATCCGCGCTAATCTATAGCGAAGAACGGATCGTCTAAATATCTATGTATAAACGTCGATTTACGATATTTTTCACGACAAAACTGATCTCAAAGGCCTGACGGGCCGAGCCCCCTTCAGAGGAAACAGCTGCAGATTTTTGCCTTCTACCTTCGTTGGTACTCTATGAAAGTTTGAGAGCTCAACGTCATTGTGTAGAGGGCGCCGAGCTCTACACCCTTCACAGCTCCACGCAGCCCACCTGATTGACGACCATGTCGGTCTCCTCGTCGTCGCCGGCCTCGCCGAGCGCGTCGTCGATCGCGTCGCCCATCACCTCCTCCTTCATGTCCATGATCTCGCTCTGCTTCTCGAACTCCATCATGATCTTCTGGATCTGCGGCAGATTGAGTTGCCGGTTCATCGACTGCATCGCCTTCGTGACGCCCTTCATCGCCGACGCCATCGCGTCCTGCGACTTGAGCGTCTGCACTTTCAGCGAGACCGCCTGTAAGAGTCGATTCGACGATTTTAACGATGAATTGAGTGAAAACCTGGATATTGGCCTTCATCATGATGAATTTCTTGACGTAACGGCGAGTTCGCACCAAATCCTTCGCCATCACTTTCACAGAATCCTGGAATTGTTCAATTTCCTTCATTTTTCCACAAATTTCCCGGTATTCTCCCACCATTTGGTTCTTCTTCGCCATATTCTTGATGTCCGCAATGATTTTCTTCTCCTGCGCCTCCATCCGGGCCCTCTCACGGTCCAGTTCGCGAATCGCCTGGAAAATTGCATTTTCCCCGCCAAAAATCGATAATCTACCTTATTCAGCGCGCGCTGATTTTGTCGAAGCAGCTCTGCCGGCGTTTTGCGACGTCCGAACAGGAAATCCATTGCTGAGCGCTGCAAAAATGCGATGATTCATGGCGAAATTTCGCAACACACGGAAAATCACGATGATAGGCTTGATTTTGAGCGGTTTTTGGGGTAATTAGCATGAAATTTTTTAGAAAACACGATAAAACCACGTTTTTTGCTATGAAAATCATGAAAAACGACGAAAATTGGCAGAAATTCGATGGAAAACTGTCGTGAACAGTGTCGAAATCAATTCCAAAGACGGTGTCAGCAAGTGCGCTCCACTGCACTTTTTTGAAAATTGTTGTTTTTCAACGAATTTTGGCCAGTTTTCCCGGCTTTTCGCGCATTTTCCGGCGATTTCTTGTGAATTTTGAGCATTTTTCCAGACTTTCAGTACCATTAAATGTTCCACCGCGAACATCGTCACGATGACGGCTTCGTGCCGCGTCTGCACACACGCGTCGCCGATCGCGAGGGATTCGCGGTGAACAACGCGTCCGACGAGCCGCGAACGCTGTGAGTTTGTCAAATATCGCTTGAACAAAGTGGTTTTGCTTTCAGATATGTGGGAAATCTGGATCCGGCGGTGACCGACGACTTCCTCTCCACGTTCTTCAACCACGTCGGTGTCGTCACCAAAACGAAGATTATCTACGATGTGAGGAAGCTAAAAGTGGTCGAAAATTGATGAGAGATTTGCAGCTGAAGACGTTCACCGATCCATACGCGTTCATCGAGTTCCGCGACCATCACGACGCGGTGAAGACGATGAAGGCGTTGCAGAGGAAGGAGCTGCTCGGCAAAGAGATGCGCATCAATTGGGCCGCCGATCAGCAGCACCACGGCGAGCAGCGCAAACAGGACTCGCGCCACTTCCACGTCTTTGTCGGCGACCTCTCCACCGAGGTGGACAATCAGAAGTTGCGCGAGGCGTTCTCGCCGTTCGGCGAGGTGTCCGACGCGAAAGTGATCCGCGACACGCAGACGAACAAGTCGAAGGGCTACGGCTTCGTCTCGTTTCCGAAGCGCGACGACGCCGAGCGAGCCATCGAGCAGATGAACGGCCAGTGGCTCGGCCGCCGGACGATCCGCACGAATTGGGCGTCGCGAAAGCCCGGCGACGGGCAGCACGAGCGAGAGCGACAGGAGCGACAGGAACGCATCTGGGAGGCCAAGTTCGAGGAGTTGATGACACAGTCGGCGCCCGACAACACCAGCGTCTACGTGGGCAACATCTCGGTGCTCAACGGTAGGTTGATCTGGTGTTGCAAACGCGCCCCGTTGGACGCAAGCCAAATTTCAAATTTTACCGCTGAAATTCGTGTTTTTGAATCAAAAATCGATAGAAACTGGAAAGTAGTTGTATTTTTTCAAACGTTTGAACATTGAGATTCCGCCAAATGGGCGAATTTCCAGCCAAATCTAAATTTGGTTGAAAACTTCGAAAAAACAGAAAAAAAATGTGCGAAAAAATTTTATTTTTTATTTTTTTTTCGACGAAAAAAGTTGAAATTTCGATTTTAATGGAGCTCCTCAACATTTTAATTCAATTTTTCCCGCCAAAAAATGGAAGAAAATTGGGCGAAAATTGACGAAAAACGACGAAATAGGCTCCGCCCATTTTTCCGCAAAGGCACGGTTACACGCAGCTCTTTGGCTGTTTTAACACGAGTTTTCGACGTTTTGCGGCACTTGCAGTTGGCCACGCCCCCACATTTTGACACGAGCAGCGGGTCGTTTTTTCGGGAGGAACCCTGCGAACTTTCGCGCGCTCCGAAATTTGGGGGCGTGGCCAATTTGCAAGTGCCGCACGGTCCAAGCCCCGCACCATTGCATTTTTGGTTTTCCACGTGACTCCGCCTCAGAAACGCGGCGAAAGTGCGAAAGTAGGCGGGGCTTGGACCGTGCGGCACTTGCAAAATGGCCACGCCCCCAAATTTCGGAGCGCGCGAAAGGGTTCCTCCCGAAAAAATGACAATATTTCGCATCGAAGCGAGAAGTACTGAGTGCAGTGGAGCGCGTTTGCAACAGAACGAACCACTGTGTGACAATGGGGACTCCTCTTTTCCAGACGACGACATTCGCGGCGCGTTCGACCGTTTCGGGCGCATCATCGAGGTGCGTCTGTTCAAGACGTCCGGCTACGCGTTCGTCAAATTCGAGCAGAAGGAGCCGGCGGCGCGCGCGATCGCCCAGATGAACAATCAGGAGATCAAGGGCGTCCAGATCAGATGTTCGTGGGGCAAGGCGGGCAGCGGAAGCAGCAACAACAGCAGTCAGGAGGTGAGACGTCGCTTCTGAGAGGGGGCGGCGCTTCCCTTCTTCCTACCCCCCTTCCCCACCTCCTCTTGTTCTATTTTGTTGTCTTCTTCGTTCCATTCTTTCTCACCATTCTTCCATTCTTCTCTCCAAAGTTCCCTCATTGTAAAGCATTCTGAGCCTATATATACATATATAATAAATTATGTTTCGTTTCGTCCGTTCCGCTTCTCACCGCGTCGCCAGAATTCATTCCAGGAGCAGCCGGATGAGGAGTGCGGAAGCGGAAGCGGAAGCGGAACACTCGAAACGATTCAGCCGCAAGTCCGCCGCTACAGAAGCCAGACGCCGGCCGCGCGGACGCCGCCTCGTGACGACGATGACGACGTTCAGTTGGAGCGCCGATTCAGAAGTCGGACGCCGTGCGCAAAGATGACGGCTCGCTCGCGGCGGTACGCGGAAGAGCGCGGAAAGGTTCTGGCATCGCTTGGAAGCGGAATGGTTTCCGCGGAGACGTATGCGGAAGTGTACGTGGAAGCTCATGAGAAGACGATGCTACGGTTGCGGCGCGACGCGGAAAGCATTGGAGGGCGCGGATGCGGAAGCGGAAGCGGATTCGACGCGGAAGGACGCGGAAAGGTTTTGGGATCGCTCGGAAGCGGATTGGTTTCCGCGGAAGCCGATGAAAAGACGTTGCTACGGTTGCGACGCGACGCGGAAAGCTTTGGACTACGCGGAGGCGGAAGCGGATTCGACGCGGAAGGACGCGGAAAGGTTTTGGGATCGCTTCGAGGCGTGACGCTTTCCGCGGAGACCTACGCGGAAGCGGAAGCTCGCGAGAAGACAATGCTACAGTTGCGGCGCAACGCGGAAAGCTTTCGAGGACTGGGATGCGGAACGGGCGCGGCAGGAAGCGGAATGATTTTGGCATCGATTGGAGGCGGAATGGTTTCCGCGGAGACGCATGCGGAAGCGGAAACTCACGAAAAGACGATGCTGCAGTTGCGGCGCGACGCGGAACGCGGAAACTCTGTCGGACTCGAATGCGGAAGCGGAAGCGGAATGGGCGCGGAAGGGCGCGGAAAGACTTTGTCATCGCTTGGAGACGGAACGCTTTCCGCGGAGGCGTATGCGGGAACCCACGAAAAGACGATGCTAAAGTTGCGGCGCGATGCGGAACGCGGAAACTCTGTCGGAATCGAATGCGGAAGCGGAAGCGGAATGGGCACGGAAACTCGCGGAAAGCCGAAGAAAACTGGACTAGGAGCAAAAAGCGACTTTGAATTTGGATGCGGAACACCTTCCGCGTCTCCTTCCGCCTTGCCTTCCGCATTGCCTTCCGCATCGAAAAACGAAGACCTCGAGCTCGCGATTCGTCACGCCGCCCCAATACTCGAAAACCCGCAAATCCGCGAAAACTGGCGCACGTACTGGGCGCGTTGCCGCGCGGAAACCGACGCGGAAAAGCGACTTCCGCGCGTTCCGCCCTGGATAACCGAACGAAAGGCGCGCAACACGTACGCGGTCCGAGCCAAAAGAGCGGATGCTCACGAGCAGGCCAACGAACGCCACTACGGTGCCGGCAGACCAGTGGTCTTCGATTTGAGCAGTTTGAAGCAGCGCGTCGAGTAGTAGCACTCGACGTTTTATCGATTGATCAGTTTTATATGAAGTTGTGTAGAATGTAAAAGAGTTTGCCAGCGGGAGGAGTCGAACCCGGGACCTTCAGATCCAAAAGCGAGCCTTTACACCACTAGGCCACAGTGACAGCACTGCAGGAAAGGGCCGCGGGCGATGATATCACCGGCGCGCCACGTGGAATTTCGAATTCAAAATATTCACAGTTTTTTGAATTTTCCCTGGGACATCTCCGTTCGCCACGGACCGCGACGCGACCGCAACGCGCGAAACTTTAAATATTCACACCATACATAGATAAATAATCAAATATAAATAAAAATCAATAAATAGTAATATGACATCATTCGAATACAGTGCGCGACGACGAAAAAGAAACGAAAAGAAGTGAATTCCTAGAAAAGACCAAGAAAAAAAAGAGAAAATAGCACAAAAACATCATTGCGATAATTTAAAGAAGTAGGCGAGAAGCGAGAGCGGGGGGAGGGTTAAAATTAAAATTTGAAAAAAAAAGCGGGACAAAAAATCAATTATATCACAAAACAAGGGTGAATTATGCGTTGTTGTGGAAAAGCTGAAAAAAGTGGGCGGGGCTTGGTGGTACTCGTAGACAATTTACAAAAAAAAAAAGGGATTCCGAATTCAAATCACGGAGACGTCGCCGTCGAGCTCAATGCGGGTGATGTTGTTTCCGGAATGCGTGATTCTCGACGACGCCGTCGAGACATGGTGGCTCCAGTTGGCCTCTTTGCTCGGCGAGCCCACGTCGCCTTCCGAATCGCTGGTGGCTCGACTCAGAAGGACCATTTGTCCGTTGCGTTCGTCGCGAAGACGTTGCGTCGACGGCGTCACTGAGCCACTGGCGGCGGCCGAACGAGACGGATTCGAATTGTGGTGGTAGCTGGAAAACGAGATAGTGTCGATGGAGCGCACTTTGCAGGAGTGAGAACAGGAAGGGGGGTCCACACCACATGACGAACGTTGACCAGAAAAGAGAGACGTACCGGGTGGAGGAGGAGGAGGCGGTGGGAGTGTTCGTCGTGGTGGACGACGAGGCGAAGTCACGAAGCTTACTCGATGAGGAGTGCTGCTGCTGCGGCGGCAGATGATGATGTCCGTTGTTCGTGTGCGAGTAGTCGGCGGCAGCGGCAGAAGACGACGACGGAGAGCCCGTGATTCGACGCGTCGGAATCTGAAACCGAGAAGGCTCGCCTCTTTTCGTCACCAGAGCCACTCCATTATGTCACGGGGGAGTGAAAGTGTCACGTCAGCAAACGCGCTCTATTGACAATTTCAACGATGCTCCGTTGGTACGACACCGCGCACTGTTCAGCCCCCCCACCCCCATAACTCAAAATCCAGCTCATTTTCAGCGTGTGGTACGGGTGTGCAATAGAGCGTATTTACTGACGTCGTGTTTCAAACGCACTCGGCTGGACTCAAGCCAAAATTTCACGAAATCTCCAAAAGTCCAGCGGGGCGCGTTTGAAACACCGTTCTCTACTAAAGGGGGGGGGGGTCGAACAGGGAGCCCCACCTCGAACGGCACTTCTCGGCCGTTGGCGATAATCGAGTCCTGCGACGCGTTGCCGTTCCATTTGTGCTGCACCGGCGGCGGTCCTTTCGACGTGCCACGTGCCGACTCTTTGCGTTTCGGGTGCGGAGACCGTCCGGTGGCTGGAAATGGCATGAGGTGCGGAAGAGAAGCGATCAAACAATGTTTATCAAACACACAAAAACAAGACGAAAAGCAGTTCAATTCTTCTCCTACTCCTCCTATTCCTCATCAGAATCGTCTTCAGAAGAAGACGTGCCGAGTTGTCGTCGAAAGTGCTCCAGATAGACGGCGTACCGTCGCTCGTACTCGTCGCAATCAAAGAAAGACTCACAGTTGGCGCGCGAGCGTCGCGACTGAATCTCGTGAATCTCCTCACGAATCGACGCCATCGGCTTGTGCAGTATCGGTCCCAACGCCTTCGTCGGCACCTCCGACAGGTCTTCAGGTCGTGGCGGCGGCGGCACGTGCTGTCGATCGCTCTGAAACAGAGAGAGAGAGTTTCAGAAGACGTCAGAGCAATCCAAACGAACCTTCAACTTGGTCAACGTCTCGCGCAACGAGTGCATCACCTCGTCGTCCGAGTATCCAAAGTCGATCGCGATGTCGTTCTGGATGAATTCCATGAACGACTCCATCGTGTGCTTCCGAATGCTCTCTACAATACAAGAAGACGTTAGGATGTGCAACGAAGGGAAAAGAACGAACTCTCGTGCATCTTCATTATATTGAACGCCATCGCAATCAGAATCGGATCGCCCTCGACGAGAAACGCGTCCCACAGACGGAGCGCCAACGAGAACGGCACCCGGTCGAGGAAGCATCCGAACCACCATTTCGTCAGATAGATGTACGGAATGTCCTGCTTCTCGAGATATTTGTAGATGCGCGGTTTGTACTTTTTCAGGACGCGTTTGAAGTGCTCCTCGAATCGTTGCAGTTTCGGAAAGCCGGGCACGAAGAAGCCGTGCATCGTGTGCTTCGGCGAGACCATCAACTGATGGAGACTCCAGAACGCGTCCTCCTCGTCGAGATACATCAGGAAGAGGGCGGCGATTTGGGACATGCCCTGACAGTAGCCGACCTCGGTGTTGTACATCGAGTAGGCGGCGAGCACGTTGAGCAGCGACTTTTGTCTGAAGAACAAAACGCAAACTCGATACAGTGGGGGGGGCGCGTTTGCAACACGAACGGACGAATCAACTCACTTCACATCGTATCGCTTTCGGAACGCCAAATGATCGCGATACGTGCGATTGATGTCCAAATCGATCTGTTTGATGTCTTTCGAGACGAGACGCGCGCGGAGGAGCAGTTCCGAGTAGACGTCGCGCCGCTCGTGCTTCATGCGTTCGGCGCCGAGTAGGCGTGGCCAAACGACGATTCGCAACTTTTCCGGGATGCCCTTCCAGATGCGATCCTCCATCTTTTTCGACGGACCGCCCGACTTCCACACCTCAATCATTTTGAGCCACTTTTTCTCGCGACCGAGCTCCTTCACAATTCGACGCTTCTGCAATTCCGTCGGCTCGTCCGTCTTGTCGCCTTTTTTACTGGAAAAACAAAGTGAAGGGAATCGATTGGACGAGTGTGGGACGTACTGAACGAATCCGAACCGATCGAGGTTCGTGTAGAGCTCAAAGTTCGGATTCTCCCACGCGTCGACGTCGGCGGCGTCGGGTCCCTTCTCGTATCGATTGATGATCGAGTCGCGTTCCATCAGCTCCAGATACTCCGGATCGTCCTCGTCGCTGCTCGAGCCGGCGTCTTCGGCTGAAAACGGAAGCGACAGATTGAGAATCATCCCTCACAGTTGGAAAGCTCAAAACTTTTCAAAAAATGTTTTCCCGCTTGAAACTTCAAACTCTCACCTTCCCCCTGATTATTATTATTCAAGCCCCGTTGAAGTCCGTGCACAAGACTATAGTGCTGAAATTGCTCATCGTCGCCACCGGGCTCCGTGGTGAGCAGCCGCGAGATGCGCGTCTCGGCCTTCTTCAACGGCTCACTCAGACGGCTCGCCAACTGATTTTTGACTCTCAGGGAGGCCGTCCGTATGATCGGCGAGATGTCGATGAAGGAGGGCGTCGGCGAGACGGCTCGATCCGAGCCTCCGCCAGGGCTCTTCGGCGGCTGCTGCTCTTTCGGCGAGCTCCTCCGCAACGATTGCGATCGGCCGAATCTCGAGATGACCGTGTCGAGTGTGCTCGGCGAGCCGCCGCCGCCCTCTCCGATCGCCACATCGATTTGAATTTCGCGAACTTTGCGAATCGATCCGTTTCGTCGAAACGCGTCGTGATTCGCGGCGTCAGAAGGCGTGCACGTCGCCGCCCCAAAGCTTGTGGTAATAGACGTCGGATTGTTAAGAAGAAGAAGAAGATCGTCGTCGTCGTCGTCAGTGACGTCGAGCGATATCACCGGCACTTTCATCGTGCCGCGCTTCCTCTTCTTCAAAAGTGAGAGAACAGGATGGAGATGGTGGAAAGGGGGGGGGCCAAATGGAAAACAAAGAAGAAGAGACGAAACGAAACGAGTGGTGTTACATTTTTAATGCTCGCCTAAGAAAAGAGCGACTACGAGCAGAGCCAGAATAGTTGAAATGAGCCCCCCAAAAACTTTCAGCAGAGAGAGAGAGAGAGGGGGAAACAAAGCTAAACAAAACCAAAAATGAGAAACGAAAGGCACATCCGAAAACACACACCAGAGAGATTAGATTCGACAACACATTCGCTTCTCTTCCGTTTTCTCACGTGAATACCTAATAATCAGGAAGAGAAGAGGAGATGAATGGGCGAGTAGATTGAGGCGGGAAGGAGGAGGAGAAGAAGAAAGCGGCTCATGTAGTTCTCACGCCTTCTGAATCATTCCACACACGGAATCGAGGGGGGAACCGGGCGGAGGAGGAGGAGGAGGAGGAGAAAAACAACGGGCGGGAGAATGACACGAACTATAGTTCCACTAGAATAAGGGATTTTCTAAAGTTCCAAGTCCGAGATGACGCCCCCCCCCCCCTAATAAATTTGAACCGCTGCAAACTGATGCAATGGTAAAATAACAAGAACCTTGAAATTTTCACTGAAATTCCGGACCGGCCCGTGACAACCCTGGTAAAACCTGTATTAGAGCGCTCCACCAGAATCAGACTTGTCAAAAATTCAAAAATCGGCTCAGTAGTGTGTCTCTTGCAGTCTAGGTGTCCTTCCGTGTTAGATTTCAGTATTTCATATCAAGAGAAAGGTGCGATTTGAGCGCCAAAACGTCAGAGTTAGCGTGTCACAAAGTGTGACTACCCCGAACATATTGTATTGAAAATCCGGGAGTACCACAGAGGCAGAGGAATGAAACTTTCCGGAATGGAACTGGCCCGAAAAAGAACTCATCGGGAAAACTCAAAAACCAATCAAAGTGCCGTTCTGTCAGAGCCCAAACGCCTTGTCTTTCAGCCATCATATCTTGAAACCCAGAAGAGATTGGAAAAAGTTGTCAACTGTCGAAATGTAGCCAACAAGTCAAGGAACAAACGGTTAGTTGACACCACTTTCCCATCTCATCTAGTTTTTAAACTATTCGATGGGCACGATGTTTCGGCTGTCATCATCAGTAAAAGTGGCCGGACACCTAAGCCGCGCGCGCCAGATCACAAAAACACAAAGGTCGTTCCCACTAAATCCATCCTCATCATCATCATCATCATATCATCAGTCTGTCTCTCCGTGCTCCCCAGGTGATGGAAGTCTATTCAAAATCAGCCTGTTTTCAGCGAAAACCTCCCCCCAGCCGGTGGTGGTGGTGGTGGAATAAGGTGCTGGAGAAGGGGGAAAAGGGAAAAATAACAAACACGGGGAGAACCTCTACCGAACCCGAAGCCTCCAGAAGGCCTCGTTCCTTTTCTTTCAGCAAAATGAATGAATAGAAGAAGGAGGGAGCGTGAAAACAAGCTTTCGACCGAAATTAAAACCAATAAAGTCCGAGACCTCACACGCCTTCTTCTTCTTCTCCGGCTATCAGAAATTAATTCGCGCGGGCGGAAGCGCGAGAAGAAGAGCCAAAATTCAGAAGACGTCGTCGTCGTCGTCGTCGTCGAGATCCGAAGAGCTCGGGGGAAGAGATAGAGAGAGATGGAGAGAAAGGGAAGGAGGGCTCTCATACGCCAAACACACACACACCCAGACGAGGGCGGGCGGAGGGAGAGAGAGAGATCTAATAAATAAAGTTATAGGATAGGGAAACGGGCGGGGGAGAAAAAACGCTCGTTTTTCCAGAAATTGAGAGTAAGACGAGGAGGAGAAACAACAAAACACACATCAGGACACCTTTCTGCTCCCCCGGTTTGGAGGGTCCGAGACGGTTCGCTGCCGCTGGAATGTTCCCGAACCGGTAGAAATTGGTAGAAACTTCTTACCTTACCCGGTTAGCTAGGTAAGAATTTCTCTAAAAACCACGTTCGTGACCATTTCAGCCAGGGTTGTCAAATTCCAGGCCAGAGAGGTCATATGGTCGGCCCGGCCCGGCCCGTGACAACCCTGATTTCAGCGGCTACGAAACGTCGTCCCGGGGCCGTTTTTGGAGAGCTGCTTTCTCTTCCAGGCGTCAAAAACGGGGAAGAGAAACTGGAAAAGAGCGACGAGGAGAAGGACTACCAACTACAAACTACACCAAATTTGTGACGCAAAATACAAAAATTCGCAATCAGTCAGCAAAGAAAATGTGTGTAGCTAGCGGGGGGCTCTACACAAGATCAGGGATCAATAGGTAGACCAAACCTATTCAATTCGAGCTCAGAGAGATCAATCCAGCAGCAACTAGTTGCTCTCATTGAAAAGGTACGCTCAAGATTAGTAGATGAAACCTTTTCATTCGAGCCCGCCAAAACCTCTTCAAAAGATGACCTCTTTTTTCAAAATTACCCTCCCAAAATTTTCGGGACGTCCCAACCAAATGAACAACGAAAACCACGAAATGAGCTCACTGGCAGTGGGAGAGCTGCAGAAAGAGGGGTAAGCCCTTTGGAATTTAATTAAAACTTCGGGTTCGTCGGGGGGCAAAAAGAGTAGAAGCGAAACATATGTGTGTGTGCGCATGTTTCTCTCCCCGAGTTTTATGGCGGCTCTTCGAGCACTGGCTAGATGATGCTCCAAACTAGAAAGAGCCCACACCCCGGGTCTAATCGAATCATCGCGATACCTGTCGCATCCGGTTAGAAAACCGCGAGAGAGCAAGAGCACAAAATGTGTCCTCCGCGATTAGTGTCATCACAATTTCCATTTCGAGCCAAAACGAGAGGAGAGCAAAGGTGTGCTCATTGGAGCATTTGACTCTCACAACACACACAAACATACAAATAAGCGTGGAGAAAGGCAGAAAGAATGGGGAAAAAGTAACCCAATCCTTCTCGTTTGTTTTCCAAGATCAACTTTCGAAGCGCGAAATTAGCGAAAATAGGTTCGCGCCCGGGTCCCACCATTTCGTATTCCACTGTTTTCCATTTTCAGCGCGGTGAGGCTGAAAATAAGGGAGGGAGAGAGAACGAGAGCTTCGTGCGGGTCTTCTTCTTCTTCTTCCTCGTCTTTCCGGGGAAGAAGTTCGGGCTCACTGAGCCCTGGAGCCTACATTCTAGAAGCTACTTTCTAGAAGCTAGAAGAACTTCCGAACGTCTTCATCTTCAGGCTGATAAGAAGAGAAGAAACAGAAAAGCGAAGAAGAAGAAGAGGGGCCCTATATCACGCGGAGCTCTCCGGAAAACGACTACAAAGTGTGTGTGTTGCCATGGCTCCGTCGCAAGAGAGAGAGAGAGAGAAAGAGCTCCCCGCCCCCAAATAGATAGCCAGATGGATGGATGGATCATCGCGTGCTGATTGACACATATATTGACACTTCGGAGGAGAGATGGGCTCATTGAGCACCACCGAATCGGGAAGGGAAGGCGAAAAAGTTTTGCAGCAACCGCCATCGGGTCTTGCGGGGCGGCGGCTCGTGTGAATATCCTCCCCACCCACTCTTTTTGTGCTGCTCGCCGAGCCCAGAGAGGGAGCACAGAGAGTCCTTTATCAATTTCCGGCAGCAGCAGCAGCACCAAAACTCACAAATGCTCATCGAGACCCACGAGGCGATGCGCTCGGAGAATTTTCGCGCGCGATCCTTCGCCGACATCGACAACGTCGTCGGAAATGTGGTGCCGCTTGCTCCTGCTCCTCCTGCTCCGCTACAAATCGTCGAGCTCGAACTTCGCGGCGGCGGTGTGCTGCCAAGATGTGACCATTTCCGATACAACGTCTCCGTCGGCGTCTGATGTTGCTGATGCTCGCTGTGCTTTCGTCTCAACGTGAGCAGCGGCGATGAGGTGGAGCCTGTGGCGGTGGCGGCGGAGCACGTGACAAGCGACGTCGTCGACGAGACGAGCATCTGATGTTTCAGCGTCAAGGAGAAACTTGAGAAGCGAGCAAAAAAGAGCAAAAGAGAGCACAAAAGAAAGGGGAAAAGAAGCCGTTGATTCCGGAATCTTGATAAAAAGCGAGATAGAGATGGGGAAAATGAGATAATCCTCCTTTATCAACCACACACTGACAAACACACAGACATTGAGAGAAGAGCAACGAATGGCTCCGCACCGCTACATGCGTGTGTGTATTCCAATTTCCTGTCGTCTTCGTCTTCGTCGTCGTCGTCAATGACAGAAAAGGCGGCGGGACGGCTCTTTTCAGAGACGATTTTCCAATCAATCACTCACTCGCAAAAATGTGATTTCAATTCCAATTTCAATACGTCACCAATACGAAATGGAATGAATTTCGAGCCGCCAAACGACAAAGTCGATTGGAAGAAGAAGGAGGAGGAGACAATTGGAAATTGAAAATTGGACGGGGCAAAATTGAAATAGCTTGATGCGCGCGCGCGCAGTGAATACCAAATAGCGCGAGGAAAAAAAAAGTGCTCTCAATTTCTGCACACACAACTCGTCATTTGCAGAACAAAACTGGAAGAGAGGGAGAGAAAGAGGTGTATTGTTGTTTTTCAAAATAATAGAAAAAATAGAAAAGAGAAGGCCACAATGCTTCCATTTTTTTAATCTCGCCAAGAAGAAGAGGACGACGACGACGCTGAATGGGAATAAAAGGAGAGCGGGGAGAGAACGAGTTGAGAGCCCGACGATTAGGATTTGATCTTCCGACCATTCACAGTTGAGCTCTTTGGAGCAACTGGAAAAGCTCGCGTGGGAGCCCTGAACCTTTCGGAAACTTGAAGGCACTCAATAGCGTCTTTTTCGAAACCGGGACGGGCTCGAGCCTGCTCATCCGATCATTATAGTAGGGCTCTTCTGCCGCCATCAGAGCAACTGGAAAAGCTGGAGTCGGTAGCCCTGATCCCTTCGGAAACTCGGAAGCACTCCATGGCTCCATAGCGTCTCTTTTCGTACGAAATGAACCCGATGAGACTCAGAAGAATCCGGATGGGGCTCGAATCTGATCTTACGACAATCACAGTGGGACTCCTCTTCGGATTAGCTCCGACGTCACCAGAGCAGCTGGAAATCCTTTCCCAGCTAGACAAGAGACTCAGCCACTACAAGTCCACATTCTCAACGTGCTCCACGAGCAACACTCTCACTTGAATCAGATGGGAGGGGAGCCAAGCCCATCAAACTCGCTCCCTACCAAAATGAGCAAAAAAGAGTTCATTTCAGTTTGAAAATGGCGGTGGGAGCACCGAAAAGCGTCGCTTTCGAACAAATTGGGCCAGATTAGGATGTGATCTTTCCACTATTATAGTGGTGCTCTTCAAAGTAGCTCCGACGCTATCAGAGCATCCGGATCGGAGAAAGCTCGCCCGGGAGCCCCGATCCAGCTCGTTTCGGGAGCTCGGAAGCACAAAAAGGTCGCTGTCTGCTCGATGCCTCCGGAATCGGGCTAGAAGCCGATTTCGATACAAAACGTGCGTCGTTTTGAGGAAAGCCACTACAATCCTCCTCTTCCACAAGCCAAGCCCATCGCGCCCGCCAAAATGAGCAGCAAAAGCAGAAAAGAGCCAAAAGAGAGAAGAGGCTCATTTCAGTTCGAAAACGACGGCGGAGGGGGACGGGAGCACTCAGAAGTGTGAAAAAAAGGAGAAAAAGAAGAAGAGAAACCTCGTGCAAGAAGAGCACCGATTTCTTCTTCTCGCGTTTTCACCGCCCGCAAAGCGCATCGAACCGTGCCCTTTTCATTATAAAGGGCCCGCAAAAACGGGAAAAACAAGTGAAAACTAGTGAAAAAGAGGTGCAAACTACTGCTCTGGAGTCCAAAGGGGGGGGGGGACATCTTGGAGGGGAAAAAAACGGGGAGAGAAATTCAACACCCGATTTCCGAGAGCCGGGGGGAAAAAGATGGGGGAAAAAGGACGAAAAAAGGTTCGTGGCGACTAATCTAGACAAATAAAACAATTAAAAAATTTTTAAAAAATTTGAAAAAAAAATTTTTTTTCAATTATTTTTCATCAGTTTTTTTTGAGCTTTCCAACTTGAAAACCAATCAATATTTTCAATTTTTCAATTTTCCAAAAAACTATATAAAAATAAACTAACAGGGCTGATATCGTCCGGGCTGGTAGATGGCCGACTCGCCGTCCTCCTCGACTCCGCCCATTTGTGCCTGAAGACAAAAGAAAATGTGGAAAAATATGGAAAAAAAGAGGGAGAAAAAAGAAAAGAAGAATGGGAATATATTAATGAATTCAAAAGTAGATGGGGAGAAAAATGGGGAAAAAAAGAAAATCGAAATGTGTGGATGCCCTTCCATTTTTCACTCGAAAAATACGATTTCTCGTCTTTTGTCTACTCGAAAACGCATTTTTTTTTCAAATTTTGCAAAAATGCGCTATTTTCTTCGTTTTTCGCTAAATAGGCAAAAAATTTGTTGTCAATTTTTCCGAAAAATGCGAGAAACAGGCGACGAAATCGTCTTGAAATTCGTCGAAAATTTTGGTGATGTGGCGAGGGAGTGTGTGAAATCGAGAGACGCAGAGAGCAATAATGCAAGCGCGCTCTATTGGACGCTGGCGGAAAATTTACAGAATTCGTTTATTTTTCCATTTTTCCAGCAAAAAACATGTGATTTGCCGATTTTCACTTCAAAAATGTTTGAAAATAAGCAATCGTATATAATTGAGTCAAAAAATTTCAAAACCCGACACATTTTCCCAAAAAATCAGCCAAAATGTCGAAATCTCTGTTCTCTTCGAATTTCACTTCATTTTTCTCGCTATCCCCCGTATATTTTCGTGCTCCGCGAGCCGACACCCACCTGCTGTTGCTTTCCGTTCTCTGTGACGATAAACTCGTTCGGCACGTTATCGTAGTCGTCGATTATGGCCGTCTCCTTGGCTCCGCGCCCGTAAATCGATCCGGGAGCGCCAGAAAGTGCTCCCGACGTGCTCAGCAGTCGGTATCCGTGCGCCACGTTGTTCGAGCCCATCGGAACCGGCGATCCCATCGGAACCTCCTCGTAGAGGTGTCTGCAAAACGAACGCTTTCAAAAATCCACGTTTTTCCCTTTTCTCACACGGGAAACTCGCCAAAATCTCGGAAAAACCCTTCGAAAACATTGCCGAAAAGCAAAAAAAGCAAAAGAAAGCAAGGAAAAACGCGAGAGAACCGCTTAGCGTAGCGAGAAAGCAAAGAAAAGTGAGAGAAGGCGCGAAAGAGAGAGCAAGACTGGCCTATAATGAGCAGCAGAAGAAGAAGCACGCCTTCTTCTAAGTCTCTTTCGGCACAAAAAGCGTGAGCGTGAGCGGGAGCGGGGGGAAACGGAAAAATGAGATTTCCGTGAGGTTTGCGCCCCGCAAAACAACCTGATTTTCGGCCTTATTTTCAATATTTTACCTCGATTGTGCGTCACTGGCGAATCGCGGCCTTGTTTGAGCCGTCGGGGCTCCAGAAGCCGCCGAGAACGACGGTGACTGGCGTGGAGCACGCGAGTAGCCTGTGATGAGAAAATCGGTTATCGATTTTTCCGGGGGGGGGGGGGGGGGGATGGGAACTGACCTCGAGGACTGTTTTCCCGATTGTTCTGATGCCGTTCCTTCCAGTCGTCCACGTAGAACTGCGGATACGTGACATTGAGGCGCGGATCCAGTTCGTAGTCGTTCGAGTGCGCCCGTATCGATCCGTTGTCGCGCTGATGGTGTTGTGGCCGTCCGAACAGCATTTGTCCGTCGGAAGAGTAGGCTGAAACATCGGACGTTTGTCCTACGTCTTTTCCTTGTTTTCTCCCCCCGGGCGCGAACCTCCAACGACACCATAATCCCTGTTGGGCGCGTTGGTGGCGTCGTTGAGCCTCCGCGAGTAGGCCTGCTCCGAGAAGCCGCCGATTCGCGACGGCGGCGGTGGCGGCACGACTCCCGACGAGGACGAGTGACTGCGTGACGACTTTTTGGGCGCGAAAAGCGCGTCAATGTTGGCGGCCGAGTTGGCGCGCGGTCCCGGCCGAAACTCCTCGTGATGATGGTTGGTCTTGCCGCCGTGCCACCGACGCGTCGCATCGTCCGCGCCCGACGTGGCGCGAAACGGCGACGATCCGATCGAGTAGTCGTACGAGGTGGCCATCGGAGCCATCATGACGATCGGTTGGGCGGCTGGGGTCGTCCGTATCGGGTGAATGATGACGGGCGATCGGAGGACCGATGGGGACGAGTCGCCGGGAGGAGCGTCCGAAGGGCGACGCATGTAGGAGGCGGGGGGCTGATTCGAAGACTGGTGGTGGCGACGTTCGGTGTGAACCCTCTCGTAGAGGACGTCTTCATCGCCTCCACCTCCACCGGACCCTTTCCTCATCACCATCTTGAACTCTCCGCCTCCACCATGATGCGTTTCCGACGATGGCGGTGTTCCGCTGAAAAAAACAAAAGTCATCTCGTCGTAAGAAACGATTCCTCACAAATTCGTTTGCGCATCGTAGTAGATCGTGTTCGCTCGGTCCCGTTGCTGCTTTTCATTCATCGTTTTCTCGTCATTCGGAGGCTGAAATCGGTCGAGGTATAGTGAGAAACGGGCGATTTCTGATTTCGAGTGGAAGAATCGACGGAAGAAATGGATATGGATATTCTCGTATTCGGTAGAGAAAAACGAGACAATAGGGAAAGCAGGAGAAAGAGAGAAAAAGAGAGAGAGAGAAAGACGATTCGATCGGTAGCAGAGGAGGAGGAGGAGACCGAACAAAACGAGTCTCTCCTTCTCCCCCCCCAACCTTCATTTCCCATTCTTACCCTCTTTCTCTCAATCTCTCTCCCTCTCTCACTACCGCCGCCACCGCCGCCGCTACCGCGTAATCCTTCAATGCAACCGAAGAAAGCCGAGCGACGGGAAGGGAATGGGGAGGGGAACCGAACCGTAATCGGATGATCAGTATGACTGTGTCTCTCGTGCTGACAAACTGACTACAACTGGCTACTACTGGGCGGTGGCGGTGGAAAGGAAGAGGACAAGCGAAAACACGAACTGATAGGCTAGCTACTTGTCGGATGCGTTCTCAAAGGCCAGAAAGCCAAGAAGCTTCTTAGAACTATACTTGAAAGACTGAGGGTCCGGCCCAACTTACCGTAAAACCTGTACTAAGAGTCCCCCCTTAGAGGGTCGAAAATTAGACCGGCATGCCGCTCTGATACAGGTTTCACGGTAATCGTACAGTACCGGCCATCTATCTCGAGAACCGGGAGCGCTATCAAAAAGTTGTCAACTAGAAACTTGTTGCTCTTTTCGTGCTCTACAACCTTGCAGTTGACAACTTTTTGATTTCTCTTTGATTATCGCGATAAAATGAGATCAACAACAACGTGGTCGGACCATAAATCCCTTTGCCAGTACTGTATATGGGTAGTGTCAGTTCAACGTTAAATATTTCGGCCTCTAACGTCCATTTTGTGCCCCGAAATCGGATCGGCTGGAATCGCTAGAAAATCATAAGTGCGACCAGATGTACGTGTGACTACCACTGACAGTAACTTCTCCGGCAAGTTCTGGACTATAGATGAGGGACGAAAAGCGAGAAACCGTTCCGTTCCCCTCCAATCTCTTCTTTTCTCCGAGAAACAAGAAAAGAGAGAGTTGTAGACGAAGGGGGACAAAACAAAAACAAACAAGGGCGCGAGAACTAGGCGACGCCTCGTGTTCGAATCCATCATTTTTCGAACCTTCAAGGCCTTGCCTCCAACCTGATCTTCTTCACAAGTTCCAGTTCAGTCATGTTTAGTCCTCCAAAGAGGTCTGCAGTGGAACTAAAAGGGTGTAGACGTGGCAACGTGTGCAATATTGCAACACACACAAAACGAACACGCCTATGCTTCAGTGTCGTGGCGGTGGAACGGAAAAGAAAAGAGAGAGAGAGAAAGAGGGAAAGAGCGAGCCGGCCGGTGTGCTCTGCCCTAGGAACACATTAAAACCACGAAGGGAAGCAACGGGAGGTGGGGGAATGGGGGGGAGAAAAGAGCTTGAGAGAGAGAGAGAGAGATAGAAACACGCCGTGCGGGAAAAGAGAGACGCAGACGTAGAGAGCAAACTTTTCGAAAAGGACGACGAGAAGAGAGAGAGAGAGAGACGTCTTTCTCTCTCTCGCGGCGACAGAGCAACGGCCGAGAATTGGGAAAGGGCTCTCTCTCTCTCTCAACCCATTCCAACGGGTTACTCATCGCGATTTCGATAGAACCGCACTGATCTTGGAGACACGTGTCACGTGTGGTATCGAAATGATAAGGCGGGAGGGGTGAACGAAAACCACAAAACAGCAGCGGTAGCGGCAGCGGGTAAACAAGATGAAACGTTTTTGGTCGAAAAATCCCTCCCCAAAAAAAAGCCAAGATAAGCCACGCCCCCTTTTGGGTTCTTTTTTTTCGGCGGTATTAGCTCACGCTTGCCCACTATTTTGACTAGACTGAGACAATAATATTGAGGTTTTCCCGGAGCCTTGGCCTTCTGATTGAAAACCCCAAAAAAGCCTAGATAAGCCACGCCCCTTTTTGGTTCTTCCCACACTCGTTTCGTGGAGTTTTTGAACAAGTAATCTATGAAAAATGTGAAACTCGATGACATCTACAAAACGACGATAAGTTTCCAAACTTTTATAGAGTTCAAACAAAGTTAGAAGACGAAACGTCCATTTTTCGCCTTCTAACTCTGTTCGAACTCTATAAAAGATAGGAAAACTCAGCGTCATTTTGTAGATTTCACCGAGTTCCACATTTTTCATAGATTACTTGTTCAAAAACCCCCAAGAAACAAGTATGATAAGAACAAAAAAGGGGCGTGGCTTATCTAGGCTTTTTTGGGGGTTTTAAATTAGAACGCCAAGAGGCTCGAAAGACCTTAATATTCTTGTTTCCGTCTAGTCAAAAAAAGTGGGTGGGGCAAAAGTGAGCTAATACCAAAAAGGGGCGTGGCTAAACCTGGCTTTTTGGGGTTTTTCAACCTAAAGGCTTCTAGAGTCTAGTCAAAAAAAAAGAAGCGGGGAAGAGAAAAGAGGGGGAGAAGGGGGCAAAAGTGAGCTAATACCGCCGAAAAAGCGGCGAAAAGCGAATAAAAAAAACGGGGGGAAAAAGAAGAGAGAAGGGGGGTCCTCTTCGTCTTTTTTCCTCTTTCAGAATAACAAATAACAAATAAACAAGTGTTTTGTGGGACCCCCCCCCCCTTTTCAAAACTAGAGAATTTCAGATCACATTCTCCTATTTTATTTTTTTTTGAATTATAAATAGATTAATTAATAGAAAAAACCCGTTTCCTTATCAAATCTCAATGCGCGCGCAAGAGAGACCAAAATTCCGCAAATTCCAACGAAAAAAATGGGGAAAAAATCGAAATTCGTGTGGGAAGGGGGGCCGTTTTCCCATGAAAATCTCCAGAAAAAGTGGTCTCTAGGGGCCTTACTCAAAGCGTCGAAAAATCGAAAAAAATGGAAAAAAAAAGTTTCTTTTCGATTTAAAATTCGTGCTCGCGGAAAATAAAAGTGCGAGGGAAAATGTGGGAATTTTGAAAATTTTCAAAAAAAAAAAAATTTTTTTTTTTAAATTTTTTTTTCGATTTTTAAGTTCCTTAGAAGGTTTTTTCACCAAAAAAAACTATTTAAAAATTTGAAAAAAAAAATTTTTTCACCAAATTTCTCGGAGCATCTAGTGTGCTCGGCGAGCCCGCCCCGCGCCAAATTGAGCCGCATATGAGCTCTCTCTCTCTCCGTTTTCTTTCTTTTCTTATATACTGCGCGTGCTCCTGGGGCTCCAATCAAATTTTCGCAAAATTTCCGTCTTCCTTGTCTAATGAGCTGGTGGGACATGTGTGCTCCGAATCGGATTACCCGCTGCTCGCGGGGCGGGCTCCGCGAGCATTTATGAAAAAAAACTCACTTTTTCCAAAAATTTCGCTTCGAAAAAAAATTTTTTTTTTTTTTGAATTTTTTTCCCCAAATTTTTTTTCAATTTTTTCCACGTATTTCTGGGTGATTACGTGGATTTTAAACTGTTTTTTTTTTTGCAAAATTTAATTATTTTTAATAAAAAAGTTCACGTTTTTCAAAAAAAAACACAAAAAAGAGATACAAAACGCTGGCCACGCTATGGAAAAAATGGAAAAAAAAACCAAAAAAAAAAAAAAAAAAAAACGATTTTTTTGTTGTCAAAAAACTGGGGAATACAAAAGAAAAACAAATACGAAAGAGCAGAGAAAAAAACAGAAAAAAAAAACCAAAAACCTAGAAAATTTGAGAACAATTTTTAAAAAACGGGAGAAGAAACTACAATATCTACAGGAAAAGTTCAAAAAATTCAAAAAAAAAATCTTTAAAAAATTGTTTTTTTTTTCTAATTAATTCACAGCCGACTGCACGTTTCCAACAATTTTGTTCCATCCATTCTGCAATTTTTTCTCAATTTTCAAAAAATTTTTCACGGCTCCTACCGTAATCCTGTCGACGACGGGCTCTTTCTGAGCATCATTGCGGCCGTAGTTGCTGATTCCCATGAGGAGCATGATGAGCGGAAGGTGCAAAAGGGAGAAGAAGAACAGTTTTCGGCTGTTTTTCGCGTCCGGCGCCTTGTAGAACTTGTAGGACAGGTAGACGAGGTACGCGTTCACCGGAATCGAGTCTGAAGTGATCGGATGGTGTTGCAAACGCGCCTCGCTGGACTTTTTGAGATTTCGGCTCAATTTTTTTCATTTTCCGTCGAAAACATGAGAAAATTCGAGGAAAAACGGGCGAAAACCGATAAAATTTGGCTTGAGTCAAATTGAGCCGTTATCGCCATGATTTGGTGTTGCAAACGCGCCCCGCTGAACTTTTTGAGATTTCGGCCGTTTTGTATCAATTTTCGCCCGATTTCTCTCATTTTTTTTGGGGAAAATTGAATCAGAACCAAAATGTTAACCTTTTTCGTCAAAAACATGAGGAAAAGCGGCTGAAAACTGAAAAAAAACGGGCGGAAACACGTGAAATTTGGCTTGAGTCCAGTGGGGCGCGTTTGAAACACCGGGTAACGGTGACAGTAGTCTGATTGTACTGTCACCACCGTGCTTTGGTGTCGCAAACGCGCCCCGCTGGACTTTTTCACATTTCGGTCGTTTTACATCAATTTTCGCCCGATTTCCTTCATTTTTCGAGGAAAAATTGAATCAAAACAAAAAAAATGAAGGGAAATCGATTGAAAATCGAGAAAAACAGACGAAATTCTGCCAAATGGGCCAAAACTTGGATTTTTGAATTTTTCTGCATAAAAATTCAAGTTTTGTGCTCAAAATCGATCAATTTGCAGCTTTTAATGATTTTTGCTCTTTTCTTGCAAATTTCAGTTCAAACTCCCGCAAAAACTTGGAATTGGACAACCCTGTCCAGCGGAGCGCACTTTCAACACCTAAACCTTACCAATTGCGAACGTGAGTGTGGTGAGGTCGGTGAGCGGCGCGGCGACGGAGCACAACGCGAGAAGAGCCGCCGAGTGACGGATGGACGTGACGCGGCACAGTCGTTCGTCCGTCACACACATCACACGATAGCCGGCCTTGCTGTAGTCGCCGCGCAGATTCCAGCTGAGTCCGTTGAAGTGCGGGAATTGCCACGAGAAGAGGATCGCCGCCAGACACCACGCGGCCGGATCCAGCGCGCCGGTGGCGGCCGCGTAGCCCATAAGCGGCGGAATCGCGCCGACGACGGCGCCCGCCCACGTGCATCCGATGTGCGAGCGTTTCATGGGCGTGTAGACGCCGGCGTAGAGGAACCAGTTGAGGGCTCCAAGAGCCGCAGCCAGCGGGTTCGCGAAATGGGCGAGCAGGCCGATGCCGGTGAGTCCGGCGACGCCGGCGAACGAGAACGCGTGAAGGGGCGAGAATCGGTGGACGACGAGCACTCGAGTTTGGGTCCGCCTCATCTGAGCGTCGTAGGGAGCCTCGAGCAGCTGATTGCACGAGTTGGCGGCCGAGGAGAGCAGGAACGTGCCGACGGTGCACGCGGCCATCGGAATCGCCGCCACCGGCACCGGCGCCATCAGAAATCCACATGCCGCTGCAAAAAAACCAATTTCCAGAACAATTTCAACCCGTTTCCTACCGGTTGACGCGACGAAAAGACTCAATTTTGACTTTGAAAGCGCCAAATAATCGCCCGCCAGGCTCTTCGTCTCCATTTTGTACCACTCTTGCAAGTATTGGTCGGAAACTGGAATTTGTTTGGTTTTTCTAGTTTTTTAGTGATTTTTAGGGGTTTATTGACGACTCACCGATAATATCAATGTCTTTTTTGTGCCTTTTCCCGGAAAGATCGAGAATTTGGGTGTCTGGTCGTGCTTTTTTGCCGATTCCCGGTGAACTCGCCGGCATTTCCTCGTCGAGCGGTTTTGCCTGCAAATTTTAAGCTCTAAGCGTTATTTTTCAGTAGATTAGTTCAAATTCTCACCCGCGGAAGTACACAGCTCGCCGCTGAAGTATGAAAAACCGCTTGGCTCGTCGACGGCGCGAACCAGACCCGTGTGCAGTGCGACACGTGTCTGCTGAGCATTTTTACCCGAGATGTCTACAATAAAAGATTGATTACAGTGGAATATTATGGAAAAATGACGAAAATCAGGAGAAAATCAGTGGAAAAGTGCGAAAAAAAGGAAAAATGGGCGAGAAATTGGTGTAGATTTACGAGATAAAAACAGTGCAAAAGCGGCATTTCGGAGCGTCGTACTGAGTGAAAATTTTCAATTTTTCATTTTTTTTGAAAAATAAAAAGGAAAAACGGAAAAAAAATAGAAATTCGCATCAAGAACATGAAACGAAGCTACTAGAATCCAAGGATTTCAAAATTGCTCGGCAAAACTCAATTTTAGGTCTAGAAATCTGAAAAAAATGGATTCTCGAAAACGTGTCACAAAAAGCGCGAAGATTTGTGTTTTCCCATTCATTTTCATCGAAATGAAGGGGTTTCTGATGATTCTCATAGTGCTTTTGTTCAAATTCTCCGACTCGTTCGGTTTCTGCTACTCTGCACTGTGCAACTTGCTCTTCCACTCGGTGAGCTCCTAAACTTTAAGATTTCCCGTCTGAAATCCAATTTTTCTTCCAGTTTTGCCTCGAAAACCGGGCGCATTGTAGCAATGAGAATGTGTGCGAGTGTGTGGATACCGTCGGACTGAGATGATGATAATGCAAATAAACTGAACTTTTCTTTATCGATGTGTCGACTTTTCTTGCAATTTTCTGCGGGAGAACAACGAAGAAAAGTGGCGGAGAGGGCTACAACAAAAATAAAACGTTTCTAGTCGATGTGCAGTTGGCGTTCGATCAATATTTCCAGAGATCGGCGTGCTGCGGCAGCTGCTTGGCTCGATCGGCGTACATGCGCGAGTGGCCCTGGAAAATCGATTGATTGGGGGGAAATTGGACGGATTTTTGTGCTTTTTTGACCTTTAATAGTGATTTATCAGGTTTTTGCAGCGTTTTTACCGATAAAATTGAGAAATTTTGGAAGAAATTGACTGTTTTTCAATAACTCCTTCAGGGCTCCACTGGGCGGGCTGTAACTTGGGACAAATGTCGCTGATTGTCTCAAAACACTCGCAGTTTTATAACTAGAGTGTCTAGAGCGTATTGGTCAAGTTTTAACACAATTCGTCAAGTATTTTTTGAGAAAACCCCAAAAATCCAGTTGGCTCTACGATTTTTGAAGAATTTCGCAATTTTCTCCGATTTTCGCCGACAAACCTTCATCATTTCGGCTTTGTTGTATCCGGCCGCCTCCCAGCAGCGAGCGAAATAGGCAACTCCGAGAGTTGCGGCCCACAGGCCCTTCTTGTCCCAGAAGGCCGTCTTGAGGAAGTAGGTGGCGGTGAAGGTGCCCATCTTCTGGAAATTATCGATTTGGAAGTGAAAATAATTGAACTTTCTGCTATTTTCCATTTTTTCGCAAAAAAAACTCATAAAAATCGACAGAAAACCGAGAAAAAACCGATGAAAAAGGGGAAAATCGGCGGGGAAAAAATGAGCGAAAACAACGACACTCCGGCATAACGGTGTGCTCGTTGTTTATCGAAAAGAGTAACAATTGGCGGCACGTTGAAAAATTCACCTGCCACGAGTGAAATCGTGGAAAACGCCGACAAAATTTCGGAAAAATCATCATTTTCCGTACTCGAAGTGCGTAATAAGTGGCAAAATTCGAAAATGTCGAGTGAATCGAAATCGACGACCGCAGTGAGCTCTTTCAGCGTTTCGCCCAATTCAGTCGGCGAATTTTGCAGTTGAACTCGACGGTGGGCGACGAAAAACGTCGGAAAAAGATCGCGTGGAGTGGAATAGTGGCCACAGTGCCGCAGGCGGGCGGCGGAAGGAAGGAGGTCATCAGAAACGGTAAATGTTGCAAACGCGCCCCACTGCACTCAGTACTTTGCCTCGGGCCGTAGTTTTTTTCCCCCAATTTTCTCCCGAGTTCCTCCATTTTTCGGGGAAAAAGTGATTGAAAAAGACGAGTAGCTGTCTGAAAACCAAAATTTCAACTTTTTCCGTCGAAAAATAAAGGAAAAATTTCGAAAATTTGGCTCGAGTCCAGCGGGGCGCGTTTGCAACACAAGACACATCACAGCGACAATAAAAACGAGCCCTGAACACTTTTTGAAAAATAAAATTGATTTTTAAAAAATTGATGTTTCAAAAAGTTTTGAAATTTTCCAACCCCTGACCAAATTCGCTCCACGAAAATGTCCGGTCGCAAAATTATTTATTTTCAATTGAAAATACCAAATAACTGCTCTTTTTCCACTCAGTGAGCGGCGTGGCGGAGCCGGGCGAAGTGCTCGCCTTGATGGGCGGCAGTGGGGCCGGAAAGACGACGCTGATGAACATTCTCGCCCATTTGGACACCAACGGAGTCGAGGTACAGTTTTTTTTTGAAAATCACAATGAAATTAAATTTAAAAAAAAAACTTTTCTGTATCAAAATTAAAATAAAATGACAGTTCTTAATTTGAAGAAAATATTAAATCCCATTTTTTCAGCTTGGAAAAAAATTTAAATTTGAAAAAATTCAAAAATTATTTTTTTTTTCTGAATTGGAAAGAATTTCTTTTTTTTTTTTTTTGTTTTGGGCCGGGCCGGGCCGGCCCGGCCCGGCCCGCTGCAAGTATGGAAAGAAATACTTTTTTTTCAAAAAATTTAAATTTTTTTATAAACCGCGTTTTTTTTATTTTTGAGATCATAATTTTTCTGAAAAAATTTTTTTTTGAAATTAACAGATTCCGTGTATTTTTTTTAGTAGTTTTCCCGCAAGAAAAAGAATTATTATACATTTTTCTTGAACTGGACCCGGGGACGAGAATCGGGAAATGGGCGGTCTAAGATTCGCCAGCCAGCGGCCGCGGCGGTGTGTGTCGATTTACGAGCGCTCGAAACTTTTGTAAACATTTCAGTTACCGACTTTATATCAAATTTTGTGAAAAAACACAAGATATTCCGATGAAAAAGGAAAAAAAAACGGATGAAAACGAGCGATTTTCGGTTGAAACTCCTCAATTTCAAAAAGCTAGCGCTCGTAAATCTATTTCCCGATTCTCGTCCCCGCTGTCAGCTCAAAAAAAAAAAACTGATATTATGCTCGCGCGTTGTTGGGGACGAGCGGAAAAATCCGAGGCGCGGATCTCGCCACGCGCGGCGACACAGTTGAATGAATGTTACCGTACTTCGGTGGAGAAAAATGTTGTTTCTTGTCGAATTTTCCTTTTTTCTTTGCAATTACTCGCGGGTTTTTCATTTTTCTTCGTTTTTTGTAAACTTCGAATTTTTCTCTATCGAACGCGGTTATTTGCGCAAAAAAACAACCCAAAATTGACGACAGTCGAAATAGGTATCCTATTTTTCTCCGCCGAAGTACGGTAACTTTTGTTCAACTGTGTCGCCGCGCGTGGCGAGACCCGCGCCTCGGACTTTTTCCGGTCGTCCCCAACAACGCGCGAGCATAATAATACATCAGAGCGTTTTCAATAAAAACTTTCAGCTGAAAAAAGACGAGTAAAACCGAAAATTTTTTTTCCAAATTCGATTTTTTCTTTTTGGATAATGTTTTTTTTTCGAAAACTTTCGAAAAAACGAATTTGAAGTGCAATTTTAGAGAAAAAAAACCACACAAAACACTAGTTTCTACCTCCACCGCCATGATTTGGTGTCGCAAACGCGCCCCACTGGACTTTTTGAGATTTCGCGCGTTTTTTGTCAATTTTCGCCCGATTTTCTTCGATTTACCGGGGAAAAATTGAATCAACACCAAAATCGTAACGTTTTTCGTCGAAAACATGAGGAAATTCGGATGAAAACCGGGAAAAACGGACGAAAACAGGGGAAATTTGGCTTGAGTCTAATGGGGCGCGTTTGCAACATCAAATCTTATATCGTTTCAGGATTAACGATTTTTCCTCTAAATTTTACAATAAAACATTATGGTAAAAACCGAAAAATTTTATTTTTTTCAAAAAACTTTTTTTTGCCAAACATCATAAATTATTTTGTTGCGAAACTAAATTTTTTTTTCGAAAGTAAAAGTTCAACAAATTATTTTTTCAAAAATATTCATCAAATAAAACCAAATCATGGAAACGTAAATAATTTCGGAAAAAACAATAAAATGTTTTTTTTCCGTAATTCTAAATTTTCCTCTTTTTTCATCTTTGCAGTACCGCGGCGAGGTGACGGTGAACGGAAAGAAGGTGTCGAAGCAGAGAATGCGTCAGATGTGCGCCTACGTGCAACAAGTGGACCTCTTCTGTGGCACGCTGACCGTCAGGGAGCAGCTCACCTACACCGTACGTTCATGGGAAAAAAGGGGCGTGGCTTAAAAGGTGCGAAAGGGGCGTGGCCTAAGAGGTACAAAAGGGGCGTGGCTCGAAAGGGGCCAGTGGGCGTGGCCTAGTAAGGGCAAAGGGGGCGTGGCCTGAGAGGGGCCAAGGGGGCGTGGCCTAATAGGGGCGAAGGGGGCGTGGCCTAATAGGGGCGAAGGGGGCGTGGCCTAACAGGGGCCAAGGGGGCGTGGCCTAACAGGGGCCTGGTGGCGTGACCTAATAGGGGCGAAGGGGGCGTGGCCTAATAGAGGCCAAGGGGGCGTGGCCTGAGAGGGTCCAAGGGGGCGTGGCATGAGAGGGGTGAAGGGGGCGTGGCCTAATAGGGGCGAAGGGGGCGTGGCTTAATAAGGGCCAAGGGGGCGTGGCCTAATAGGGGCCAAGGGGGCGTGGCCTAATAGGGGCGAAGGGGGCGTGGCCTAATAGGGGTCAAGGAGGCGTGGCCTAATAGGGGCGAAGGGGGCGTGGCTTAATAAGGGCCTGGGGGCGTGGCATGAGAGGGGCGAAGGGGGCGTGGCCTAATAGGGGCAAAGGGGGCGGGGCTTATCAATTTATCACACCCATTTCTTTCGAATCTGCTCTTCTGTCTCTATTTGACAGGCATTAATGCGAATGAAGGGTTGCACCGACGAGGAGCGTCTCGAGCGAGTCGAGCGAGTTCTCAACGAGATGAACCTCGTCGACTGTCAGAACACGCTCATCGGAATACCCAATCGGATGAAGGGAATCTCGATCGGCGAGAAGAAACGACTCGCGTTCGCCTGCGAGGTACGCCAAATTGCCGAGAGGTGCAAACGCGCTCTATTGCACATCGTGTTTTTTTTTTGAAAATTTCAAAATTGAGCGCGGAAATCGGCTGTTTTTGGGACAAATTCCTGTTTCAAAACGGCTCCATCAGTGAGACAAGTGCCTGAAAACCGCGAAGTTTTGGGGCTGATGAATGAGGGCCAAGTATTGGAAATAAACAACTGGTTTTTTCGCTCATTACCCCTTTACTTGTGAAATCAATGAAACTGTTGAAAAATGTGAATTTCTAGTGGGAGCCAGTCTCAAAATGACTCATTTCTCTTGAAATTTCTCCGTTTCAACCAGTTCCCAAATACGTCCACTTGAATCGGGGGTCCTCCAATTCCTGTACATACGGGTGCGAAATTGTGTCTTTTCCAAATGCAAACGCGCTCCATTGCACTTTTCAATTAAACTGGCGGTACCCCGTTTTGGAACTGGCCGGAATAGAACCAGCCCGTAATGGAACTCGCCACGTAATGGAACTCGCCGCAATGGAACTCGCCGCAATGGAACGCGCCGCAATAGAACTGGCCGGAATAGAACTGGCCGGAATAGAACTGGCCGGAATAGAACTCAATAGAGCGCGTTTGCATTTTCAGCCAGAAACCTGTGTTTTTCGTGTGTTTTTCGAACAAGAAACAATCAAAATATGAAACTGAACACACCAGAGGGTAGAGCGTAAAAGCAGGGTTGTCACGGGCCGGGCCGGGCCGGGCCGGGCCGGGCCGACCATATGACCCCTCCGGCCCGGCCCGGCCCGGCCCGGCCCGGCCCGGCCCGGCCCGGCCCGGCTCGGCCCGGACTCGGCCCGGCGGGCCCGCCGTGAAATTTTCAAAGTGCTCATTTTATCGATGAAATTCATGTTTTTGTATCAAAACTGATAGAAACTGACAAGTAATTGTATTTTCAATCATTTCAACATCGAAATTCTGCCAAACGGGCGAAAACGGATTTTCGAATTTTCAGCCATTCAAATTTTGGCCACAAAAACGCTCAATTTGCAGCAAAATGATTTTTTTACTGCAAATTATGATTTTTGTACGCATTTTAAAGTTGAAATTCCCGAAAAAACGGAAAAAAAAATTGCGAAAAAAATTAATTTTTCTCTTCCGGGCCGCCGGGCCGGGCCGGGCCGGAGACTTTGCCCTCCGGCCCGGCCCGGCCCGGCCCGGCCCGGCCCGGCCCGGCCCGGCCCGGCTCGGCCCGGACAGGCCCGGCGGGCCGGCCCGGGCTTTGACAACCCTGCGTAAAAGTTTTGATAGAAAAAATTTTCAGCCTTGAAAAACACCGGTTTCTGGCTGAAAATGCAAACGCGCTCCATTGAAATCGAGTTCTATTCCGGCCAGTTCTATTCCGGCCAGTTCTATTGCGGCAAGTTCCATTGCGGCGAGTTCCATTACGTGGCGAGTTCCATTACGGGCTGGTTCTATTCCGGCCAGTTCCAAAATGGGGTACCGCCATTAAACTTAAAACGACTTGTGGCTGGAAAAAATGGCGGGGAATTTGAATTTCGCAATGCCCCACTTACAAAATAAGACTTATTGGAGTGACAATCAAATGCGTAAAACTAATGGGGCCGTTTTGAAACAGGAGTTTTTTTTCTCTTTTTCAAAAATTGCTTGGGAATTTCGAAATGTTCTCTTTTGCAAATGCAAGCACGCTCTATTGAACTACCTCGAAAACTGGCAATAGAGCGTGTTTTCTCCCCTCCCTCAGCTGCTGACGGATGCCCCGTAAATCGACATCCAGCTCATTTCCCCACTTTAGACGAACAACAGGAGCATTGTTCATTATTGACCTAATTAGCAATAGAGCGCGTTTGCATTGAGAAATGACGGTTTTTGTTTTTCGACGGCGGAAAGGCAAACGCAAATGCAAACGCGCTCTATTGAACTTCTCGGCTGACCTGGATTAGCAATGGGGCTCGTTTGCACTGACAAACGACGGGTTCGATGTCGGAAATTCAAAAGTGCCAATAGAGCGCGTTTCCTCTCTCTCAGCTGCTGACGGATGACGCGCACTGTTTAGCCTGCCCCGTAAATCGACATCCAGCTCATTGTTGACCTGGATTAGCAATGGGGCGCGTTTGCATTGCCAATAGAGCGCGTTTCCTCTCTCTCTCTCTTTCAGCTGCTGACCGATCCGGACGTGTTGTTCTGCGACGAGCCGACGTCGGGTCTCGACGCGTTCATGGCGGGCGAAGTGGTGCGAGCACTGCGTTCCCTCGCCTCGCACGGCAAAACCATCATCGTGGTGCTGCATCAGCCGTCGACGACGGTCTTCCGAATGTTCCACAAAGTGTGCTTCATGGCCACCGGCAAGACCGTCTATCATGGAAAAATCGACGAGTTGTGCCCGTTTTTCGACTCACTGGGCGCCGAATTCCGGTGCCCCGAGAGCTACAATCCGGCGGATTTCGTCATGTCACAAATATCGATTAGTCCCGAGACGGAGCGTGACGATGTGCGACGCATTGAGGTAGGCGTGTGTGACACGGCGTGACGCGTGACATGTGTTCTTGACAGTTTCTGATATTCGAGTACGAGAAGAGCGAAATCGGACACGAAATGTTGCGAAATACGCGACAAACGATCGATGAGTTTGGCGGATACGGCGATGAAAATGAGGAGGACCAAAAGTGGGCGGCACCTTTTTTTCAAAATAAAATTTTAAAAAACGTGTTTCACAATAATGCCAATAAAATTAAACGAAAATAAAAATACAATTAAAAAGAAACTTATACTTGAAAATTCATTTTTTTCAAAAAAAAAAATTTTTCCGGCTTCAAAAGTGCATTAAATATATTTAATTTTTAATTTTTTATTAAATATTATTAAATTTTATTTTTATTTTCCAATGCTGTTAAATTTTTTTTTTATTTTTTAAAATTTTTTTTCACAGTTAAAAAAATTTTTCTTTAATTTCATTTTAATAATTATTTTTTTTGCCACCCCCAATATTTTTTAAAACTGAAATATATATTTTTTGTTTTTTTTAAACAACCACAAAAAATTTTTAAATTAATTTTTTTTTCAATTTTTTTCCCACCGCAAATAAAAAAATCGTGCTGCAAAAACAAAATAAATAAATAAATAAATAAAAATCAATGTTAGAAAAATTGTCGTTTTTTGTTTTGAAAAAGTAGAATTTTTTGGGTTCAGCAATCTTTTTTTTTCAAATTTTATTTTAGTGTTTCAAAATAGTGAGAAAAATTAGGAAAACTGTTATAAAATTCACTTCACAAACATTCCAACCCTTACTTTTGTGTGATAATTGTATTTTTTTAAAATGTGTTTTCAATTTTTTAAAAATGTTTTATTTGCCACCTAATTTTGAAAAAAAAAGAATTTTTTTTCAATTTTTCAAAGGTGAGCAATGAGAAGTGAACCCGTTAAAAAAATATTTTTTTTCAATTTTTAATTTTCAAATTTTTTTTCGTGTTTCCTAAATTTGTAAAAAAATGGGCAAAAATAATTTCGATTAATACATGAATTAGAGTTTTTAGCAGAGTTGCAAGATTAAGGGCCGGGCCGGGCCGGCCCGGTAGCTTTTGGGGGGGGCCGGGCCGGGCCGGGCCGGAGAATTCTGAAATCGGCCCGGCCCGCTCAATAAAGTTGCTTGATTTCATTCTTTCAGCAGCTCAATCGTATGTAAATGATTCCAAAACTTCATTTTTGAATAGCTTTCCGGTGATTACAATTGAAAATGGCCTTTTTGGTCAATTCAAAGTCATTTTCGCCTCCGGCGTCCATTCTGTGTACTGAAATTGACTGAAGTTGCTTGAAAGACATTGTGAAACAAGCTTCTTTGCGTGAAAGTTCCATTTTCTGGGGTATCAGAAGTGTGAGTGAGACAGAAGTGACAGAAAATTGTTCCTCGACGATTTTCTAGCAACTCCAGTCAATATCGGCGCACAGGTGATGACAAAAATTGCCGAAAAGGTCATATTTTGCGATATCAGCGCAAAAATATACCTTTTCGAAACCAATTATTAATTTAGAAGTGACTACTGACAGGAAATACTTAGAATTGGCGTTATCTTTTGAAAAAGGTGAAAAAATGGTTCAAAACCGGCACCGCTAGACGAAAACCTGTTTTGAAACAAATTTTTGTTTTTTTGCTCGGCCCGCGGGCCGGCCCGGGCCGGGCCGACTTTCGAATTCAGGCGGGCCGGGCCGGGCTGGGCTGGAAAATTTCAATTCGGGCCCGCTGCAACTCTGGTTTTTAGGATGAATTTGATTTTCTCATCGTTTTGAAATTTTTTGCATTGAAATTTTTTCTAAAAGGAACTTTTCATTGTCTTCCAATAAAAAAGCTTCCGGTTTCAAAAGTGGGTTGAATTTTTTTCAATAATAGTTTCTTTTTCACTTTCACTTTTGCTTCTTTTTTTTTAATGTTCGGAAAGAAAACTAATTATTTAATTTTGAGCCGAAATTTATTTTGAAAATTAAAATATTTTTGATTGAAAAAAAAATATCTGGAAATCTTGATAAGAAAAAGAAATTCGTGTTTCCAAATATCCACAAAAAATGAAAAAATAAATAAATAAAATTCAGTTGAATGATATGACCATTAGCAATTTAAATTTCTTTTGCCATCTAATTTTACCGAAAAAATAGAACCTATTTTTGTTTTCATTTTAATAATAATTTTTTTTTTGCCACCCTAATTTTTTTCAAACTGAAATATATATTTTTCGTTTTTTTTAAACAACCACACAAATTTTTAATTAATTGTTTTTCAATTTTTTCTTACCGCAAATTTAAAAAAAAATCGTGCTGCAAAAACAAAAAAAATGAAATAAATACCGATTTATTGTAGTAATAAATACCGATTTATTGTAGTATATAGGCCGCCCTGTACTACGTCCTCCCAAACTCAGGCCCTCTATCAAAATATTGACTCTCTCCTTAAACGCGCGCCCAAGCACTGTTTCATCATCGGTGACTTTAACCTTGCTGCCATCCACTGGGACTCCACCGCTCGATTCTCTACTTCTCTTCCGAATGACCTGGCTTCCTTCCTTGCCAGAAACGGGTTATCCCAATTAGTCAATTTTCCCACCAGGATAGCCTCCTCCGGAACCGCAAACGTATTAGATCTGCTTTTCTCGAACAGTCCTCAGCTCGTCTCCAGTTTAGCGCGTGCCCCTCCTTTTCTTCTCTCCGACCACCTTTCTGTCTCCTTCTCCTTACCCAACGCTAGACCCTTAGCTCCTAGTGTCCCACCCCCGCGAGTCCCCAACTATCGGAAATGTAATTTCGACGCACTCAATTCGGCAATGTTCTCCTTTAACTGGCCTCGCCAGCTCTCCCACTTCTCGAATCCCCAAACCAAGCTCTCTCACTTTTTAAAGATATTCAACGAATTTATCTCAGAACTCACACCTCTTAGTAAGGCTCCCCCGGTTACTCAACCCCATCTCGGTAAACTATACAGATACATTCGTCGCCGCGCACCACTAGTCCCCCCTCGCAATATCAAAAGGTTAGTTCGTAGGAAAATCAACTCACATAAACGCAGAATCCGCGAGCAAGAATCTCGACTCCTGTCCCAGGGGAACTCCAGAGTGTTTTTTAAGTTTATAAACAACCGTCTTACGGGTGCCCCTCCCCCAATCTCCATTAATATCAACGATTCCATCACTTCTGATCCCCTAGTCTTAGCCCCCGAATTTGCCAAAATCTTTGCCGCTGCTTTTAACGAGTATTCAGCTCCCTTCCCGGCGCTTCCTCCTCCTAGACCACTCGCCTACAAGATCGACTTCTCCCCGCTCAACATTCACAATGTTATCGCTAAGATTAGTCCCAAACTTGGGTTCTCTACTGACCACACCAGTTACCTTGTCATAAAGCGTTGCGTCCATTCCATAGCTCTTCCCCTTGCGCTTATCTTCCAGGAATCATTCGATAGCGGCGTCTTCCCTACAGCACTTAAGACCACAACAGTAGTCCCGATCTATAAAAAAGGGGAGCGCACTAATCCGTCTAATTATCGGCCTATTTCACTTACACACCCTCTGGCGCGTCTATTCGAGAAAGTCGTGCTCGGCAAACTACGCAACACCTTCCTGCACCGCCTATCTCCCTATCAGTTTGGCTTCCTACCAAGAAGATCCTGCACGCTAGCTCTCTTGGACTCCATCACTAAAGCTAAGGCTCTTCAACTTAGACCGGCCACTTATGTTGACGTTATTTACATAGACTTCTCCAAAGCATTTGATTCTGTTCCCCATTCCCTATTACTGATGAAACTCCTAAACTTCGGTATGGACTCCAAAACAGTAGCGTGGATAGAATCATTCTTGACAAATAGGACCTCTATGGTTAAAGTTAATAACTCCCCCACCCCAGCATCCTTCGTAGCGAGTTCCGGGGTCCCGCAAGGGTCGGTTCTGGGGCCCTTCCTCTTCCTGGTTTACATCAATGACCTTCTGGCCTCTTTCCCCTCAAACGTCCATGTTATGGCTTTTGCGGATGACGTAAAACTTACCAGCGACTCCTCAACTGCCCTTCAGCTCAGTGCAAATATTGTCTGCGATTGGTGCTCGAAATGGGGTCTAAACCTAGCTCCCTCTAAGTCTATCGTGGTTCACTTAGGTAAAAATAACCCCCAACATGTCTACTACCTAGCTGGGACCCCCATCAAGGCATCCAATTCTGTCAAAGACCTCGGCATACTGATTGATAAAAATCTCGGATTTGAATCCCATATACACCGAATATCCGGCCTCGCTCTCTGGAAATCGCGCCAGCTACTGAAAAGTTTCCTTCCGCTAAATGCCCCGTTTATGTTCAGACTATTTAATGTATATGTTCGGCCTATCCTAGAGTACGGCTGCGAGGTTTTCAGTCCCACGTCCCCACCCCTTATACAACTTTTAGAAAAGCCCCTTAGATTTTTCTCCCGTCGGGTCTTCCAGCGATGCAACACTCCATATCTATCCTACGCGCACCGCTTAGTCACCGCCGGGTTGCTCTCCTGCCAACATCGCCGCGTCATACTCGTCCTCAAGACGTACTACCGCATTGTCACGCATGATAGCCACTTTCCGCGTTTGGAAGCCTACCTCAGACCGGCTCGCACTCCCAGGTACCCCTACATGTTCTCGTCCGAACTCTTTGTCCCTGGGTCGTTTCTGCACGTGCACCTGCCTCTTTGGAACAAGGTGGCCAAGCTTATGCCTAGAAGAATCTCCGCTAATGCCTTCGATAGTCTCTTAGTTGGTCTTCCGGCTAAGTTCCTTGTCCCCGGCCCGCCCTGACCCATAGGTTTCCACATAGCAATTCATGTATCATATTAACCTTCATAACTCTCATATGTCTTATTCCCTAATTCTTGCCCATCCCCACCCCCACCCCACCCCACCTCACTCCAACCGGCTGATTCACGGCCAAATCGAGTGTTGTAACTTATCTCGTATTGGTTTACTCATCTCTCCACTAACTTTTCATGTCAATTATCACTTACGAAATAAAACAATTACAATTACAATTAAATAAGAATGAAAATCAATGTTAGAAAAATTGTCGTTATATTTTTTTGAGAAAGTATAATTTTTCAGGCTAATCAACTTAAAAAAAAAATTATTTTGGTGTTTCAATAAATTTAAAAAATCTGCAAAAAAAATTTAAAATTCGATTTACCCTTTCTTCCTTCTGGGTGATAAAAATTAAATTTTTAAAATTTTTAATTTTTAATTTAAAAAAAAAATTAAAAAAAGAAAAATGAGCCCATAACAAAAATATTTTGTTTAATTTTTAAATTTCAAATTTTTCTCGTGTTTTATAAATTTGTGAGAAAATGGGCTAAAATAATTCCGCTTAATACGCGGTTGTTTTTCGGAAGGGTTGAATTTTTTTCAATAATTATTTTTTTCAGTCTTAAAGGGCGTTGTATGGTTTTTTTTTTCTAATTTTTGGAAAGAAAATTAATTATTTAATTTTGAGCCGAAATTTATTTTTGAAAATTAAAATATTTTTGATTGAAAAAAAAATATCTGGAAATCTTGATAATTTGGTAATTTTTTTTTCAAATTTTTAAATTTGAAAAAAAAAACTTTTTCCACCTCCAAAAAAAGAAATTCGTGTTTCCAAATATCCAGAAAAAATGAAAAAAATTAATAAAATTCAGTTCGAATTTGGGATTTTTAGAAATTTAAATTTTCTTTGCCATCTTTTTTACCGAAAAAAAATAGAACCGATTTTTGAATTTTTTCGAGCCAAAATAATTTTTTTTTCCAAATTTTTTGAATAAAATTATTGAATAAAAATTTACATTCTTTAAATTAATAAGGTGAAATGGAAAAAAAAATATTTTTTTTTTTAAATTCAATAATTAAAATAAATTTTTTTTCAAAAAAAAAAGCGATTGCAGTGCGCGCTACAACTCGTCGTTCGGCACCCAATTCCAAGTTTTGCTCCGTCGATCGCTGAAAACCACACTCCGCGATCCGCTGCTTCTTCGTGTCCGATTCGCCCAAATTGTGGTATGGTCGGGTGCTTTTTTGCGATTTTTTTTTGGAAAAAAATTTTTTTTTAGAATTTTATTTTTTGAAACATTCAAAGTTTGTTTTTAAAATTCCAAAAAAAAAATCATCAACTTTAAATTTTTTTTTCAAAATTCATCTCAATCACAAACATTTTTTGGTTTATTTTCCATTTTTATTTCAATATTTTGAGAATTTAAATTTTTTACAGAAAAAATATCTAACATTTTTGGATCAAAAATCTTTTTTTTCAATTAAAACATTCAAAATTCGTTTTTGAAAAAAAAAAATTCATAAAAGTTAATTTTTTTTTTCAATTTCGAATTTCTCACATTTTAATTTTTTTTTGATCCAAACATTCTTGATTTTTTTTGAAACCAGGGAAAAACCACCAAAAAATAATTTTAAGGAAATTAAGGAAAAACACAACAATTTTTTGGTTAATTATTTTTTTCAGTCTTAAAGGGCGTTGTATGGTTCTTTTTTCTAATTTTTGGAAAGAAAATTAATTATTTAATTTTGAGCCGAAATTTATTTTGAAAATTAAAATATTTTTGATTGAAAAAAAATATCTGGAAATCTTGATAATTTGGTAATTTTTTTTTCAAATTTTTAAATTTAAAAAAAAAAAAAAATTCATTTTTTGTCCAGGAAAATCGAAAAAAAATCGAAAAAAAATTACCAGCAATATTTTGAGAATTTCAATTTTTTACAGAAAAAATATCAAACATTTTTGGATCAAAAATATTTTTTTTTTTCACTTAAAATTTTTTTAAAAACTTATTTGTCCAGTTTGCCAATCACAAATTGCGGTCTTTAAGTTTATTTTATGATTTTTTTTGAAACACCATTAATTTACTATTTTTTTTATTTTTTATCACAAAAATCCAGTTTAAAATTTCTAACTTTCTCATAATTTTATTTTTTAAATTCCTGAAATTTTCACTAAAAGTGTGTTGAAAAAATTAATTTTGAAAATTTTTTTTTCGAAACTTTCCCTATTTTTTTCCATTGCCGATCACCAATAATATTTTTAAAAAATTAAAAAATATTTTTTTTTGTTTTAATTTTTTTATCACAAAAGTCCAGTTCAGAATTTGTAATTTTGTCATAATTTTATTTTTTTTTTCAAATTCATGCAATTTTTAATTTTCACTAAAAAGTGTGTTGAAAAAATTAATTTTTTAAAAATTTTCCCGATTTTTTTCTTTTCAGAAACATTTTTTTTTTCAAATACCGTTAAAATAGCCACAATTTGAGTGCACCACTAACTTCTAGAAACTATTTTAAATTTTTCTATGCTCAAAAAACCCCGAAAACTCGTCACTTTTCAAAAGAGGGACTAGTTTTCCCGCCTCTTGTTTTTCTAGGCCACCGCGATTCTCGTCGGAATCGTGAACTGGAGGACCGAACTGAGCGGTCCGACGATCCAAAATCTCGAAGGAGTCATGTACAATTGTGCCCGTGACATGACGTTCCTCTTCTATTTCCCATCGGTCAATGTAAGAGAGTGGTTTTCAATTTTTTTTTTTTTGAATTTTTTTTTTTTTTTTTTTGAAAAAAATTTTAATTCAAATAATATATTAAAATTTAAATTTTTCAACTCTACACCCTTTTAAAAAAAATTATTTTTGGTTGTAAAATTGATTTTTTTTTCGAAAACAGCAAAAAAAATTAAAAATTAATTTCCGATTTTTTTTTGAAATTCCAAGTCAAATATCGATTTAGTTTTTTAATTTTCATTTCAAAATTAAAAAAGAAGCAAGATACAAATCGGAAATTTCTTTATTTTTTTTCAAAAAATGAGGGGATTGTGAAACTGAAAAAAAATCAAAAAAAAATTTAAAAATTAATTTCCGATTCATTTTTTCAATTTAATTTCACTTTTTTGATTTTAAATTTGCTCTATCCTCAAGTCCTGCACTAAATTTATTTTTTGATTTGTTCGAAATTTTTTAAAATCGATTCATTTTGAGTTTTTTTTTTGTTTTTTTCAAATTCAAATTATTAAAATTTAAATTTTTCAACTCTACACCTTTTTTTAAAAATTATTTTTGATTATAAAATTGAGTTTTTTTTTTCGAAAACAGCAAAAAAAAGATTAAAAATTAATTTCCGATTCATTTTTTCAATTTTCAATTTGCTCGATCTTTCTATCTTTCAAAAATTAAAAAAATTGAAATCCCATGTCAAATATCAATTTGATTTTTTTGATTTTTAATTTAAAATTTCAAAAGCAAAAAACTAATCGGAAATTCTTTTATTTTTTTCAAAAAATGAGGGGATGGTGAAACTGGGGGAAAAAAATCAAAAAAAATTTTAAAAATTTTTTTCCGATTCATTTTTTCAATTTAATTTCACTTTTTTGATTCTAAATTTGCTCCATCCTCAAGTCCTGCACTAAATTTATTTTTTGTTTTGTTCGAAAATTTGAAATTTGATGTCATTTGGAGTTTACATTCTGTCCTATACTAATGAAAGAATTATATAGTTTCAAAAATGAGGAGATTTTGTGAAAGTGCAGAAAAAAAACATTGTTTGTTACCACAAGTTTTTAAAATGCAACTGGAATTCTTTATTTTTAAATTTTATTGTTGTTTTTTTCGGCAGGAACCCTGCGAATTTCCGCGCGCTCCGAAATTTAGGGGCGTGGCCAGTTTGCAAGTGCCGCACGGTCCAAGCCCCGCCCACTTTCGCAATTGTCATCACGCCAATCACCGCGTTTTTCAAGCGGAGTCACGTGAAAAACCAAAAAAAAAAACGCAATGGGCGCAGTTTCAACCGTGCGGCACTTGCAATAGGCCACGCCCCCAAATATTACGGAGCGCGCGAAAGTTGGCAGGGTTTCTCCTGGAAAAAAACGACAATGCTAAGTTTATGACAGGAATAACGGTTCTTTCCGGAAAAACTCTGTTTTCGGGAACCTACAGAAAAATGAAGATTTGGCCAATTTTTTTTTGCCGCAGTTTCGTCAAACAGTTCTAGGATTTGGATTATTCGACACAATGTTCATAGTGGCATTTTGGTTTTGTATTGCCCGTTTAGTAATCTTGTCACCGGAGATTAAAAACGTGTGCCAAATAGGCTCCGCCCATTTTTCCGCAAAGGCACGGTCTACTGCGTAACAAACAGTGTTCTTCGACTGTTTTAACCAATTTCGAAATTTTTGGAAGAGGGGGTGAGTTGCCGCAGACTTTATAACTAACGGGCACTCGAAATTTTATAATTTCAACTAGGCAGATGCGTTGCCCGTGAGGTCGTTGTCTTCGTTTTAACGTAGCAGACCTGCAATGTTGCGGGTAACCGTGCCTTTGCGGAAAAATGGGCGGAGCCTATTTGACCTTCTCGTCTCATCGTCCATTTTTGATATCCGCTGGCAAGATTATTGAACGGACAACACTTGAAACAGGTGATCACGTCGGAGCTGCCGGTGTTCTTGCGAGAGCACAAATCGAACATCTACTCGGTCGAGGCCTATTTCCTCGCGAAAAGCATCGCCGAACTGCCGCAATACACGATTTTGCCGATGATCTACGCGACGATCGTCTACTGGATGGCCGGTCTCACCGCCTCTTTCGGCGCTTTCCTGGTGTTTCTGGGCGTCTGCATCGCGCTCACCTGGGTCGCCGTCTCTGTCGGTTCGTTTCTCGTTTCTGGGCAGAGATAGGGGAAAGGTGTCAACTGCTGAAATGAAGCCAACAAAGCAAGGAACATTTTGTTAGTGGACACCTTTTTCCTATCGGTTCCAGTTTTCAAGATATGAGGGCCTGAAGTCAAGGGTCATGCTTTGGGCCTTAGTTATTTTCCACTCGAGACCCAAAGGATCAATAGAGGCCGTGGCCTAGGTTTCCAAAATCTTGGTACTTCTCTAATACATTTCATTTTATGAAAATACTTTCAGCGTATGTCGGGGCGTGTGTGTTTGGAGATGAGGGCCTCGTCGTCACGTTCATGCCCATGTTCGTTCTTCCGATGCTCGTCTTTGGAGGTAACCATTTTCTCTTTTCTTTTTCTTTCCAAATTCCTCTAGACAGGAAGAGGATCACTCTTGCAGGTTTCTACATCAATTCGCACAACATTCCCGTCTACCTGCGTCCGTTCTCCTACATTTCCTGGTTCAAACACGGCTTCGAGGCGTTGGAGGCGAATCAGTGGGAGGGGGTGAGTGGATGGAAAATGGGGGAAAAAGAGGGAAAGGAATTTTACAAATGATTGTGTTTCAAAAAGTACGGATTGCGAAGCAGCCGAAAATTCAGCGATAACGAAGAAATACCATTGGAAAAATTGTATGTGGCAGGGATGTGCGGGAAATGAAAACTGAAATTTGACGAGCCTCTTTTTCGTTTGACACTTCTTTGTGGCAAAAATCCTTAATTTTCTATTTATTTGGAGACAAGCCAAAAGACAGGCCTCTGAAGAGACAGGTGGTGGTGACGTGTGTAGCGGCTTATCTATCAATCTATTGAGGTGCCAGGCAGGTGGAGCCTCATTCTACAGTCAGTCTGTAGAAAATTGATTGATCAAGATAGGGGTCAAGCGAATGTAACACAATGGGGGCGGAGCTTAGCTAGATAACGATCAAGATACACAGATGCTACCAAAAAGTTACTCACCTAGATAATTGATCGATCAAGATAGGGCTCAAGCGGGTTCGAAACCTTTTGGGCGGGGCTTAGACAGATGTTTTATCAAGGTACATAGGTGCCACAAAAATGGCCCATTTCGATAATTGATCGATCAAGATAGGGGTTGAGCAGGTGCGACACAAAGGGGCGGGGCTTAACTAGATGACTGATCAAGATACACAGGTGCGACGCAAAATGACTGGTCGACCAGGGCCAAGCCAAATAAGTTACCGTTTTTTTTTCCGATTTCGTTTTTTTGGGGTGCCGCTCTATTACATGTACCTTTCAAATACCACCGAATAGAACTCGTCGCAATCAACCTGGCCCGTTATGGGACTCATCGGAAAACTAAGAATCAATGAATATGCGCTCACTGGTACTAGCATAGTTCTATCCTGTGGTTTTCTACCACGTTCGAATAAATGTGTCGCATTAGTACAGGTTTTACTGTGAAACTTTCGTTGCGTTTTTGAAACGTTTTGAAAGCAATTATGCGCTGAACTACCGTAAGCGGCTCTCTTTCATCTAGATATTTGATATCAAGAGACATAGGTGCGACCAAAAAATGACTCACCTGGATAGTTTAGCGATCAAGATAGGGGTCAAGCAGGTGCGACACAAAGGGCCCAAGGTTTGCCTTGTAGATAATTTATCAAAGAAATTGGCGCTTAACTACCGCAAGCGGCGCCTTTTTGAATTTTCCGATTTTGGGGCAATCCGGGTAATCCGGAAAAATTTCGGGGCCCGAGAAAAAAATTCCCGGCACACCCATGGTCAATTTTTTTGTTGCAGATCTCGATTCCGGGATGCTCCGCAAACGACACCAGCCTCACTTCTTCTTCAGCGGAATTCTGTCCGGCCTACGACGGCGACGGCATTCTGAGCCGACGCGGAATCGTGACACCGCTCTCCGTGAACGTGCTCATCCTGTTCGCCTCGTTCTTCGTCTATCGTATCGTCGGAATGGTGGCCCTCAAATTGCGCGTCCGGTTTGCGAAATAAACGAGAGAAAGAGAGGGAAAAAACATGTTGATTTGATTTGCATAACATGGTCATAATCGGATTCTTTTCAACTTTTGGTCCCCTTTCTCCCCCTCCGCAATGCCCCGCCATGCTTGCTTGTTTTGACGAAGGACCACCGGAAGGAAAGGGGGACCCGACGAAAGAAGAAAGAGAGAGAGAGAAGGAAAACACAACACAGACGGGGCGGTTCAACGAAAAAAAGAAGGGGGGAGGGGCCGGGAACCGAGAAAAGGGGAAAAAAGCAAAGCGAATTAGCATTCCAGAGAGTCAAGCATCCAATTTTTAACTTTTTTTTCCAGTCGATGGTTTCCTACAGGATTGTCAAATTCTAATTTTTTCCGTTTTTTTTTCGGCACATTCATATCGCCGCAAATTGAGCGTTTTCGCCTGTTCGGAGGAATTTCGATGTTCGAACGTTTGAAAATACAACTATTTTTCAGTTTCTCATCCTTTTTTATACAAAAAAAAATTTCAGCGATAAAACAATGAGCAATATGAAATTTTCACTGAAATCCCCGGCCGCTTGCCCCAGTGCGGCCTCGAACCCGCCCCGAGTGGTGCGGCGTCCGCGCGCCCACCCGCCTGCGCCACACGGTCCAACCTGAAATGGGCAGCGCAGGAGCGTACAAGTAGCCGGTGGCGCCGCGCGCTTCGCCGTCAAAAGCTGATTTTTGAGATTTCCGGCGTTTCTAATGAGAGGCAGCTGTAAAAAAGATGAGAGGGGATGGAAACGAATAAAAAGACGAAGAAAACGAAGAAAAGAGAAAGCGAACAGTCGTAAAATAAAATTGAATGGAAAGAAAGAAGGAAAAAGAGAAAGCGCAGTTTCCCAGTGTCATTTTTCCGCGGCGCTCATTGGCTCGCCGGCTCGTCATTTCCATGGGAATCTGCACATATCGCCATTTTTAGCTCCCCCGTGATCTGCTGCAAAAGCGACTAAAAGCCGCCGCGTTTCTCAATTTCCTCTTTTTTCCAGTCCCGTGGCCTCACTCTTTCGCTTAGTGCGGGGATTAACTCGGTCATGAGAACCGAATTAGCCCCTTTTCCGATCGCATATCGGCTGGAAAGAGCTCATCATTTTGGAGCTCCTCCTCTCTTTGCTCCCGTCTCTCAGAGCTCCTGCCTCTAAAACTGGCCGTTTTGAGATGAAGTAGGAGAATAAGAAAAGAAGAAGAGAATAACACGTGTTCAGCGAATTTCCGGTGAATATGGAAAACACAATAATGTAATGTAATGTCAATTTCCCCTGTCTCCCTGACTCACATGCAAATCGACTTTTCTCTCTCTCTCTCTTTTTTATTGAACCAACTCAATTTCCGCCACTCTAGGCTAAACCGGCCACCCCGTATCTCTTCTCGTTGATCCGTTTTTTTTTGCAAGCTTTTTCAAGTCGAACAAGTAGAAAAAAAAGGTTTTCCCCGGTGTGGAGTCGAACTCGCGGGTCAAAAGTTGGCATGTGCGCGCACAACCACTGCGCCACACGGGTCGCGTGGAAGCAGCGCGGCGACGGGCGGTGATAAAGGCGCGCCGCCGCAGCCGCAGCCGCCCACCTCCCCTCATTTATCACCATTTTTTCCTCTTCCTCCTCCTCTTCTTCCTCCTCCTCCCCCACAGAAAAGGGCCACTTATAGTGACTTCCCGTAGACACTATAATTACAGCTAAACGTCCTCCTCCTTCTCTCCCCCCTCCCCTTCTCGCCGCAAAAATCTGTGAATTATTGCGTTCTTTCTGTGTTGTTGTCTTGAAGTTTTGGGGAGTCATTTTCCACCCTTCATACTCGGCGAAACAAGTCAAGTTGGGGTATCAATCGATTCGCCGTTCGGCGATCTACCCGCCCGTCGCGTCGAAAACACGAAAAACGCGCTCGTCCGCAAAGTGATACAGGCCCGAAACCGGGGCTCTTGGAGCAGCACTATTTGATCTACCACCACCACCATCTGTTCTTGCGCTCATTTCCTCCTCGCTCACACTATTTTCCGCCTCCGCCGTCGCTTCCGTTTCGTCACTCGATTGTTTACCCAACGCTTTTTCTTTCTGCTATTTTGCTGCTCCCTCTCTCTCTCATTTGGTGGGCTCAATGATGACCAGAACGAGAAGAATCTCTTGTTTTTTCGTGTTTCACTCATTTATTTTTAATTGGCCAATTTTTTTTCATATTGTTAGACCTTTAGGTTCCTACTTTTCCAAAAAACATTTTTTCGCCGAAAAATTGTGTTTTCTCAAGCTTTTCCGGCTTCATTATTCCCGGAAAAACGTTTTGAAAAGTGTAAATCTGGGCATGAGAAAGTGAAGTGAATTTCTAAAATTTCCCCCGACTTTTTTCGTTTTTCCCCGTTTTTCCCGGCTAAAAAACGCCGAAAATTCGCAAAAAATTGGTTTTTCTCTGCTTTTGGAGGAAAGGAAGAGGAAAAAGAGAGGAAAAATTGAAAATTCGATTAGTCCGAGCAGCATTTCGACCAGAAAAATAATACTACTTTTCACTTTGCTTTCTGCCTTTTAAAATGCACGTTTCCCCCCTTTTTTCTTTTTTTTTTGCAGCTTTTCCCATTTTTATAGGTGAATTTGCAAATAATTATTAGTGATAGAAAAATTGAAAAAATCTCGTTTATTGATTTTTTTTTTGAAAATCCAATCCTGCGGCGCCGCCGTTTCCACCCATAATATCACCGCCCGCAGCGCCCTGCCGCCCACGTGCCCTGCGTGGCCGAGTGGTTACCGCGCTCGCCTGTCGATCTGGCAACCCTAGTTCGATTCCTCCCACTGTCCAAATGGGTTTTGCTCTCATTTCTATCATTCTGGTTTGAAGGAAACCAATTTTTTTCTGATTTTCTCCCGTTTTCCGTGATAGCGCCACACTTTCGCCATCAAAAAACCAAAACCTCAGACGAGTGGGGTGGGAAAATAGAAAAACGGCCGCTCCTCAACGTTTTTTTCTCCCAGAATAAGAAAAGACTCTTTTCGGTGCCTAATCCACTTGTAATCTCTTTCACTCGTTTCTTCCCCCCGCTACTCCTTCAAATAATTTATTTATTTATTGAAGAAACACCCATCTTTTTCGTGTTTTCAGCCATTTTTATTGGTTTTCTTTTTTTTTTTTGAAAAATTTCGATTTAAAAAGAGCCCCACTTTTTGAGCTCAAAAGAGAAAAATTGGAAAAAAAAGGGAAACGTCATTGTTTATTCATTCGTTTTTTCTCGTTTGGGTGGCCAATTTCGAATTAGAGAATTCCATTGAATTGGAAAAAAAAACATTTTTTTTTCGGGACGAAACATTTTTTTGTGAATAAACATTTTGGAATACACTGCAAAAACATTTCTAAAAAATATTTTTTAAAAATATTATTTTTTTCAAAAACGTTTAATAACAGAAAAATTATTTTTTGAATAAATCTAATAATAAATTTTGCTTTAAAAATTTTTTTTAAAAATTTTTTTACGGAATGTTATCAAATTGAGAAGCAAACAATGAAATTTAATAAAATATTAAAACAGAAAAAAAATGAATTTTTTGAGCATTTTTTCTCTGCTAATCTACAAAAAATTCATTTTTTTAAATTTTCAAAAATTTTAAAAAAAATTTTCAATTTAAATTTGGCAAAAAAATTAATTTAAAAATGTGAAAAAAAATTTTTTTTGGCAAATTTTTTGAAATTCCACTTCTTCCTAAGCCGCCTATTAACCATGTGAAAATTATAAAAATTTAAAATTTTAATTTTAAAAATTAGAAAAAATAAAACACTTTTTTCGAGCGATGAGCTCTATTACAAAAAATTTCCAAATTTAAGCTTTTATCGAAAAATGGAAAAAATTTTTTTTTTGGAAAAATTAAAAAGCCTCCAATTTTCTTAAGTGAATTTTATCTAAATTTAAAAATTAATTTAAAATATTAAAAAAAAAACTTTTTTTTTCGGAAAACCTTCAAAGTCGCTTTTCAGCCATATGAATAATAGTATCAAAATAAAATTTAAAAAAAAAAATTTTCAATAAAAATTTTTTTTTCAAAAATACCAAATTTGTTTCCAACCATAAAATTGAGAAAAAAAAATTTTTTTTTTTGTAAAAATCAAAAAACCTCCAATTTTTCCCCAGCTAAATCCCGCTTATTAGCCATGTCAATATCCTTAATAACAAGAAGAAGAGAAAAATAAGAAAGAAGGCTATTAAATATAAATCCGAGAAGTGGAAGGAGGGGCGAAATCCGGCGGATTAATCAGTGAAAACGCTCATCCTCCTGGCCATTTTTTCCAATTTTTTGGCCATTTTTTCCCTTTTTTCCTCCTGATTCATCCCGTTTTTCAGCACTTTATTCATGAATTTCCATTTTTTTTCCTCATTTTTTATGCATTTGAGGATGAAAATGTCCGTTTTTTTTTGTCGAGAGCTTTAAATTTTAAAAAATTTTTTAAAAATTTTTTTCAAATTGAAAAACATTTGGAATAGCGAAAAAAAAATTTGGCAATTTTTTTTGATGACGTCATTTTTTATATCTAAATTAGAAAAAAAGAGCAGGTGTAAAATAGGAAAAATCGAATTGTCGAGAAAATTTAATTTTCTCAGAATTTCCAGTTTATTTTTGAATGAAAATAATTTTTTTTTTTGAAACTCAATTATTTGGAAAATTGGAAATTTTCGAAAAATTTAAATTTCGGTTTCGCACTTGACATTTTTTGATGATTATTTAAGAAACAATTTAATTGAGTCACTTGGTTTTTCATAACTATTCGAAAATTATGATTATTAATTATTTTCTTATTTTCTTAAATTTCAAGAGAAATTGCACGCCTAAAAAATTTTTGAGAAAATTTTTTTTTTTTCAATTATTGATTTTTAGAAATTTTTTTTTTGAAAAAAAAATTGTTTTCTTTATTACTGCATTTAAATTTAAAAACAGTAAAAATAATTTTAAAAATCATAAAAATCAGAATTGTCACATTTTTCGATATTTCGAGTCAAAATGCACATTTCAAACAATTTCGAACAATCATTTTTTTGGCTGAATTAAAAAATTAATTTTTTTTCTGTTTTACAATTTGCATTTTTGATAAATATTAGAAAAAATAAAAATTAATTCCTTGCTCATTAGTTTAATTTATTTTGAAAAAAAAATCAAGAAAAAATGTTTTAATAAATTTAAATTTAATTTTGAAAAAAAAAACTTAGTTCTTTCGGAAAAATTTATTTTTTAAAGAAAATTAATTTTTTGAAAATTTAAATGAAACCCTGTTATTCAATGAGCACTTTTCGACTATTATTTAGGAAAAATTCAATAAGGTTCTGACTATTTCGAGCAATTTCTGGATTTTTAAAACTTATTCAGGGGCGTCGAAAAATGAGGAAAATTGAAAAAAATTGTGGGCGGCGCATAATTGTTTGGCGCCGAAACCGTAACCCCCGCGGCGAGACCCGCGTCGTAAAAGTCCATGCGCCTTTAAATTTTCAATGATTTTCACTCTCTTTTTCGACCATTTCGAGTAGTTTTTTGCCGGAAATATTTGGATTAAACATAAAAATAGGAATTATTCAAAATACGACGCCCCCGAATTTTTTTCATTTTTTCACATTTCTCGTCACCTCTAAATAGGTTAAAAAACAAAAAAAAACACAAGAAAAAAAATTAAAAAAATGATTTTTCATTGCGAAAAATTATTTTTTTTTTGGAAATTTGAAAATTTGAAAATTAAATTAAACTACCTATTTATATTTTAAAAAATAAATAAATAATTTATTTTCAAAATTCTGAAATAAATTCTGAAATTTGATGCCTTTTTCCCTTTTTTCACACCCATTAGTATTAGTACCAGCGGTTAGACGCGGCTACCGCCGCGTCTACCTACTGGCTTTCGCTGAAGTTGGAGCCACGCTTTTCTGTGGAAACAGCTTTTTGAAGACCGCTTTTAAATATGAACCTTGTTCGTCTGTCAAAAGGTACCTCCTTTCAAAGTTTGAATCTCCCGCCAAAAGGGCCCTCCCTCCAAAGTTTGAATCTCCCGCCAAAAGGGTCCTCCCTCCAAAGTTTGAATTTCCCGCCAAAAGGGCCCTCCCTCCAAAGTTTGAATCTCCCGCCAAAAGGGCCCTCCCTCCAAAGTTTGAATCTCCCGCCGATAGGGTCCTCCCTCCAAAGTTTGAATCTCCCGCCAAAAGGGTCCTCCCTCCAAAGTTTGAATCTCCCGCCAAAAGGGCCCTCCCTCCAAAGTTTGAATCTCCCGCCAAAAGGGCCCTCCCTCCAAAGTTTGAATCTCCCGCCAAAAGGGCCCTCCCTCCAAAGTTTGAATCTCCCGCCAAAAGGGTCCTCCCTCCAAAGTTTGAATCTCCCGCCAAAAGGGTCCTCCCTCCAAAGTTTGAATCTCCCGCCAAAAGGGCCCTCCCTCCAAAGTTTGAATCTCCCGCCGATAGGGTCCTCCCTCCAAAGTTTGAATCTCCCGCCAAAAGGGTCCTCCCTCCAAAGTTTGAATCTCCCGCCAAAAGGGTCTTCCCTCCAAAGTTTGAATCTCCCGCCAAAAGGGCCCTCCCTCCAAAGTTTGAATCTCCCGCCAAAAGGGCCCTCCCTCCAAAGTTTGAATCTCCCGCCAAAAGGGTCCTCTCTCCAAAGTTTGAATCTCCCGCCAAAAGGGTCCTCCCTCCAAAGTTTGAATCTCCCGCCGAAAGGGTCCTCCCTCCAAAGTTTGAATCTCCCGCCAAAAGGGCCCTCCCTCCAAAGTTTGAATCTCCCGCCAAAAGGGTCCTCCCTCCAAAGTTTGAATCTCCCGCCAAAAGGGTCCTCCCTCCAAAGTTTGAATCTCCCGCCAAAAGGGACACCTAGAACACCCCTCTCCCACTTTCTGGAATATTCCATCAGTTGGTGACACAATTCAATTCAATTTTCGAGAAACGGAGGCGAGAGAGTGTGTGAAAATGAGACACGCAGACAAAAATCCGTCCCTCTGTTTCTACCGTAATCCGAATCAATCGATAATTTCCGTTTACTGTAACTGTAGTACCCCTCCCCATCTCTCAAAAATAACCACCACCCACGGTCCCCCTATCCCCCCAACGGCAGCTGGAACTAATTGAAAAAGTGATGTTGCGAAATTCCGACTACCGTATCTACCGTAACCGTCGTACAACCTCTTAGATCTTTTGGTAATGACATTCCCCCACCCTAACAATGCTCCTATAAAAATTTGGAGTCAATCGGTTCGGTACGAAAAAGTGTCAAAAATGACCGTTTCTACTGTAGGTACCGTAATCCTACCGTAATCCCGACCAAAAATGTTATAGGGGTGAAGCGTCCCGAGACCCATAAGGCTATGCAAAATATCAGACCGGTCGGTCCAAAGACTGGAATGTTATTTCGGTTTTAGTGCGAGACATACAGAACTACTCAAATAGTATAGTAAAGATTTCCTTGTCTGGGAGGTCGAAAACAGAAAAAAAAAACAGAAATTTGCTCATTTCTTTTTTGTGCTCACCGAGCAAAAAAGAGCAGCTGAGCAGCACTTTCTTTCTGTGACGCATTGCCCGTCGTCGTCGTCGCCCCGAGCAACCCCATACTCTGAGCCGCTGATGACGTCATTTCGGTGCGGGGGGCTCATTTGAGCACCCCCCTTCAGAGCAGCAGATGATTTTTTTCTCTCGCCTTTTTGTGTCTTTTTTGCCAGTTTCAGTTGGATTTTAAAATTATTTTGTTGGGAGAAAAAAATTGAAAAAAAAATATTTAAAAAAAAAGAAAAAATTTCAAAATTTTCAAAAAAAAACAATTTTTTTTTCTGTTTTTGAATTTTCATTTTGAGCGGAAAAAATTTTTTAAAATAATTCTTAGTAAACAAAACAATCAAAAAAATCAAAAATTAAACAATCCTTGAAACGGCGCGTTGCGGTCGCGTCGCGGTTCTTACCATCCCTTTTCTCCTACTTTTTTTGTCTAAAAAATATGAAAAAAAATTGATTTTTTTTTGCTGAAAATGGAAAACAATTTTGTGCAATCATGATTTAAATTATTTTAAAAAATTAAAAAAAAATTTTCAAAAAAAAAATTTTTTTTCTGTTTTTGAATTTTTATTTTTAGCGGAAATTAATTTTAAAAATTAATATGAAATATGAAAATCGTTCGTCACAAAAAAACCAAAATGAAATCATAATAAGAAATTTTCAACCGGCGCGTTGCGGTCGCGTCGCGGTCCTTGCCACCGTTCCAATTTTTTTCAAAAATTAAAAAAAAATTTCTGTTTCCCGATTTTCATTTTGAGCGGAAACTTATTTTTAAAAATAATACTATTTCTAATTAGACATACCAACAAAAAAAAATAAAAAATAAAGAACAAGCAATTTTTGAAACCGCGCGTTGCGGCCGCGTCGCGGTTCTTGCCACCACCGCCTCACTATTTTTTTCAAAAAATCTCCAAAAAAGCGGTTTTTTCTCGCTGAAAATGGCTGAAAAACGGTCAAATTGACGTTCAATTGGACGCGCTTTCTCTCAAGTGTAGAGTGTGAAAATCGAGAAAAAAGAGGCGGAAAATCGAGAAAGCCCACGCACTTTTTGGGGTGTCAGTTGCACAACTTTTCCCCTTTTTTCGCGTTTTTTTCCTATTTTTTTCTTCCTTTTATCTTCATCTTTACTATACTATTTGAGTAGTTTTGTATGTCTCGCACTAAACCCTGAATAACTTTCCAGCCTTTGGACCGATCGGTCTGATATTTTGCATAGCCCTATGGGTCTCGGGACGCTTCACCCCTATAACATTTTTGGTCGGGATTACGGTAGGATTACGGTACCTACAGTAGAAACCGTCATTTTTGACACTTTTTCGTACCGAACCGATTGACTCTAAATTTTAATGGGAGCATACTTAGGGTGGGGGAGTGTCACTACCAAAATATCTAAGAGGTTGTACGACGATTACGGTAGATACGGTAGTCGGAATTTCGCAACACCACTTTTTCAAAGAGTTCCAGCTGCCGTTGGGGGGGGATAGGGGGACCATGGGTAGTGGTTATTTTTGAAGGGTGGGGAGGGTACTACAGCTACAGTAACCGGAAATTATCGCCTGATTCGGATTACGGTAGAAACAGAGGGACGGATATTTGTCTGCGTCTCTCACTTTCCCGCACTCTCTCGCCTTCTTTTCTCGAAAAATCAACTAGAATCTCCCACCAACTGACGGAATGTTCCAGAAAGAGAACAGGGAAAGGGGGGTTTCGATAGGATTGGCGGGAGATTCAAACTTTGGGTAGGGGTACCTTTTGGCGGGAGATTCAAACTTTGGGTAGGGGTACCTTTTGGCGGGAGATTCAAACTTTGGGTAGGGGTACCTTTTGGCGGGAGATTCAAACTTTGGGTAGGGGTACCTTTTGGCGGGAGATTCAAACTTTGGGTAGGGGCACCTTTTGGCGGGAGATTCAAACTTTGGGTAGGGGCACCTTTTGGCGGGAGATTCAAACTTTGGGTAGGGGTTTCTTTGGGCGGGAGATTCAAACTTTGGGTAGGGGTTTCTTTGGGCGGGAGATTCAAACTTTGGGTAGGGGTACCTTTTGGCGGGAGATTCAAACTTTGGGTAGGGGCACCTTTTGGCGGGAGATTCAAACTTTGGGTAGGGGTACCTTTTGGCGGGAGATTAAAACTTTGGGTAGGGGTTTCTTTGGGCGGGAGATTCAAACTTTGGGTAGGGGCACCTTTTGGCGGGAGATTCAAACTTTGGGTAGGGGTTTCTTTGGGCGGGAGATTCAAACTTTGGGTAGGGGTACCTTTTGGCGGGAGATTAAAACTTTGGGTAGGGGTTTCTTTGGGCGGGAGATTCAAACTTTGGGTAGGGGTTTCTTTGGGCGGGAGATTCAAACTTTGGGCAGGGGCACCTTTTGGCGGGAGATTCAAACTTTGGGTAGGGGCACCTTTTGGCGGGAGATTCAAACTTTGGGTAGGGGTACCTTTTGGCGGGAGATTCAAACTTTGGGCAGGGGCACCTTTTGGCGGGAGATTCAAACTTTGGGCAGGGGCACCTTTTGGCGAGAGATTCAAACTTTGGGTAGTGGCACCTTTTGGCGGGAGATTCAAGCTTTGGGCAGGGGCACCTTTTGGCGGGAGATTCAAACTTTGGGTAGGGGTACCTTTTGGCGGGAGATTCAAACTTTGGGTAGGGGCACCTTCTGGCGGGAGATTCAAACTTTGGGTAGGGGTTTCTTTGGGCGGTAGTTTCAAACTTTGGGTAGGGGCACCTTTTGGCGGGAGATTCAAACTTTGGGTAGGGGTACCTTTTGGCGGGAGATTCAAACTTTGGGCAGGGGCACCTTTTGGCGGGAGATTCAAACTTTGGGTAGGGGTTTCTTTGGGCGGGAGATTCAAACTTTGGGTAGGGGCACCTTTTGGCGGGAGATTCAAACTTTGGGTAGGGGTACCTTTTGGCGGGAGATTCAAACTTTGGGCAGGGGCACCTTTTGGCGGGAGATTCAAACTTTGGGTAGGGGTTTCTTTGGGCGGGAGATTCAAACTTTGGGCAGGGGCACCTTTTGGCGGGAGATTCAAACTTTGGGTAGGGGCACCTTTTGGCGAGAGATTCAAACTTTGGGTAGTGGCACCTTTTGGCGGGAGATTCAAGCTTTGGGCAGGGGCACCTTTTGGCGGGAGATTCAAACTTTGGGTAGGGGTTTCTTTGGGCGGGAGATTCAAACTTTGGGTAGGGGCACCTTTTGGCGGGAGATTCAAACTTTGGGTAGGGGTTTCTTTGGGCGGGAGATTCAAACTTTGGGCAGGGGCACCTTTTGGCGGGAGATTCAAACTTTGGGTAGGGGCACCTTTTGGCGGGAGATTCAAACTTTGGGTAGGGGCACGTTTTGGCGGGAGATTAAAATTTTGGGTAGGGGTTTCTTTGGGCGGGAGATTCAAACTTTGGGCAGGGGCACCTTTTGGCGGGAGATTCAAACTTTGGGTAGGGGTTTCTTTGGGCGGGAGATTCAAACTTTGGGCAGGGGCACCTTTTGGCGGGAGATTCAAACTTTGGGTAGGGGCACCTTTTGGCGGGAGATTCAAACTTTGGGTAGGGGTTTCTTTGGGCGGGAGATTAAAACTTTGGGTAGGGGTTTCTTTGGGCGGGAGATTCAAACTTTGGGCAGGGGCACCTTTTGGCGGGAGATTCAAACTTTGGGTAGGGGCACCTTTTGGCGAGAGATTCAAACTTTGGGTAGTGGCACCTTTTGGCGGGAGATTCAAGCTTTGGGCAGGGGCACCTTTTGGCGGGAGATTCAAACTTTGGGTAGGGGTTTCTTTGGGCGGGAGATTCAAACTTTGGGTAGGGGCACCTTTTGGCGGGAGATTCAAACTTTGGGTAGGGGTTTCTTTGGGCGGGAGATTCAAACTTTGGGCAGGGGCACCTTTTGGCGGGAGATTCAAACTTTGGGTAGGGACACCTTTTGGCGGGAGATTCAAACTTTGGGCAGGGGCACCTTTTGGCGGGAGATTCAAACTTTGGGCAGGGGCACCTTTTGGCGGGAGATTCAAACTTTGGGTAGGGGCACCTTTTGGCGAGAGATTCAAACTTTGGGTAGTGGCACCTTTTGGCGGGAGATTCAAGCTTTGGGCAGGGGCACCTTTTGGCGGGAGATTCAAACTTTGGGTAGGGGTTTCTTTGGGCGGGAGATTCAAACTTTGGGTAGGGGCACCTTTTGGCGGGAGATTCAAACTTTGGGTAGGGGTTTCTTTGGGCGGGAGATTCAAACTTTGGGCAGGGGCACCTTTTGGCGGGAGATTCAAACTTTGGGTAGGGGCACCTTTTGGCGGGAGATTCAAACTTTGGGTAGGGGCACGTTTTGGCGGGAGATTAAAATTTTGGGTAGTGGCACCTTTTGGCGGGAGATTCAAGCTTTGGGCAGGGGCACCTTTTGGCGGGAGATTCAAACTTTGGGTAGGGGTTTCTTTGGGCGGGAGATTCAAACTTTGGGTAGTGGCACCTTTTGGCGGGAGATTCAAACTTTGGGTAGTGGCACCTTTTGGCGGGAGATTCAAGCTTTGGGCAGGGGCACCTTTTGGCGGGAGATTCAAACTTTGGGTAGGGGTTTCTTTGGGCGGGAGATTCAAACTTTGGGCAGGGGCACCTTTTGGCGGGAGATTCAAACTTTGGGTAGGGGCACGTTTTGGCGGGAGATTAAAATTTTGGGTAGGGGTTTCTTTGGGCGGGAGATTCAAACTTTGGGCAGGGGCACCTTTTGGCGGGAGATTCAAACTTTGGGTAGGGGTTTCTTTGGGCGGGAGATTCAAACTTTGGGCAGGGGCACCTTTTGGCGGGAGATTCAAACTTTGGGTAGGGGTTTCTTTGGGCGGGAGATTCAAACTTTGGGCAGGGGCACCTTTTGGCGGGAGATTCAAACTTTGGGTAGGGGCACCTTTTGGCGGGAGATTCAAACTTTGGGTAGGGGCACGTTTTGGCGGGAGATTCAAACTTTGGGTAGGGGTACCTTTTGGCGGGAGATTAAAACTTTGGGTAGGGGCACCTTTTGGCGGGAGATTCAAACTTTGGGTAGGGGTTTCTTTGGGCGGGAGATTCAAACTTTGGGTAGGGGTACCTTTTGGCGGGAGATTCAAACTTTGGGTAGGGGCACCTTTTGGCGGGAGATTCAAACTTTGGGTAGGGGCACCTTTTGGCGGGAGATTCAAACTTTGGGTAGGGGTACCTTTTGGCGGGAGATTAAAACTTTGGGTAGGGGTTTCTTTGGGCGGGAGATTCAAACTTTGGGTAGGGGTACCTTTTGGCGGGAGTTTCAAACTTTGGGTAGGGGCACCTTTTGGCGGGAGATTCAAACTTTGGGTAGTGGTACCTTTTGGCGGGAGATTAAAACTTTGGGTAGGGGCACGTTTTGGCGGGAGATTCAAACTTTGGGTAGGGGCACGTTTTGGCGGGAGATTCAAACTTTGGGTAGGGGTACCTTTTGGCGGGAGATTCAAACTTTGGGTAGGGGTACCTTTTGGCGGGAGATTCAAACTTTGGGTAGGGGCACGTTTTGGCGGGAGATTCAAACTTTGGGTAGGGGTTTCTTTGGGCGGGAGATTCAAACTTTGGGTAGGGGCACGTTTTGGCGGGAGATTCAAACTTTGGGCAGGGGCACCTTTTGGCGGGAGATTCAAACTTTGGGTAGGGGTACCTTTTGGCGGGAGATTCAAACTTTGGGTAGGGGTTTCTTTGGGCGGGAGATTCAAACTTTGGGCAGGGGCACCTTTTGGCGGGAGATTCAAACTTTGGGTAGGGGTACCTTTTGGCGGGAGATTCAAACTTTGGGTAGGGGCACCTTTTGGCGGGAGATTCAAACTTTGGGTAGGGGTTTCTTTGGGCGGGAGATTCAAACTTTGGGTAGGGGCACGTTTTGGCGGGAGATTAAAACTTTGGGTAGGGGTTTCTTTGGGCGGGAGTTTCAAACTTTGGGTAGGGGTTTCTTTGGGCGGGAGTTTCAAACTTTGGGTAGGGGTACCTTTTGGCGGGAGATTCAAACTTTGGGTAGGGGCACGTTTTGGCGGGAGATTAAAACTTTGGGTAGGGGTTTCTTTGGGCGGGAGATTAAAACTTTGGGTAGGGGTTTCTTTGGGCGGGAGTTTCAAACTTTGGGTAGGGGTACCTTTTGGCGGGAGATTCAAACTTTGGGTAGGGGCACGTTTTGGCGGGAGATTCAAACTTCGGGTAGGGGTTTCTTTGGGCGGGAGATTAAAACTTTGGGTAGGGGTTTCTTTGGGCGGGAGTTTCAAACTTTGGGTAGGGGTACCTTTTGGCGGGAGATTCAAACTTTGGGTAGGGGCACGTTTTGGCGGGAGATTCAAACTTCGGGTAGGGGTTTCTTTAGGCGGGAGATTCAAACTTTGGGTAGGGGTACCTTTTGGCGGGAGATTCAAACTTTGGAGGAGGTCCCTTTCGGCGGCTTTGAATGAGGCTCATGACAAAAACTGTTTTCCAATAGGCTTTTTGCATTAAAAAAGCATGGCTTAAACTTCGGCGGAAGCCAGTGGGTAGACGCGGCGGTAGCCGCGTCTAACCGCTGGTTTTACAACTATTTCGAAGAAAAATTATAAAAATTTAAATTTGAAAAAAAAAATTTTTTTTTCGGAAAATTAAATTTTTTTTTCAATAATGTTTTTAAAATAGGTAGCTTTAACTTTTTTAATGGAATATTCAAATTTTTTTTTTAAAAAATAGTTTTTAAATTAGAATTTTGAGAAAAATTGTAATATTTTTGAATTTGAGGAAAAAAGGAACGTTTGGAAGAAGGGACTTGATTTTGAAAATTTAAAATTAATTTCGATACTTGGCATTCAATTACATAAAAAATTATTTTAACACAAGTTATTTCGAAAAGTGACGCAATGAAATTGAGGGAATTTTGAATTTTAAAAACAATTTTAAAGGTTATTTTCAAAAAACTTTTGCTAAAAATTTATTGGAAAAATTAGGATTATTGAAAATTATTTAAAAAATTTAAAAATAAAATCTCTTTTTCCTTTTTCAAAACAGCTTTATTTCACTTGAATTGATTTAAAAAAAATGAGAATTTCTTTTTAAAGCTAATATTTAATTTTTTAAAATTTTGATTGAGTTCAATTTTTTCTGAAAAGCGTGATTAAAATTATTTTAGGAATTTGAAAATTAACTCGATTTTTCGAAACATGTTTTTTTTTCATTTTTGAATTTATACAAATACACATTTTTTAAAAATTTATTTAAAAAAAACTTTTTTTTGAAAATTCTAATCTAAAAATGTTTTTTTTTTCAAAAATTATTTTCAAAAAATGCCAAATTATGAATTTTTTACAAATTTGAAACATCGATTTTGACTAAATTTTTTGAAACTTATTCAAAAATAAAATTGATGTAGATTTTAAGTGAATTGATGGAAAGCGACTGTTCCAATAAGAAAAAAAGGAAATTTCGAAAATTTACAATTTTTTTGAAACTGAGCAATTTTTATATCGTTTTGGAAAATAAATATAGTAGAATTAAAAAAATAATTTTATTTTAAAAAATGAATTTCATGAAATCAGCCAAATTATTATTTGTTTCAAATTTGGAATTTTTTTTGATTTTGACTAAATTATTTTAAAATTATTTTAAAAAATAATTTTAAAAAATTTTCTCAGATTTACAATTTTTTGAAACAGCGAAAACGTCACGTGACTCGTCTTGGCAAGACGGGAAATTGAATAAAAAATAGCTTCAAAAGATGAATAACTAAAATTAAATAAAATATGAAATGAAATGTTTATGAAAAAAAATTTTCAAAAAAAAAAAATTTTTTTTTTCAATTTTCTCAAAAAAAAATTTTCGCTCCACTTGCCTTCTGCCCTCTCTAATCCCATTTTTTTATGGCGACAAATCAGTAGTCAGGTGACATAAACGAATCAGAAAAAGCGAGAGAATCTATTTTTGAGCAAAAGTGAGCCCCCTCTCTCTCTGACTTATAATCCCATTTCCCTCCCCTTTTCCCGGCTCATTCTCTCAATTTTCCGCCTTTTCTGACACTTTTCTTCCTTCATAACACATACACTTTGTAGAAAATCATTTTTATTTTCTCAGACTTTCAAAAAAAATTTTTTTTTAAATTTAAATTTATCGATTCGAATGGTGTTTTTAAATATTTGTTTAAAAAATAAATAAATAAAGAAGAAAATTAAAAAATTTTAATTTGAAAGGAGAATAATCAAAACGTAGCGAATTTTTAAGTTTTCCAACTGGATAAAATAATTTTTTGAAAGTGCAAGTTTTTAGAAATAAAAAAAAATTTCAGAAAATTTTTTCAATTTTTGGAAATTTGTAAAAGTTGAAAAAAAATTGATTTTCAATGTTTTTTTTTAAATTTAAATATATTCTTATTTCGTAATTAAATTTTTAATAAAAATAATCCCAAAAATGGGTAATTAACTATAAGAACAAAAAAATTCGAAAATTAACTTTGAAATCTAAAAAAAAAAAACCACAACAAAAAGAAAAGTGAAACTGAAAAAAAAGCGATTTTTCAAAAAATCCGCTCTAATAATTGAAAAAAAATAATTTTCTCCAATTTTTACAAAGACAAAAAACGATTAAAAAAAAACACATTTTTCCGTTTTTCTCCAATTTTTCAAAACACAAAAATTGATTTAAATTTTTTGTTCGTTTTGAAAATTGAAAAAAAAAATCAGCTCTAAGTTTTTTAATGAGTGAGAAATAATTTTTGAAAAAAAAAAAGTTTTCCAGCAGAAAACTCAATTTCAAAAAAAAAATCACTTCTTTCACGGACAAAAATCAGCTTTAAAATGTTAAAAAAATAATTTTTTCCCAATTTTTTTCATTTTCTCGCTCGAAAAAAATCAGTTTCACACTCTTCAAGAAAAAAATTATTTTTAATTTTTCCAGTTTTCTAATGATTCTTCACAACATTGAAAAAATCATAGAAAATTTTTTTTGTGATTCCGAAATAATTTTATAGCAAAAAAAAATTTTTTTTTCTTCATTTAAAACGCTCTTTGAACCGAAAATAGGGTTTTTATTTTTCGGTCTTTTTTTTTTTTAATTAATTTTTTTTCAATTTCCACCTTTTTTAAACAGTTCTTCTTAATTGATTTTCTCCAATTTTTTGAAAAATGACCGTAAAACTTGTATTTTCTAACTCTCTAATTTTAGAAAAAACGTTCGAAAACCCACATGGCTCTATTATTGGTTTTACGGAATTTTGGAAATAAAAATCCAATTTTCCCACTTTTCTCAAAAGATTTTGATTTTTCGATTTCGATGCTTTTAAAATTGAAACAAAAATCTGTTCTATTTTTTGTGATTGAAAAAAAAATTTTGAATTTTTTTTTAAATTAAAAGAAAACAAAAAATTCAGCCTCAAATTCTAATTGAAAATTTTTTTTTTTAAATTAATTTTTTTAAAATTCCCATTTTTTCCAAAACAACTCGGTTTCACATTTTTCCCATTTTTTGCTACCAATTTCTTTTTTTCTTCACCAATTTTTTCAACTTCCCCCACCAAAAAAAAAAAATTTTTTTTTAATTAAAATTTATCTATTTGAATGGCGTTTTTATATATTAAAAAAATAAATCAAGAAAGAGAATTTAAAAATTTCAATTTGAAAGGAAAATAATCAAAACGGAGCAAATTTTAAATTTTTTGAACTGGAAAAAATAATTTTTTGGAAATGCAAATTTCTTATTTTTTTCTGAGTGCAAAATAATTTTAAAGCAAACAATTTTTTTTTTCATTAAAAAAAATTCAATTTCAAACGCTCTTTAAACCGAAAATACGGTGTTAATTTTTCGGTCCTCCTGTAATTTTTAATTTGTAAAAGTTAAAAAAAAAAAATTTTTTTCTTTATTAAAAAAAATAAAAATTCAATTTCAAACGCTCTTTAAAGCAAAATTACGGTGTTAATTTTTCGGTCTTCCTAAAATTTTTAATTTGAAAAAAAAATTTTTTTTTAATTAATTTTTTTTTAAATTTTTATTTTTTCCAAAACCACTCGGTTTCACATTTTTCCCATTTTTCGCTTCGAAATTCTTGGAAATCACTTCCAATTTCTTTTTTTCTTCACCAATTTTTTCAATTTCCCCCTCCCCCTTTCGATTTCAGTGTTGCAGCAATTTCTGGAAAAGCGCGTCTAATCAGATTTGAAAAATAAAATCGGGGGAGCGGAAATTGAAAAAGGCCACTACTCACTCACTAAAAGACGATTAAATAAAATAAGATTGAAATTGAAATTGAAAGTGTGGGGGCGAAACACGAAAAATGAGGTCATTCACTGGGTTTCCAACAAAAAAAGGGGCGGAGCCTATTTTTGTCCTGCTCCGCGAGCCCCTATTTTGCCGGATTTATTTATTTTTTGTTGCGTTTCCTCCTCAATTGAACATTTTAAATCGGGCAGTTTATAGAAAAATTGGGAAAATTATTTTTTAAAAATTTTCTCAAACTGAAAAAAAAATTTTTTTTGTTGATTTTTTGAATTTGCAAGACAATTTTTTTTCTGTTTCAAAAATGAAACATTTTCGTTTTTTTTTCAAAATTATTTTAATACGATACTTATGGAAAATCAAATATTAATTTTTTAGGCAAAAAAATTATTTTCAGAAAATTTGGAAATTTTGAGAATTATTTTTTTTCTCCATGTTTTTAAATTGATGAATCTATTCAGCGTCTTCAATTTCTTGTTTTTTTTTTAAATTATTCAGCGGCGACGAGAAAAACGAGAAATGTGAAAAAATGAAAAAAATTCGGGGGGCGTCGTATTTTGAATCTTTACTATACTATTTGAGTAGTTCTGTATGTCTCGCACTAAAACCTAAATAACTTTCCAACTATTTGACCGATCGGTCTGATATTTTGCATAGCCTTATGGGTCTCGGGACGCTTCACCCCTATAACATTTTTGGTCCGCATTACGGTAGGATTACGGTACCTACAGTAGAAACGGCCATTTTTGACACTTTTTCGTACCGAACCGATTGACTCCAAATTTTGATGGGAGCATACTTAGGGTGGGGGAAGGTCACTACCAAAATATCTAAGAGGTTGTACGACGATTACGGTAGATACGGTAGTCGGAATTTCGCAACATCACTTTTTCAAGGAATTACAGCTGCCGTTGGGGGGATGGGAGGACAGTGGTGAGTGGTTATTTTTGAAGGGTGGGAAGGGTACTACAGTTACAGTAACCGGAAAATATCGACTGATTCGGATTACGGTAGAAACAGATAGGGGAATATTTGTCTGCGTCTCTCACTTTCACACACTCTCTCGCCTTCTTTTCTCGAAAATTGAACTCGAATCAACCACAAACTGATGGAATGTTCCAGAAAGAGAGCAGGGAGAGAGGGGTATAGAGTGGAACTGGCGGGAGATTCAAACTTTGGGTAGGGGTACCTTTTGGCGGGAGATTCAAACTTTGGGTAGGGGCACCTTTTGGCGGGAGATTCAAACTTTGGGCAGGGGCACCTTTTGGCGGGAGATTCAAACTTTGGGTAGGCGTACCTTTTGGCGGGAGATTCAAACTTTGGGTAGGGGCACCTTTTGGCGGGAGATTCAAACTTTGGGTAGGGGCACCTTTTGGCGGGAGATTCAAACTTTGGGTAGGGGCACCTTTTGGCGGGAGATTCAAACTTTGGGTAGGGGCACCTTTTGGCGGGAGATTCAAACTTTGGGTAGGGGCACCTTTTGGCGGGAGATTCAAACTTTGGGTAGGGGCACCTTTTGGCGGGAGATTCAAACTTTGGGTAGGGGCACCTTTTGGCGGGAGATTCAAACTTTGGGTAGGCGTACCTTTTGGCGGGAGATTCAAACTTTGGGTAGGGGCACCTTTTGGCGGGAGATTCAAACTTTGGGTAGGGGCACCTTTTGGCGGGAGATTCAAACTTTGGGTAGGGGCACCTTTTGGCGGGAGATTCAAACTTTGGGTAGGCGTACCTTTTGGCGGGAGATTCAAACTTTGGGTAGGGGCACCTTTTGGCGGGAGATTCAAACTTTGGGTAGGGGCACCTTTTGGCGGGAGATTCAAACTTTGGGTAGGGGCACCTTTTGGCGGGAGATTCAAACTTTGGGTAGGGGCACCTTTTGGCGGGAGATTCAAACTTTGGGTAGGGGCACCTTTTGGCAGGAGATTCAAACATTGGGTAGGGGCACCTTTTGGCGGGAGATTCAAACTTTGGGTAGGGGCACCTTTTGGCGGGAGATTCAAACTTTGGGTAGGGGCACCTTTTGGCGGGAGATTCAAACTTTGGGTAGGGGCACCTTTTGGCAGGAGATTCAAACTTTGGGTAGGGGCACCTTTTGGCGGGAGATTCAAACTTTGGGTAGGGGCACCTTTTGGCGGGAGATTCAAACTTTGGGTAGGGGCACCTTTTGGCGGGAGATTCAAACTTTGGGTAGGGGCACCTTTTGGCGGGAGATTCAAACTTTGGGTAGGGGCACCTTTTGGCGGGAGATTCAAACTTTGGGTAGGGGCACCTTTTGGCGGGAGATTCAAACTTTGGGTAGGCGTACCTTTTGGCGGGAGATTCAAACTTTGGGTAGGGGCACCTTTTGGCGGGAGATTCAAACTTTGGGTAGGGGCACCTTTTGGCGGGAGATTCAAACTTTGGGTAGGGGCACCTTTTGGCGGGAGATTCAAACTTTGGGTAGGGGCACCTTTTGGCAGGAGATTCAAACTTTGGGTAGGGGCACCTTTTGGCGGGAGATTCAAACTTTGGGTAGGGGCACCTTTTGGCGGGAGATTCAAACTTTGGGTAGGGGCACCTTTTGGCGGGAGATTCAAACTTTGGGTAGGGGCACCTTTTGGCGGGAGATTCAAACTTTGGGTAGGGGCACCTTTTGGCGGGAGATTCAAACTTTGGGTAGGGGCACCTTTTGGCGGGAGATTCAAACTTTGGGTAGGGGCACCTTTTGGCGGGAGATTCAAACTTTGGGTAGGCGTACCTTTTGGCGGGAGATTCAAACTTTGGGTAGGCGTACCTTTTGGCGGGAGATTCAAACTTTGGGTAGGGGCACCTTTTGGCGGGAGATTCAAACTTTGGGTAGGGGCACCTTTTGGCGGGAGATTCAAACTTTGGGTAGGGGCACCTTTTGGCGGGAGATTCAAACTTTGGGTAGGGGCACCTTTTGGCGGGAGATTCAAACTTTGGGTAGGGGCACCTTTTGGCGGGAGATTCAAACTTTGGGTAGGGGCACCTTTTGGCGGGAGATTCAAACTTTGGGTAGGGGCACCTTTTGGCGGGAGATTCAAACTTTGGGTAGGGGCACCTTTTGGCGGGAGATTCAAACTTTGGGTAGGCGTACCTTTTGGCGGGAGATTCAAACTTTGGGTAGGGGCACCTTTTGGCGGGAGATTCAAACTTTGGGTAGGGGCACCTTTTGGCGGGAGATTCAAACTTTGGGTAGGGGCACCTTTTGGCGGGAGATTCAAACTTTGGGTAGGGGCACCTTTTGGCAGGAGATTCAAACTTTGGGTAGGGGCACCTTTTGGCGGGAGATTCAAACTTTGGGTAGGGGCACCTTTTGGCGGGAGATTCAAACTTTGGGTAGGGGCACCTTTTGGCGGGAGATTCAAACTTTGGGTAGGGGCACCTTTTGGCGGGAGATTCAAACTTTGGGTAGGGGCACCTTTTGGCGGGAGATTCAAACTTTGGGTAGGGGCACCTTTTGGCGGGAGATTCAAACTTTGGGTAGGGGCACCTTTTGGCGGGAGATTCAAACTTTGGGTAGGCGTACCTTTTGGCGGGAGATTCAAACTTTGGGTAGGGGCACCTTTTGGCGGGAGATTCAAACTTTGGGTAGGGGCACCTTTTGGCGGGAGATTCAAACTTTGGGTAGGGGCACCTTTTGGCGGGAGATTCAAACTTTGGGTAGGCGTACCTTTTGGCGGGAGATTCAAACTTTGGGTAGGGGCACCTTTTGGCGGGAGATTCAAACTTTGGGTAGGGGCACCTTTTGGCGGGAGATTCAAACATTGGGTATTTTCGGCGGCTTCGAATGAGGCTCATAACAAAAACTGCTTTCCAATAAGCTTTTTGCATTAAAAAAGCATGGCTTCAACTTCAGTAGAAGCCAAAGGGTAGACGCGGCTACCGCCCCCACTGGTAATTTCTATTTTTTATGTGTTAGTGACACTGATAAAAATAATTCCGGCAAAAAAACTACTCAAAATGGTCAAAACCGAGGAAGGAAAAAAATTGAAGATCATTGAAAATTTAAAGGCGCATGGACTTTTACACCGCGGGGTTACGGTTTTCGGCCCCCAATTTTTTTCAATTTTTCACATTTTTCGACGTTGCTGATAAAATAAAATAAAAAAACACAAAACATTGACGCTGAATCGATCCACATGCATTTGTTTTCCAGAAAAAAAATTACCGAAACAAACAGACTCCAATTGAAATAGAGTTGAGAAAAAGTTTCAATTTAGCCTGATTGAAACCGTAAAAATTGAAAAATTTTGAAATTTCAAAAAAAAATTTTAATCAAGTTATTAAAATTGATTTTAAACATTTTCGGAAATTTTGAGGAGAATTCATTTTTTTCAAAAAAAAAAGTGAAAAGTCTCTTCATCAATCGATAAAAAATTTTTAAAAAAATTAAATTTAGCCTGTCTGAAACCTGAAAAATTTGAAAAAAATGTTCTAAATTTGAAATTTTCCAATTTTTTCCAAGTAAAAAAATCCATTTCTTCTTTATTTCGGAAAATTTGGAAATTTTGAGAAAAAGAATTGATTTAAAAATAGAAACACTGAAAAAAAAATTATTTACTTTCTGAAAATAAAAAATAAAAAAATTCGGAATTTAGCGGATCTAAAATCAATAAATGAAACATAAAAAAATTGAAAATAATTTTTTTTTCATTTCATCAAAATTTTGAAAAAAAATTTTCCGATTTAACAAAATTTCTTGTCTTCTTTATTTTAAAAAATTTGGAAATTTTGAGAAAAATTTATTTTAAAGATCATATTTTCACAAATATAATTGATAAATAATGAAAAATTTAAATTCAGCCCACCTGAAACCTTGAAAATTTGAAAAACATTTTTTTGAAATTTTTCTCCCGATTCAATGACATTTTTTGTCGTTTTCATTTCGAAACCTTGACAGTGTGTATGCTGACTCCAAACCATTTTTCCATTTGCAGAGAGGTGTCCCCCTGTCACGTGACAATGAGCAGTAACGTGACACGTCTCGGCGAGGAAATGAGCAAGAAGATCTCGATATCCGAGGCGAAGAGCCCGCAGAAAAAGAGCAGCTCGGCCGGAGCAGTGACGGCGAGCAAGTCGAAAGTCGCCGATGTTCAGGGTGAGCTATTGGAATGTTTTTTTTTTCGAGAATTAAAATATACTCATAGAAGTCTTTTTCACATTAAAAAATCATTTAAAAAGTAGAAAAATATCAAATTTCTGAAAATGCAAAAAAAAAATTATTTCATGTTTGAAATTTTTTTAAAAATTTTAATTTTAATTTAATTTGAATTTTTAAAAATTTTAAAAAATTTCAAAAACATAAAAAATTAAATTCCCATGCATAAGCTATCAAAAAACAATGAAATCCACTCATGAAACCAGAAAAGCAAAACAGCAAAAAAAATTTTTTTTCAATTTTTTTATTCAAACTCACTTCCAAATGCAAATGCGCTCTATTGCAAACGCTCGTTTTCGTGCAGTGGAGCGCGTTTGCATTGGAATTGGAACAGGAACTTTTATTTACTAAAAAAAAACAACGACACTCCGAAATAACGCGAGAATCGGTTTTTAGCAAAAAATCATGTTTTTCACTCTTTTAGCCGTCTCAAAATGTAAAAATTGTAAAAAAAGACGGAATTGGTGCAAATGCGCTCTATTGCACACCCTCTCACTGTCTGCGTCTCTCGCCGCCGCGAGTGAGGGAGTGTGCGATAGAGCGCACTTGCATCATCAGCCCGTTTTCAGCCGAAGATCCGCCGCGAAAGAAGAGCTCTCTGAAGGAGAACATCGCCGCCGCGTTCCGCTCGCCGGCCACACTCGTCCGTCGTGAGGCCACCAAGTGAGCCATCTTCAGCCCCTCCTTCCACTATTTATCTTGTTGCAGAGCCCGCTGGGAGCAAGTTCGCGAGCGTCTCAAACTGTCACGCGTCAAAATTTCAATTCGCGATCGCAAACGGAAGGCGTCGAAATCCAGTTAGTTTGCATCGATTTTTGATGGAAAAATATTTTGAAAAAAAAATTTTTTTTTGAAAATTTTTTGCCACGTCAAAAATCGAGTTTTCTTTCGAAAAACTGTTCCAATTTTGTCGTTTTTGAAGCTGTAAAAAAATATTTTTTTTTCTGTAAAATTACATTAAAATTTTTAGAAAAATAATTTTATTTTTTATTTGTTTTTTTCTAAAATTTAAATTTTAAAAATTTTAAAATTGTGTTCAATATTTTTTTTGGTTAACTTTGAAAATTTACTTTATTCCGAGTATGTGCCAACAGATTCACTGAATGGGGAATTCAATTGAATTTTGATTAAAAAATATAGTTTTGAAGCAGAAAAAAATAATTTGATTTTCATAAAATATATCTAATGCCACGTCATTTGTTTACCAAAAAAAAATTTTTTATACGTGATCTGAGGAATTTTTTTATTATTTTCAAAAATATATGTGATGCCACGTCATTTTTTCCGAAATTTTAAATTTTCTTAATTTTTGAAAATAATTTTCAAAATTTTGATAATTTTTTTTACTAGCGATTAAGAAGAGGTATATATGAATCCATTGAATTTAAAAAAAAAATTTGAAAATATATTTTTCAAATATATTTTTTCCTTGATTTCCACCTGGATTTTCTAACAGTAGTGAAAAAATTTTAAAAATTTAAAAATTAAAAGATGAAAACGAAACAGAGAAAAAAAAAGAAAAAGAAAATGCAATTAGTGTCGCGTCTTTTAAGAAAAGGGAGAAAAATACGAAATGAGTCGGAAAAACCCCCCGTTTTTCGCTCCACTTAATTAATTTCCTCCCCGCTCTCTGCGACACTTACACCACTAATTCCCTCTCTTTTTCTTCTTTTTTCACAATTTTCCTTCATTTTTTTTCATTTTTTTCATTTTTTGACATTTTTTTCATTTTTCGTCATGTATTTTTTTCATTTTTTGTCATTTCTCGTCATGTTTTTTTTTTCATTTTTTTCTTCAAGTTTCCTAATTTTTTCCATTCATCATTATTTTTCCTCATTTATTTTTTTGAAAAAAAAAAAACTAAAAATACTTTTTTTCCGAAAATTAATTTTTTTTTCCTGAGTTTTTGCTAGTAGAAATGAAAACGTTTCAACTATAAAAATAGAGAGAAAAAAAAATTTCAAAAAAAATTCATATCCGTTTCACTAAGTTCACATTATTTTCGACTTTTATTTTAAGGTACTGATGGCATGATTACTTAAAAAAATTTTTTTTAGGAAAAATTTAAAAAATACACCAAGTTTGTCATTTTTTACCCAAAAAAAAATTAGTGAAAAAAAATTTTTGAAATTTTTTTTCGAAATTTACCAGTTTCACTAAATTTATATTTTTCCGTGTTTTCAGAAAAATCGATAGGATATTAAAAAAAGCAAAAAAATTTGAAAATTCCAATCTTTAAAATAAAAACATAAATAACTAAAATCACGTGATTTTTCCATTTACCTATTTTCCGGGACAAAAAATAATGGAGAGAGGGGAAAAATAACCACAAATATCGACGTATCCGTGATGGATGATGATCGAAAAGGCTCATAAAAATGTCAGGGGGAGCAGCTGAGCCCTCCCCGCTCTTGCTCGCGGAGCCAAAATGAAGAAGAACCGGGCTCTTTCTCTCTTTTGTTTTCTTCCCTCCTTTTCGCTCGGAGACCCCCCTTATTCTCGAGTTATTCTCGAAAATTTGGCTTTCCTTATTTTTTCTGGATTTATTTTTAAAAAGTATATATTTTTTCTTGAAATTGAAAAAATAATTTAAATTTTAGAAAATAGTTTTTTTTGGGGAATCTAACGTTTTTAGCTGAATTTTGATGAGAAAAATATTTTTTTTTTCTAAAAAATTAAAAAAAAAAATTTAATTTTTATAGATCGCTTAATATAGTTTTTTCAGAAATTTTTTTTTAAAAATTGGAAATCTGAAAAATTATTATTTTTTGGTAGATGTATTTTTGAAATTTTTTTAAATGAAAAATATTTAAAAAATAATTTATTTTTTTCAAGAAATTTCAATTTTCCCTTTTTCTCTGAAAATTAAAAAACAATTAAATTCCTATTTTTTGGTCAATTTTCTGAAAATGTTGCTGATTTTTTTTCCATATTTTCTAAATGGATTTTGAAATAAAAAAATGTTTTTAAGAAAAAAATAATTTCCAGATTCATGTTTTTTTGTATTTTTTTGGGAAAAAAATTAATTAAAAAAAAATTAAATTAAAAAAAAAAAGAAACACAATAGTATTCAATTTTTCTTTCCCATGCCTTTTTTGGCGCCCCCCTCCACCTTTTCCTCCCACATTTTTCAATTTCGGCGTTTTGAGAAGTGCCCCCCTTTAAATTAAGAGAAATGGAGGGAAATCTGTGGTTGACCCCCCTTCTCTCAAATACGAATGTTTTTGACGCCCCCCCCCCCCCCTCCCGAAAAATGCTCCTCCTCGCCTCGTGCCAAAAACAATCGGCATTTTGTGTTGTTGGGGGGGATAACGATGAAAATGAGCAAAAAATAATTTCATTTGGAATTTTTTTTACAATTTTCAAAAAAAATTTTTTTTTTTTTGAATTAGTTCGTAATTTTTTTTCGAATTTTGTGGATTAAAAAATTTGTGTTTGGAACTTTTTAAAATAATTATTTTCGAGTTTTGTAGATTTGAAAAAATCTTTTGGAATTTTTAAAAAGATTTTTATTGGATTTTTTGGAATTTTCAAAAAAAATTTTTTTTTTTTTTGGATTATTCCGGATTTTTTTTTCGAATTTTGTGGATTAAACAAATTTTTTTTTGAATTTTTGGACTAATTCTTTAAAATTTCAAAAAATTTTTAGTGGAAACTGAAATTGTTTTGTCTCCATGCAAATTTAGTTTGGAAACTAAAATACTGTTTTCTAATTTTGAAATATTTGAAAATTTTTAAAAATAAAAAAATTTAGCTGTAACCGCGTTTGCAACAGTGCTGAAAATACAAATTTATTTTTAAAAATGCTTTTTATAAAATTATTAATTTTTTTTTCAGTTTCTGAAATTCTATTTTTCGGCGTTATTTTAAAATATTCTGTTGTATACATAGAAGAAATATGCCTTTTTCCTAAAAAAATTGAATTTTTATATTTAACAAAAAAAAATGTATTTCAATTTTGATATTTATTTTTTAATTTAAAGAAAACTTCCAAAAAAAAATGTTTCAAGAATTCCGTTTTTTTTTTCGAATTAAAAAAGAAATTCACTGCTCCAATTTTTTTGTATGCTTTTATAATTTCAAAAAGATTCCACGGAAAAATGAATTTTTTTCTTCATATTGAAAAAAAAAATTTTTTTTTTAATGAAAATATCATTTAAACTGCCATTTTCATTCAATTTTATTGAAAAAAATTTTTTTTTGAATATTAAATCGAAGTTTGAATTGTTTTTAAAATTTAAACTTTCCTCGTTACATTCAGTCTCAAAAAATTCGAAAAATTGAAAAAAAAATCTAGTCACAGAGCTACTCTATTTATGTATATTCGTATTTTTTTTTATTTAAAAAAATTAAAAATCCCTGGAAAAAATTTTTTTTTTTTAAATTCTTTTAAATTACGGCTTCAAATCATTTTTTTTTTGAAAATTTCAAAAGAATAATTTGGTTCGAGTGGTGTTTTTGTCCGAAAAAATTGAAAAAAAAAACAGATTTTCTTCGAAAAATACAATTTTTTGGAAAAATTTGAATTTTCAATATTCAATTATTTTGAAATCCAAAAAAATTCCAAAACAAAAATTCAGTTTTCAGAATTTGATTTTTTAGATTTTTTAAAATATGATAATTATTTTTTAGCATCTTTAAATTCTTCTGAAAAAAAACTTTCCCACAAATTTTTTTTTTTTGAAAAAAAAAGTTATTTTTAATTCCAAAAATTATTTTTTGAAATACGGCTTCAAATCATTTTTTTTTGAATTTATAAAAGAAAAATTCAGTTCGAGTGGTGTTTTTGTCCGAAAAAATTGAAAAAAAAAACAGATTTTCCTCGAAAAATTATTTTTTTTGTTGAAAAAAATTGAATTTTCAATATTCAATTATTTTGAAATCCAAAAAATTCCAATAAAAAAATGCAGTTTTCAGAATTCGATTTTTTCGATTTTTAAAACTATTTGTTAGTGTCTTTAAATAATTCTGAAAAAAAAGTTTCCCTCGGAAAAATTGTTTTTTTAAATAAAAATACAAATTGTATTTAATTTAATTTAGAATTTTTTTCTGAATTCAAAAATTTCCAAAAAAAAAAACCAGTTTCTAAAATCCGTTTTTAATGCATTTTTTTTTTTGAAAAATTCGGTAGTCTAGTTTAACACGGTTTTTCCCTCAAAAAAAAATATTTTTCGCAAAAAAGGAGCCGGAAGTCGAAAAAAAACCCTCTTTTTCTTCCTTATCTCGCGCCCCAAGTGACCTCCCCGTTTTTCAAAAAAAAAAATGGAATCGGCGAAAAAACAAGAGAAATTCGGTCGGGGGCCGCATGAAAAATAACGACCTCCAGGGAAAAAGAAGCGACAAAAGATCGGCGGCGACTAGATTATTCTCGACTTTTTTCCCCAAATTTGCCTTTTTTTTTCAAATTTTCAAAAAAAAATTTTTTAATTTTTTTGAATTTTTCAAAAATTATTCTAATTTTTAATTTGAGAATTTTTTTAAATTTTTAAATTTTTAAAAATTGGAGAAAAATTTTTTTGTTTTCATTTCTAGAACAAACTAAACATTCTTTAGGTCAGGAAAAAATTAAAATATTTTTTTTTTGTAAAATAAAAATATTTTGAACAATTAAACATTTCGCATTCTACACAAAATTGAATAAGAAAATTTTAAAAAATTCGAAAAATATTATTTTTTTGAAAAATCCTGAAAAACAGCTTAATATTTTGAAAATTTGGAATTTTAAAAATTCATTTTGCTATAAAATATTTGTTTATTTTATTCCGAATTAGCTAAAAACTCAAAATAATTAAATCAAACTTTTCAAAAATCAGGCAAATTTTCAGGGAAAAAAACAATTTTTTTTTGCAAACACAAAAATAAACGCTGTTCCACTAAAACCCCAAGTTATGAACAAAAATCTCACCTTTTTGATTTGAAGAAGCGTTCCGCAATTCGAAAAAAAATGCAAAAAACTGAAAGCTACTCAAAAAATTCATGGAAATCAGAAAAAAATTCAACACGAAAATTTTTTGGAGTCGGAAAAAAAATTTAAGAATTTTTTTAATTTTTCAATTTTTAAAAATTGGAGAAAAATTTTTTTTTCATTTCTAGAACAAACTGAACATTTTTGAGGTCAGGAAAAAATTAAAATATTTTTTTTTTTGAAAAATAAAAATATTTTTTGATTTTCACGAAAACTAGAGACTTTAATAATCAAAGAACAATTGAACGTTTTGCAATTTACAGAAAATTGAAACATAATAAAAATTTGGAAAAATTCGAATGAAATTTTTAAATTCATGAAAATTAGCTAAATAATAATTTTTGAAAAAAAAAAAATGAACGAAAAAAATTTTTTCATACAAAAATGCAATTTTATTAAAAGAATAAGATACATTTTTTTTTGCGAACACAAAAATAAATTCTGTTTCACTAAAACCTAAATTATGAACAAAAAACTTGCTTTTTCGATATGAACTCCAACTAGGATGGCCACAAAAAAAAAAAAAAACTAAAAAAAATCAAAAAATGTTTCTGCAGTAATATATCGACATTTCCATCAAAAAATAGCGATGCGGAAAATTTAGCTGGCAAAAACTGGAAATTTAAATAGCTCATATTGCCAAAATGAAAAAATCTAACTGAAAAAATGCAAAAAAACAACATAATTTTTCTCAATTTTTTCCGATTTTTTCTCATTTTTTTCGCAGATTTTTCGCACAAAAAACCCTCCCAAATAAAATTTAAAATTTTTTTTTTAATTCAAAAACTAGGCAAAAATCATAAAAATCAGCTGCAAAACTTTTTTTGTACATTTTAATTCTCAAAAAAAAAACCGGGAGCCAATATAATTTTTAAATGAAAAGTTATTTTTAAAAACAATTGTTTTCTCTTTTTTCAAAGTGAATTCCAAAATCATTGTATTTTTTTTTTGAAAAAAAAAATTCTGGTTCACAAAAAGTCTGAATTTTCGACAAAAAAATTCTATTTTTACTGAATTCAACATTGTCGAGCGTTTCGCATTTCGGAAAAAAAATTCAAAAAAACTATTTAAAAGCTATACGAAAATCATGAAAATCAATCAGAAAAAAATTCCAAAAAATGTGAAATTTGAAAAAAAAAAAATCCTTTTTTTCAAAAATTGAATAAAAGTGAAAAAAAAAACATGAAAATCAGCTCCAAAATTTTTTTTTTCAATTTCAAAAAAAAAAAACGAAAAAAATCTATTTCGAAAAATTCAAATTTCCCACAGCGTTTTCCACAATAACTCCGAAAAATTAAAAATAAAAGCATTGTTTTTTTTTTGAAAAATTTTTTCAAAGTTATTTTTAAAAAACACAAAAGTCAGCTTCAAAAAAATCCAAAAAAAATCCAAAAAAAAAATTATTTTACAATTAAAAAAAACGAAAAATCCAAAACAAAAACCTTTGCATTCAAAAAATTCTTTCGAAAAATTAAAATTTCCCAAAAAATCTTTCAAAATTAATTTAAAAATTTTTCAAAAAATCAAGAAAGTTTTACGAAATTTAAAAAAAAAAACAAAAAAATCGGCTCCAAAAAATTCGAAAAAAATTTTTTTTTTCAATTTCAAAAAAAAATTCCGAATAATTCAAATTTCCCACAGCGTTTTCCACAATAACTCCGAAAAATTAAAAAAAAAAAGCATTGTTTTTTTTTTTTGAAAAATTTTTCAAAATTATTTTTAAAAATCCCAAAAAAAATTTTTTTTTTTCCAATTAGAAAAAAAATCCAAAAAAAAAAGACTAATAAAAGTTTAACGATAATAATGAAAATGAAATTGGAGGAAGAGAAGAAGAAGATTTTCTTCTTCTTCTTCATTTTCATCTGGCCGCCAGTACCACCGCCACCATCATCATCATCAAAAGTAAAGTCGAAAAGACACAGATGTATCTCTCTCTCTCTCTAAAACATCATCATCATCTTCAGAGAGAGGAGAGTATGTAGTTGGAGGGGGAAGGTAGAACAAGAGAGAGAGACACGAGGAAGAAAAGGGGGTGTATAAAGTGAACATGTGGCGTTTTTCTCTCTTCTCATCTACCTACTACCTTCCCTCCCCCTCCCCCTTTCATCTTCTTCCCCATCTTTTCTTGTGTTAGCATCATTGAAAATGTGGCCTTCTCTTTCTGTTCCCCCTCTCCCTCTCTCTCCGTCTTTCCACTGGGAACCATTTATCAATCACAATATCTCCTCCTCCTTCTCCTTCAGCCCCCCCTTTAAAAGGGGGTCTTTGGGGAGGGTCGCGCTCTCTAAGCCACGCCCACTTTCTGCCATCTTTTCTTCCCTCTTTGTTTCCACCGCCCCGTTTAGGGCCGTTTTGTGCCGTTTCTTGTGGAGAATACAAAATTTTTAAAAAATTTTCTTGCCGACGGTATTTCTGAATTGAATTATTAAAGTACGCTTTTTCCCGAAAAATGTGATTTTTGAAACGGAAATCTATGTTTTTTATTTTTTTATATTTTTTTTGGAAAATAATCGTTTTGACGAAATTTGAATTTTAAAATTTTGAAAAAAAAATTTTTTATCTGCAATTTTTTTTGTTTTTTTTTTTTAGAAAATGGGATTTTTGAAACTGAAGTTACATTTTTTTTCGAAATTTCAAAATAAATTCCTCATTTTTCGAACGATACGAAAAAAAAATTGTTTTAAATTTTAAATTTTGAATTCAATTATTTTCAAAAAACATTTTTTTTTGAAATTTTTTTTTATAGGGGACAATGGAGGACTAACAGAGATATTTCTGTTTTTTTCATTTTGCTTTTTTGAAACTGAAATTTATTTTCTGAAAATTTATGTTTTTTTTACGCGATTTTATATTTTTGGCTAAAAATGAAAAAAAAAACAGTTTTGTAAAAAAATTATTGAAACGTCTCAAATAAAATTAAACATAAAAAATTTCATTTTCCTAATAAATGTGATTTTTGAAACATGAATAAATTGCTATTTTTCTATTTTTTCTCGGTTTTAAAAATCAAAAATAAATTTATTTTCAGTTTTTTGAAGCGATGTTTTTTTTTGCATTTATTGAAAAAAAAACAACATCTTGAATTAAAATATTTATGAAAAAAAAAATTATTTCATTTTCCCCACAAAAAATTTTTTTTTTACGTTTTTTTTTAGTTTGAAAATAATTAATTAAGTTTTTGGAAATCCGAAAAAATTTATTTTTTTTAAATTTAACAAAAAAAAAATAAAATTTCCCGAAATAAAATCGAAATGTTTTTTAATTTTAAATTTAAGTTTCAAAAATCCGCAATAAATTTATTTTTTGCAACGATAATCGTTGTTCTCCATCTTCCTCATTTTTCTAAATATTTTTCAATTTTTTCAAAAAAAAATAAAAAATAAAAAGAAACAAATTTCAGTTCCGAAAATCCTCAAGAATTTTTCCTGAAATTTCCAATTTAAAATGAAATTTCAAAAAAAATTTTTTTTTTGACTTTTCAAAAGCCTTATCAAAATAGCAAAAAAACAACTGAAAATTAGTTTCAGTGCTGGAACTGAAACTTTTTTTAAAAATAAATTTTCAAAAATTTTAAATTTCAGTGTCAAAAATCCGCAATAAATGTATTTTTTGGAAGATAATCGTTCCTTCCAATCCTAGTTTCCTTATTTCCAAAATTTAAAAAAAAATCAAAATTTTATTTTTATAATTAAAAAAATTATTTCCTGCAAAAAACATTTTTTCGTTCTCAATTTCAAAAAGAAAATCAAATAATTTACCGAAATAAAAAAAAATTCCAAAAAAAAATTAATTAAATCGAATCCCATTTTTTTCAAAATTTTCAATTACAACAAAAAATACAACATCAGTTTCAAAATCTCCCAAAAAATATTTTTTTTCGCAAAAAAAATTCGATTTCTATTATCTCCATAAGAAATCAAAACCCAGAAAAAAATGGAAAATCAATTTTTTTTTGTGATTTTTTTCTTCCAAAGATCTCTATTTCCCAATATAAAAATTGCAACAAAAAAAACCTAATCCAGTTTTTCAAAATTTTCAATTACAACGAAAAAAAATACAATTTCAGTTTCAAAATCTCCCAAAAAATATTTTTTTTCGCAAAAAAAATTCGATTTCTATTATCTCCATAAAAAATCAAAACCCAGAAAAAAATGGAAAATCAATTTTTTTTTGTGATTTTTTTCTTCCAAAGATCTCTATTTCCCAATATAAAAATTGCAACAAAAAAAACCTAATCCAGTTTTTCAAAATTTTCAATTACAACGAAAAAAAATACAATTTCAGTTTCAAAATCTCCCAATTTATTTTATTTTATTTTTTGGATATCTCAATTTTCCACATTTCCCAAAAAAAAATTTTTTTTTTTTGAAAATATAATCTTCCGCTTCAAAAATCCCAAATAATTCAATGTTTTTTTTTCTCAAGATCAATATTATTCAATCTTCATTTCTCGCCTTCTTTTCCTTATATCTTCCCCGAAAAAAAAAATAAAAAAATAATTATAAATTATCAGTGAGGGTGGTGGAGCGAGAGAAAAGGGACAGAATGCCGTTGAAACAACGACGTCTTCCGCGTTCCGTCTCGGCGCCGGTCTTCGAAAAAACCTCGCGTCGCAATGTTATCGACATTCTCACACTCAAACTACGCGATTTTCTGCCGTTTAGCAGTGAGTTGTCCCCGAAATTTTTTTTCAATTTTTCAAAATTTTTTTTTCAATTTTTCAAAATTTTTTTTCAATTTTTCAAAATTTTTTTTCAATTTTTCACAATTTTTTTTCATTTTTAAAAAAATTTTTTTCAATTTTTCAATTATTTTTTATACCTTAAACAAGTGGAAAAAAGTGACGTGGCAGTAGAAAAATGTGGTTTTTTTCAAAAATTTAATTAAAAAAATATTTAAAAAAAAATAATTTTTTGGTTTCGTAAACAAGGTAAAAATGACGTGGCAGTAGGTATATTTTCTATTCAAATCAAAAATATTTAATTTTTGAAAATACAAAAAAAAATTAAAAATCTTTATTTATTTTTTATTTTAAATTGTTTTGTAAAAATTCCCTAAATCAGTAAAAATAATGACGTGGCAATAGGTATTTTCATACAAAAATTAAATTTTTAGAAGTAAAAATAATTTTCCAAATTTTTTTTCAACCGTGTATAAAATATAAATTACGTGGCAATAGGTGTGTTTTTTTCTTTTTTATGTACTAAATCAAAATACTTTTTTAAAATATGACGTGGCACTAAAAACATTTTTTTGATTGCGAAAAAAAATTTTCAAAATTATTTTCAAAATTAATTTTTTTTTCCTGAAAAAATGACGTGGCACTAGAAATAGCTTTTTGAATTTTTTTCCTCTCAAAAAAAATTTTTTTTTGCCCGTCAAACACCATTTAAAAAGTGACGTTTTCGCATACCTATTTTCGTCTTTTTTCTCTCTCTTTTTTGTTTTTTCTCTCTGTTCATTTGTCCGGATTAGACGCGGGTTGAGCTGAAAATTCGTCGAAAACGGCGTCGCGATGAAAAAAAAAAATTTTTTTTTTTTTTGGAAAAAATTTTTGAGGGGTTGGGAATAAAAACTTATAATTTTTATTAAAATTAAAATTTTAAAAAAAGAAATAAAATCTAAAAAATTATTTCTAAAAAATACAATTTATTTTTGAAGTAGCACTTGCGGGGAAGCCATCAATTTATTTTTTTAAAACTAAACTTTACAAAATACCAATAAAACTGTGAATAATTTTTTGAATAATTTTTTCGGTTCGGGAATTTTAAATTATTGAAAATAATGGAAATAAATTTTTTTGTATTTAAAAAAAAATTAAAATTAAAATAAATTAAGCCTTTTTCAATTCTTTCAAATTACCGTTGTTCAAATTAAAATTCACAATTTCCATTGGTTTTTTAAAAATTTTAATTTAATTCCAATTTCAATTTTTCCCCCAATAAACGTTTTAAAGGGGGGCCGAAAAGAAAAAAAATTTTCTATTTTTTTTCGGTTTTTTTCCGTCTAATCCCCTCTTATTTTGTGTCTCGCTTCTAATTCCTCTTTTTGTACCCTAAATTGCCCCGTTTCTTGTGGTTTAAACTTTAAAGTACCAAAAAAAAAAAAAAAAATGAAATGGGATGGGATTTTCTGGAATTAGAAAACTAAAAAATTTTTTTGTAGGGACTGGGGAATTTTTTTTTCTTGAAATTTTTTCCCAAAAATCAGTAATCTTCAGGAAAATATTATTTGAAAAATTGAAACAAATTAAAATTCCGGTTTAAAAATGGAGCCTAAAATTACGATCCACGATCAATTTGATAAAAAATGTTTGAATTAAAATTAATTTTTTGAGACGGAATATTTTGGAAATTTTTTTTACCGGAATTTTAATTTTTCAATTTTTTAATTTTAAAATTTTTTATAAAAAGTTTTTTATGAAAATTATTGATTTATGGGAAAAAAATTTCGAAACATTTTTGTTTGAAACAGTAATTTCTGATTTTCAAAAATTATTTCTCAGTCCCAAAAAAAAATTGAAATTTCAATTTAAAAATGTTTAAAAATGAGTGAATTTTTCGATTTTTAAAACAAAAAACCGAAATTTTGAATTTGAAATTTTTTTTAAATTTTTAATTTTGAAAATAATCCCGCAGTCTCTAACGGAAAATTATTTTGAAAAATCAATCACAAATTTTTTTTCGAATTTTGAATTTTAGAAAAATTTTTTTCCCCTTTTTTTAAAATGATTTCAGTGTCTGAAATAAAATAAAAATAAAAAAAACATTGCTTCATGAAAAAATAATTAATTTTTCAATTTTTAAAGTGATTTTCCAGTCGATCCCACAACAAAAAAGAAACAATTTAATGTTAAAAAAATTGTTTTTCAAAAAAAATTAATTTTTCCAATTTTTTGAAAATAATTTTCTCGTCGGTCCCTGTAGATGGAAAAAAATGGGAAATCGCGAAAAAATTTATAGAAATTTTTTTTCCCGAAAATCTGTAATTTATTATTTAGAAACGTGAAAAAATAAAAATTCCGGTTTGAAAATTGAGCTTAAAGTTATTTAGGATTTGTTATCAATTTAATAGAAAATGTTCGACTCAAAATTAATTTTTTGGAACGGAAATTTTTGGAAATTTTTTAAATTTTTTTCCGGATTTTAATTTCTAAATTTTTAAATTTTTAGATTAAAAAAATAAAATTTCAAAAAAAATAGTAATTCTTTCCATTTTTTTTGAATAATTTTTCATGTGATCCCAAAAAAAGAATTCTGAAATTCGAAAAAAAACAGGAACATTTTTTCGTAAAAAATAAAATAATTTTTTTTTTAAATGTCTCAGTCATAAAAATGAAAAATTAATTTTTTTTCAAAGGGAAATAATAAGAAAAATTGAATTTCAATAAAAATGTGAAAAAAAAAATTTTTTTCAATTTTTCGAAAAATAAGAAAAAATCAAAAAATCATTGTTTTTAAATTTTAAAAATTATCTCCCAATCTCTAACGGAAAACTATAAAAAATCAATTTAATATTTGTTTTCGGATTTTGAATTTGAAATTGTTTTTTTCCTTTTTAAAAATAATCTCCCAGCCTCTAACGAAAAATGATTAAAAACTGATTTTTAAAGAATATCTTTCATGAAAAATAATTAATTTTTCAATTTTTAAAGTGATTTTTCAGTCGATCCCCAAACGAAAAAAAAAATTTAAATTTGAAAAAAATAAGTTTAAAAAAAAAAATTTTTTTCAAAAATTTTTCAAAAAAATAATTTTCCCGTCGGTCCCTGTACATGAAAAAATGGGAAACTGCAAAAGAAAATTGAGAAAAAAACGGAAAAAAGGCGAGTCATCATTCAGTGCGGTGCCCTTGCTCTAATCCCTTTTCTTCCCCCCATTTTCTCTGCGTCTCCCCACTTTTCCCACTATTTCCTCTTCTTTTTTCCGCTTCCAATTCAGATCAAAAACGAACTCCCCCCCCCCCTCCTTTTTTCCATTTAATTGGGTCTTCCTTTCTCTGCTCGTTTTCTGTCTCTTTTCAAAAAAAAAAGAGCGGCTCGGCGAGCCGATGACGTGCAAAAAAAAAAGAAACGGGGTGGAAAAAAGAGGCATTTTCCTGTGTCTCCCCTGAGAATTTTTTTTTTTTTGAAGGGTCAATTGATGCTTTTGACGGCGCGAAAATCTGCAGTTTTTCGCGCTTTTTTGAAAAAAAAAAACGGAAATTTTTTGAAAATAGGGGATTTTTTTTAAATTTTTTCTTGCTGTAAGCACCAGATAAATGGAAATTAACAAAAATTTCGAAAAAAAAAATTGTTTTTTTTTGATTTCACAGTAATTTTTTTCGATTTTTTTTCTGGCTGGAAATACCAAAAAAATGAAAAATTGTCAAAAATTTAAAAAAAAAAAAGAATTTAAAAAAAATTCGGAAAAAAATTGTTTTTTTTTGAAATAAAAAAAGTAAATTTTTGAAAATAAACGAAAATTTTTGAAGAAAGTCGAATTTTTTAAAAAATAATTTTGATAATTTAAGACAAAAAATATTTTCAATTTTTTTGAAATTATCAAAAATTGAGGAATTTTTAGAAAAATTTTCTGGCTGGAAGTACTGAGCAAAGCAAAAAATTTTTAATTTTAAAATTTGATTTTTTTTTTGAATTTCTCACATTCATGTATTTTCGATTTTTTTTTGTTTGGAAATTTAAAAATTAATTTTACAACAATTTTTTAGAATTTTTGAATTTTCGTATTTTTTTGTCTCTAGTGAGTACCAAATAATGGAAAATTTACGAGATTTTAAAAATTTGGATTTTTGAAAATTAAAAAAATTTTTTTTTTTAATTTTTTGATTGTTTTTGGTGATAATTGTGGCAAAATTTTTTATTTATTTTTATTTTTTATAAATTTATAAATTTTTTGAATCCAAAACTGAAAATAATTGTGGAAAATTCCTAAATGGCCAGACGGTTTATCGAAAAAAAATAAATTTTTCAAAACTTAATATTCTTCCTGCAACAGAAAACCAATTTTAATCAATTTAAAATTTGGTTAAAAAAAATTTTTTTTTTTGAAAATTGCCATTTTCTGCCACTGACAGCTTATTTAAATTTGAAAAAATGACAAAAATATGTCGTTTTTCCCCCCAAAAAAAATTTTTTTTTTTGGAAAAAAACGAGAAGCCTCTTCTTATTAATAATTTAAAAAAAACAAAAGCAAGCAGTCAAAGCGGCTATTTTTTTCCCATTAATCAGATTTTTCCCCCTCTATTTTTTAGTTGTCTCTAATTTTATTATTTTTTTTATATTTTCTTTCCTTGTGCCAAAAAAAAATTCGAAAAAAATTATCCTGGCAAATAGTTGTCTAGAGTCATTTTTGATCGAAAAGTACGTAGGAAAAAAAAGAAAAAAAAAGAAAATTAACTGGGGGCGTGGGAAATTGAGAGGAAATTGGTGTGGGGAAAAAAAAAGAAAGAAGACGGCAAACAAAATAATTGACCATGAGAGCAGAAATTGAGCCCCCACGAAACGATCATCCATCACATTTTGATGATGTTGAACGGCACGTATTTTTTAAAAAATTGAAAAAATTTTTTTAGGAATTTTTAAAAATTTTCTAGAATTTTCAAAATCTTTTCTAGCAAGTTTCCTATTTTTTTGGAATTTTTTTCCTAAATTTTGAAATTTTCTAGAATTTTTTAAAAAAAATTTTTGAATGTCTCTGGAATTTTTTCTAGAATTTTTCATAATTTTTAAATTTTTCTGGATTTTTTTTTTGGAATTTTCTATAAATTCACGAAATATTAGTGTTAAAAAAAAACGGAAAATTAATTTTAGCGCTGGAACTGAAATTTTTAAAAAATTTATAATTTTCATATTTTTTATTTAAAATTCTAAAAACATGGAAAAAATTATGAAAATTAAATTTTAAAATAAAATAATTTAAAGGTCATTTTTAAATATTAAAAAAAAATTATTTTTTTTCCAATTTTTTTCGCCTAAAAATTCCACTTCCTGGTGCCTTTTTTCTTTCCGTTTCACATCAATTAAACCGTCAATCTTGCTCTTTCCCCTCATTTTTTCGCCGAAAAAAAATTTATTTTGCATCTTTTTGTATTATCAGTCTGCCCATGAAGTGGCATGACGTGGCATCGTCTGGACCATGATCTAGTAGATCAAATCAGATCGACAGCGTTGGAAAAAAACCGGCAAGATGGGTATTTTAGTGGAATTTAAGCATTGTTTTGAAAAAAAATTTTTTTTTTTAATTAAAAAAAAAAATTTTTTTTTCAAAAATTTTTCAAAAAAAAAAAAACAAAAAATCATAAAAAATTTGAAAATAACGCTAGAAAGTCAGTCGACCGCTTAAATTAAAGCTGAAAGTCTGGACAATCTCGAAAAAAACTTTTGGAATTATAGCACTGCTCCAAACACAAAATATTCGAGCTCCAACGAAACCCCGCCCACTTTTGCATTTTCCGGGTCTTCCCCCCTTCCATTCCTCGCGTCTCTTTTGCTCTTTCTCTCTCTCTCGGAGCATTCTCGATTCAATTCATCTCGATTTCCCCCCTCCCCCTTTTCCCTTCTTCTTCTTCCTTCTGCTGCTCCTGCTGCCGCTGCTCACGGAGCCCGTCGTTTATTTGGGCGAGGAGAGACGAGAGCATCATTTTGGGGCGAGGGGAAAGTGAGAAAGAGCTCTTCCTTCTTGTGCTCACTCACTCACGCTGTTATTCGACTGAAAATCGCTATTCTGAGAGAGAGAATGCGCTCACCGCGACGTCTTCTCAAACAGTTGTCCATTTCGAGAGGTAAGCTCCGCCACTTTTGTACCAGTTGTCCGCAATGTGCTTTCGATACTCTTTCCTCCCCAATAAACCCTAAAACACCCTTAAAAACGGGTAAAAACAATCCCTTTTTGTTTTATATCAGTTGTCCGTCTCGAGAGGTAAGCCACGCCCCCTTTTATATCAGTTGTCCGTGATCTGCTCAGAACACTCTTTTCTCTCAAATAAACCATAAAACACCTTGAAAAACGCGCTAAAACTGTCCCCTTTTCGCTTCATATCAGTTGTCCATCTCTAGAGGTAAGCTCCGCCCACTTTTGAGATCATATCAGTTGTCCGTGATGTGCTCAGAACACTCTTTTTTTTTCCCAATAAAACCCAAAATGAAGTGAAAAACGCGCTAAACCATCCCCTTTTCGTTTTATATCAGTTGTCCGGGCCATCCCCCCTTTTAAATGAGTTGTCCGTTTTGCTCTCGGAGCTTCCAAAAATAGCCGCCTCTAATTGATTTCACTAACCGAATTGCTCTTTTCGCTTGCTCAGAGGTTAATTTCATTGTGTGCTGTCTTTTCGTAGTGCCACGTCATGCCACGTCATGCTTCACTATAATTTTGCGGAAAAAAGCCATAAAAAATAGGAAAAAAATCAAAATTTTATGAGTTTTTGCTCCTTTTTTTATTGGCTTTGGCCCCCATTTAATCGGAAATTCTAAACGAAAAAATTTTTTTTTTCAAATTAAAAAAAAAATAATTTTTTGAACCCATTTCTGTTGAATTTGGGGTTTTAAAAATTTTAAAAATTTTTTATTTATTTTTTAAATTTTTCCAAATTTTTCCACCTTTTTTAGCTCAATTCTAACGAGAAAAAATATTGAAAAAAAATATTTTTCTGAAAAATTCGGAACGGAACCAACAGAAATTCGATATGGCCCCTGTCTACTTTGGATCCCCCCCCCCCCATTTTTTTGAATTTTTCCAAAATTTATTCATTTTTCTTTGAATAATGGGGGCTCGACCAGGGTTACTGTAGTGAGGGAATTTTTATTTCGAAATGTATATTTTGGAAAATTAAAAAAAGGGGAAAAATTGTGAAAATAAATTTTTAATTATGAAAAAAAAGCTCATACTTTCAAAATAAAAAAATTAAAAAAATAAATTTCACAATGGAATAATTGTTTTTTTTCAATATTTACTGTAATTTGAAGGTTCTGAAACAAATTACAATTTTTTTTATTAAAAAAAAACAATGTTTTTGAAATTTTTTTAAAAAAATTCATGTTTCAACATGTTCCCAAATTCAAAAACAAAAACAAATGACACTGTTTAAAAGTTTTAAAAAATTTCCCAACAATGCAAATGCGCTCTATTGGACTTTTCCCCCTGTGCACTAGAGCGCACTTGCATTTTCTATTGGAAAGATGTTAGTTTTTTTTTCAATTTCAATTCTAAAGGGGGGTGGATTGGGATTAGCGGATAAGAAATCCCACAATCTCTCTCTTTTTCCTTTGAAACACTAATCTTTTGCCGTTTCTCACGCAAATCTCGCTTTCGCCACATTCAAAAGTTGAATATCACACGTGCCACTTTCTTCTTCTCGCCTTCTGAATTGGATTAGATGACGTCAAACGACGGAATGAGGAAGGGTGGTGGCAGGCTTAAGGGGGGTGTATCTGGAAAACCAAAAGAGCTATCGAAAAGTGGTCAACTGGAAAAATGTAGTGCTCGTTGAGAGGAACAAGGCGTCAGTTGACACTTTTCCTCCAACTGTGATAGTTTCCGAGATATCACCACATTTATCTGTCGGTTTGCAGGAGAGCGTCGTCGTCGTTCCAACGAGAACCAGTCGAACGGGACGAGCGGAAACGGCACGCCGCCCACTTCGGCCAACAACATTATGCCCGTCTCGAATCACGTTCCGGCCTCCCCGCGTCTCAGGTAATCAATAAAAAATAATTTTTTTAATATCTGGGGAATTTTGGAACCATTTGGAGTCATCAAAATTTCCCATTTTCATGGTTTTTTTTTTTTTAATTTTTTGATTAACTCATTTTAAAATTTAATAGATCACTTGTAAACTTCATTTTCAAGAAAGTTTTCCATTTTTTGGGGAATTTTAGAACCATTTTTAAAATTTTTTTTTTGTGATTTACTCATTTAAAAATGGAAAAACTTATCAGCACACTGCACTGTGAGAAATCAAACGTAGCAATAATGGGCCTGAAACTGAAATTTTTTTGTTTTTTGAATTGAAAGAAAAACTGTTTTTGGCGGGAAATTTGAAAATATGCCGGTTACGGTAGTTCTTAAAGGCGCAGCGCCCAATTTCTTCGAAAAGGTCTCGAAGCGAAACTTTTTATTTTCCCGATTTTTACCCCGTAAATATGATTTGAAAAACCAAAAAAATCTCGGGAATGATAAAAAATTTTTTTTTTTAATTTCCTTGTGATTTTTGGAACTATTTGAAACCATTTGACCAGCACTGGGAGAAATCACACCTAGCAATAATGGGCCTGAAACTGAAATTTTTTTTTAATTGAAAGAAAAACTGTTTTTGGCGGGAAATTTGAAAATATGCCGGTTACGGTGCTTCTTAAAGGCACAGCGCCAAATTCTTCAAAAAGGTCTCGAACGGAAAATTGTTTTTTCCAATTTTTTGCAAACGCGCCCCACTGCACTCACAGTACTTTTTGAGATTTCATCGTTTTTCGTCAATTTTCGCCCGATATCCTCCCATTTTCGACGGAAAAAATTTGAAACATTTGGCTTGCGTTCAGCGGGGCGCGTTTGAAGGAAGACCAAGAAACTTTTTTTTCAACAAAAAAGTCATTTTTATGGAATAAAAATAAAATATGAGTCCGAACATCTTAATGAAAATTTGATCGACTTGAAAATGGGATTTTTTTTATATTCTTTTAAATTGAAAAACTGTTTTTTGTTTCGGCGGGAAATTTGAAAATATGCCGGTTACGGTGCTTCTTAAAGGCGCAGCGCCAATTTCTTCGAAAAGGTCTCGAACAGAAAATTTTATTTTTTCAATTTTTTCGCCGATTTTTTCCCCGACAAGTGACTATATCATTAATTTTGTTGAAAAAAAATGCAAGTCATAGAACATTTTTGAAACGGGGAATTTTTTAAATTTAAAAACGTTCTTTAAACTTTCAAAAAAATCTATTGGTTACCAAATTTTCGTTTTTTAATTTTTCCCAACCAAAAACAAAAACACAAATTTTACTAAAATTTCGCTCCAAAAATTTGTATTTTTTTTTATTTTTCAATTATTTTCCGGTTTTCCCCTCACGACAAAAAATGTGAAAAAAAAAAATGGAAAAAGGGATTTTTTCGCCAGTTCCCAAAAAAAAAATAGTAAAATTTTTGATTCAATTTCTCGATTTCCCCCCTCTTTTTTTGGAAATCCAACAGACGGGAAATTCAATTTTTTCGTCCTTTTTTGCTCCAAAAAATTGGAAAAAAAATTTTTTTTTTCAATTTTTTTTTGAATTGGGAGGGGAGAAAAAAAATTAAAAATTAAAAAAAATTATTTTTAAATTGTAAAAATTCCGGGAAAAAATGCAGTTTCGAAAAATTGGTATTGAAAGTGAAAAAAAAATAATTTTTTCAGTAGGTGTTCTCTAGTCTCCCTCGAAAATTTCTCAAATTTTTCCGAATTTCCAGCCATTTTTTCGCAAAAAAATCGGATTTAGAAAATCGGAATTATTTTTTGAATTATTAAAATTTTCGTATTTTTGCAGCTTTTAATTTTTAAAAAAAATTTTGGTGTTTTAAAATTGTAAAATTAAATTAAAATTTCCCGAAATTTGTCGAAACACGAAAATTATTTTTTTTTTTTTAAATTTAAAAATTCCGAAAAAAAACATGTTTCAAATAATTGTTTTAAAAAAATGAAAAATAAATTTTTCAGTGCTTGAGGGCCTGCGGAATTTTTTGAAAATTTATTTTTTCTGCTAGTATCTCCACGTTCAATTCAGAAAAAAATTTAAAAAAAAATCAATTTCCCGTAAAATTTTCGTCATCTTTTGCTCGTTTTTAGACAGTTTTGGGGGCTCCAAAAAAATTTAAAATATTGGGGAAAAAATTTTTTTTTTTTTTTTTTTTTCATTTTTTTCTGAAGAGGCAAAAGATGGAAATATACAGACTGAAAAGAAATATTTTTTTAATTATTTGAAGAAAAAATATATATATATATATATATGTTTCAAATATCAGGTATTAGTGGTGAAAAACACATTTTCAAGTGATCACCTCGAAATTTCGATTCTTTTTTTGCAGTCCAAACGAGTGGCAATTCGCGTTCGACCACGTGATTTACGACGTCGACGGTCGCGCGCAATTCACCAAATTCCTGCAGTCCGAGTATTCCGAGGAGAATATCCTCTTCTGGTGAGCACCCCCCTTTCGTTTTTTCCAATGCAAATGCGCTCTATCGCACTTTCCCCGTTGGGAGACAGTGTGCGATGGAGCGCGTTTGCAATGCTGTTCGAAATTCGATATTGCAAAAAAAAATTAAATTTTAACCAGCGAGTTGTTGCAATAACAATTTTCCAAGAAAAAGGCTATTGTGATGTTCTGTTTGTGAAACTGAATAAAAAAAATTTTTTTTTTTGAAAAAAAAAAATTTTTTTTAATTTTGGCACTAAACCAGAAAATAAAAAAAACACCGATAGTTTGATTTTCTCCAAAAATTTCTCAATAATGCAAACGCGCTCTATCGCACTTTCCCCCCCCCCCCCCCGCTTGAAAGAGTGTGGAAGAGTGCAATAGAGCGCGTTTGCATACACATAGATTTGTACTTTAAAACATAAAACAATTAAATTTTGATTATTTAAGAAAAAAAGATGAATTTTTCAAAACGTTTTTGAAACCAGGAAAAAAAAGAGGATAGTGGGTGATTGGAGTAACATTTTTCATAAACAAAGGTTCTGAAACCGGCTTAAAAATGCGTTATTTTTTCAAAAAAAAAAAACCAAAAATTCCAGTTTCACTATTTTCACAAAGCCCAGAACAACACAATTGACACTGATCGATTGATACTTTGAACATTTTTTTCAAAAATGCAAATGCGCTCTATCGCACTTTTCTTCCTGGGGCCGTGGCCTAGAAAATCTGGGGATTTCTAGGCCACCTGGCCACTTCCCCCTTTTCCGCCAAAAAAAACAGAAAACTCTGTTCACAGGTGGGCCGTGGAGGAGCTGAAGGCGGTCGGCGTGACGGAGGGCCGTCTCAAGTTCGAGTCGACCGTCCAGGAGATGTACGACACGTTCATCGCCGCCGAGTCGCCGTTGGCCATCAACATCGACCACGACACACGCACCGACATCATCGGACTGTGAGTTGTGCAACAAAAAAAAAATGGTACCAAAATTCCAAAAATCAACAAGTCAATTCAGATACAACTATTTTTGTGTACAAAAAACTTTTTTTTTCATCTTGAATCAGTGCCACGTTACTTTGTTTTTTTTTGAAAAAATTGAAAAAAAAAATAAATTGTATCAAAATTCTAGTATCAAATCGCAACAATGCTCAATTTACGGCGATTTCAAATTTTTTCAAAAAAAAATTTATAATTTAAAAAAACAATTTTTTTTTTGAAAATTTAGTAAACAAAATATTAATTTTTAAAAATATATATATAATTTTGTGTTTTCTCTCGAAAACTGGAAATCACTGTTTCTGAAAGAGCACAAAAATTGGAGCAATTTTTCAAAGATAATTCGCTGTTGAACCCATTCTCAATACGACAATTCCCAGAAAATATTACCTTCCCCTATTTTTTCTCTCTCTCTCCCTCCCTATCTGGCTCAAAAAGAGCCAAAAGTCAGCGAAGCCGTCGCGCAATTGAGTGCCTATTCATCAGTTTCACGTCTCCGTCCGTGTGATGACGTCAAAAAACCCGGAAAAAAAGGAGAAATGCATCCGAAATATGATGAAAATATTCCAAAAGGGGGTGGAATTGTATTAGGGGGCCGAAAAATTTTACCGTTTCAAAAACAGCATAATTGTGAATATTTTCAATCTTCTCCGATTGAACAATTGAACGCAGTGTTGTCAAATTCCGGGCCGGGCCGAGCCGGGCCGGAGGGCACAGTCTCCGGCCCGGAAGAAAAAAATTAATTTTTTCGCAAATTTTTTTCCGGTTTTTTGGGAATTTTAACTTTAAAATGCGTACAAAAATCATATTGCTTGAGCGTTTTCGTGGCCAAAATTTGAAATTGGCTGAAAATTCGAAAATCCGTTTCCGCCCGTTTGGCAGAATTTCGATGTTGAAACGATTGAAAATACAACTACTTTTCAGTTTCTATCAGTTTCGATACAAAACCATGAATTTCAGCGATAAAATGAGCACTTTGAAATTTTCACTGAAATTCCGAGCCGGGCCGGGCCGGAGGGGTCATATGCAGGCTTGGTCGGAACCGGAATTCTTCGGTTCCGAGGTTCCGACTTGCGATTCCGACTTTTTCGGGTCGGAATTTTCGGAACTTTCGGAAGTTATCGGAACCGCCCATTTGAAAACCATTGTCGCCTCAAATCACACTTTTTCTTGATAAAATATTCGATTTTAGTTCCGAAGTTCCGAAAAGTTCCGAATTTTTTTCGGAACTTTTCGGAACAATTCCGAATTAAAAAAAACGCTTCCGATCGGAATTCGGAACAATTCCGAAAAGTTCCGGTCGGAACGGTTCCGACCAAGCCTGGTCATATGGTCGGCCCTTGACAACCCTGATTGAACGAAATAATTGCAGAGTGGAGGGAAAAGAGCCGTCGACGTTTCCGGAGAACATTTACGAGCGCGCTCAGGCCCACGTCTACCGTCTCATGGAAAAGGTTCGTCCCCCCTGTCTTTTGAAAAATTATTCTCATTGAAAAATTTAAAAAAATCGTCTTTTTGCAAATTTTTCGGGAATTTCAACTAAAAATTGGGGGCAAAAATCAAAATTCGCAGTAAAAAATTCATATTGCTGCAAATTGAGCATTTTTGTGCCCAAAATTTAGATTTGACTGAAAATTGCTGAAAATCCAAGTTTTGACCCATTTGGCGGAATTTCAAAGTTCAAAGTTTTGAAAATAAATACAACTACTTTTCAGTTTCTATCATTTTTGATACAAAAACATGAATTTCAGCGGTAAAATAACAACCAATTTCAAATTTTCACTTAAATTGCGGACCCGTGACAACCCTGGAAATTTTGGTTTTAAGCCAATTTCTCAACATTTTCATCCAATTTTTCCCCGAAAAAATGGAGAAAATTGGTCGTTTCTCGTCAATTTTCGCCCAATTTCCTCCATTTTTTTCGGGGAAAAACTGAATGGAAATGTTGAGAAACTGCCATAGAACCAAAATTTCAACTTTTCCCTTCGAAAAAATGAAGGAAATCGGGTGAAAATCAGGGAAAAACGGGCGGAAACAAATACAAATTTGGCTTGCGTTCAGCGGGGCGCGTTTGAAACACGACGACTCACGGCGAGAGTACAAGCGCCAACCCTTTTCATTTTTCGCCCATAGAAACCTTCAGAAGTTTTTCTATAGAGCGCAATTTGCAATTTCCCGTTAGGCAAAGTGTTTTCCAATTATCGATTGATTCCTCTTGCAGGACTGCTTCTCCCGTTTCGTGCACACCACCGCCTACAAGGACGTGGCGAAGAAGTTGTCGCTGCCGCAGACATTTCGGTTCAACTGCATCCGACTCTCGCCGGGATCCGCAGCCTCAGCCACTGCCACTGCCGCAGCAGCAGCCCAATAGCGACAACAATCCGTCGATAGTGGGCGGAGCGAGAGCCCACGCCCGGCTCCGCGTCTCATCGTCCGCGCCCTCCTCCCCATCCACACTCTCTCGTCGTCTCGCCCGATTCATCCATCGATCTCCCAGTCCACGAAACCCGAAATAATAACAATACTACAAAAAACAAATGTATAATCCGTTAATTAGTGAATTCCATTGAAATTTGAAATTCAACCCATTTTAACCCCAAAAAAATGCAAAAATTTGAAAAAAAAATCCAAAAAAAAAACGCAAAATTTTCCCCCGATAAGACTGCACCCAATTATTATTATGACTTCGAAACCCTTGATTTTCGGGTTACTAATCACCCCGTAATTTAATTGTCCAATTTTTATCCCCCCCCCCCCCCCCCCATGAAAAAACGGTAGTATTTAGCGTGATTCTTTTTATAACTTATGTCAAAATTGTCCCATTCTCTCTCGCCTATCCCCCACCGACCAAAAACCACCAAAATGAAACAATGAAATTCGCTTTTTCACACCCTCTTCACCTCAGTTTCATTCACAGTTTCAAAAGATTGACGGCATACAACAATATGGCGCGATGATAAGTGGAAATAGGAAGGAGGCAAAGTGGAGAGGGAAAGGGCTCCTCACTTTTTCGACGACGACAAGTTCCTCGTCCCCTTCGGCTTCGAGCTCGTGCCAGCCGTCGACGGCGGCGGCGTCTCGTCGTGGAAGTCTTCGCCGGAAGACGACGGAGGTTGCACCTTCTTGCTCGTCGAGCGCTTCGTCGCCGACTTCGAGATCGACGAGGCGGCCGCCACGGCAGCGGCTCTTTGCGAACGTCTCGGCGGCGACGCAGACGTGTGGGGCTCATCGGACGACGACGACGAGGACGGGACGTCGACCTTCTTGCTGCCGCTGCTGCTGCTGGACGAAGCCTGCGGCACCGCGGGCTCGACGAACTTGTGCTTGGTCTTCTCGTCGAGTCGTTCCACCGTTTCTCTGCAAGGGGCAGCCGTTTAGAACGACTAAAACAGGGTTTTCCAATTCTGAACTGAAAAATGCGTACAAAAATCATAATTTGCAGTAAAAATTCATATTGCTGCAAATTGAGCGTTTTCGTGGCCAAAATTTGAATGGCTGAAAATTCGAAAATCCGTTTTCGCCCATTTGGCAGAATTTCAATGTTGAAACGTTTGAAAATAAATACAACTACTTTTCAGTTTATATCATTTTTGATACAAAAACATGAATTTCAGCGGTAAAATAATGAGCACTTTGAAATTTTCACTGAAATTCCGAGCCGGGCCGGGTCATATGGTCGGGCCGGCCCGTGACAACACTTTTTCAAAGAAAACACTCACTGCAGTAGGCCGATGATGTCCTCCCGGAGTTCCCGATCCGAGGGGTGAGTGCAAAAGTTTTGTTTCTTCGACCATTCAAAGCGCGATTTGATCTCACGGTACGCTTCTCTCAGGAGCTTCTCGAGATCCTCAAGCTCCAGCAGCTCCTTGTTATTTGGTGAATCTGAAACGGGGAAACAGTTGTCCGAGAAAGAAACGAGAAAAGTTACCTCTTACGGCACACGAGTCGTTATACATGTTGTATATCGATCTAGCGGCTTTGTAGACCACATCGTCCGGTGTGTCTTTGCGCGTAATCACTTGCGTGAAGATGGCGGGTCCGTTGTGCCTGAGGAACGCGGCGCACCCCTTTCCGCTGCTCCTGACGACTGCCGAGACGGCTAAGATGGTGGCGGAGATGAGCGGGAAGTCGCGATGAACTTTCTCAATCTCCGTTTTCAACGATTTGATAACGTTTTTGTACGCGTCGGTCGTCGCGAAAAAGTCCTGGAAGTCGATGTTATTCTGGGCGCACTCCCTGAGAACCGGAAGGAACGACCGGCGGACTTGATTGCTCTCGGCTTTCACCTGCAAGAATGTGCGACCAGTTGGCGTCTCTACACGGCGAACCACTCACACAGAGAATATCAATCGCGTTGGCGGCCGCTTCGGTGGCCAGACGTGCCGAGTAGCGGCCCTCTTCGAGTGCGTTGAGCATGGCGTCGCCGAGTTGCTACAAACTGCCCCGGTTTTTCGTCTTTTTCGCTTTTGTAGACTTCGCGAGAAGAACCGGCCCGATCCGCTCGGATTTTTGACGCTAACTTACGAGAAAAGAGAGGAAGAAGAGTGTATTCAAAAAAAGGACCGGGCCGGGCCGACACGAATACAAGTCTGCTTACAATGGCTGCTTGCACGTCCAGATTGCGAGCCTCCGGTTTGCCGAGGCCAATCATGAGGAAACGGTCCAGAAAGCCCTGCTGTTCACTCTCCGAGTCGTCGAAAGCCACCGACAACGCTCTCCGAACGAATTCAATGTCCTGAACGATGGAATTTCATTGTTTTTCGTGCCGTTTCCCCCCATTCCGCTCACTTCCTGACTTGGCAAGACGGTGGGCGCTGTGGACGGGGTGCCGGCTTCTCCGGCTCGGATAGAGAGCTCCAGAAGGTGTTTATACGCGGCGTCCGACATTTCTCGACCACTATCTGCAATTTGAAACGGTTACGAACAATCGGAAGCAAGAAAACGCGAGAAAAACCGAGCGAAAACCAAGAAAATAGGAATTTCAGGTCCAATCGCCGGAAAACTGCGAATTCCGCCGAAATAAACGAGAATATTTGAGCGAATTGGCGAAAAACCGAGAGAAAAACACATTTTTGTTGAAAAAGTGGAAATTTCGCGGGAAAATTCGAGAAGTTTCGCCCGAAATTCAGGTCAAAACCGAAAAGAACTGTCCAGAAAAAATTAAAATCGTCGAAAAATTGGGTGTGCGGTGGGGCGCGTTTGCATCATCGTCTTGGCGCCAGGCACTGATTTTTCAAAAAATTCCGTCAGTTTTCGAGTTTTTCACCGATTTCAGCCGTTTTTCCTGGAAAAGTGTAAGTTTTTCCGTAAGATTAAATTGGAATTGTCAAAAATAAGTTTAATGTATGGCAAAAATCGGGAAAAATCCCATTTTTTGGCGAAAAAATTAGAATTTCAATATTTCACTTGAAAACAGTGAATTTCATCATTCAGAAGCCTTTTTTATAATCAAATTCTTATTTTCTTTGTAGATAAAGTTGAAATTGTCAAAAATGCGTTATTTTTCAATGGCCAAAATATTAAAAAATCCCATTTTTTAACGAAAAACTTGAAATTTCAATATTTCACCCGAAAACAGTGAATTTCATCATCCAAAAGCCATTTCTTGCCAGTCTGAACTCTAAAATACCTAATAATTTGTCCTAGAAATTCGAAAATACCTCTTTTTTCCGAAGAAATGGACCATTTTCTGAATATTCAACATTGCCGGTCCAGAAAAAAATTTGTTGACAATAAGACAGTCATGCCGGTCTCAGACAGGTTTTTACGGTATTTTTCCATGAAAAAATGACATAAATTGAGGAAACTGTCGATTTAATTATCGGAAATCGCTCCCGTTCCGTAGTTTTCTGAAAATCTATACGATTTCCGTTCTCGTTGCCATTTTTTCCGGTCTAACCGCTTAAGATAGTCTACAAAACCGTGGCCTACGTGCGGAAGTCTAAAAATTCGGGTAGGAAAGGTATTCCCCCGTCGCGCACCGGGGTAATTCGATCAGTCGCAGTCTTCTCATCTCCTAATCGTTTGATCTAACGATACTTTCAAAGATCAAATCAGTTCCCCTCTTCCCGTTTCACTATCACATTTGTTTCATCACTATCCCTCATGGCTTCGGCTTCGCGCGACCTTGAGAGCGATAAACAATCGTCATCGTTATGTTTTTTTTTCTGTCAGCCGCCCCAGGCGGCAAACCAAACCAGACTCCGCCCCTTTTCTCGTATCCATCTCTTATCACGAGGCCCCGCCCCTTTCCTACTGTTTGCGTGTGACCACGTGACATCATAAGCTGGGTATAAAAGGGACAGCCTGTCCGGTGTCAGGACAACAACCGCAAAACCTTCTACATCTTCTACTTCTCCTTCCACAATGGCCTCCTCCCTCCGCGTTCTGCTCTTCGTGCTGGCTCTTCTCTTCGTGTCGGCCTCCACGGCGCTCATCGGCCGCCATCGTCGCGCCGTCGACGACTACTGGTACTCGAACTCGAACCAGGTCGTCAACAATCTCGTCTCCGACAACGTCATCGGCGGACCCACGTCGCTCGGATGGGCTCAGGTGCCGCACGTCTACAGTCCGATGTTCTCGCCCGTCTTCGGACGCTGAATTTGGAACGACGAATGACGAATCATAGCTGGCGACCTTAAATTGACCCCCTTCAACTTTTCCCCTGATCTCTTCTCCATCAATTGAAACTGCAAAATAAACCTTTACATTCTTGAATTTCTGTTTCAAATTACTCATATTGCTACCGATTCACATCTGATGTCAGTGTAGGACAAGCAGTAAGAGATTAGCAACTTGTAATCTTCACAAGCGGCAGCAAATCTTAAAGGATCTTTATTTTCCACTCGAGACCCAAAGTTCCAGAGGCCTAGGTTCTCCGGGGAGTTTGCTGCCCATACTATTCTGATATGGCCTCACAATTCCATTCTCCGTCGATTCGCTAGTTTTGTTCCCACCAAACCACTGGAATCCGATACATCATCCTATCATATCATCTGACCAACCATCAACTAGCTTGGTTTCTCCGATGCCTACGTGCAGCGGACAATGTCTGCCCGCGAATTTGGTCGATCAGAGAGGAAAATGTTGTCGTTGAGACGAAACCAGACTGAAGGCCGAAGATAGAGAGAATCGTGGTCTTTGTACCGTTCATGTGAGAATAACGTGACACTGTGTAGAGTTTAGTTGACAACGACCAGTAATATGTAGAAGTGGCAGCAAACTCCCCGTATACCTAACCGGAGAAAAGAGAAATTTGAAACAGAAATTCAAGAATGTAAATGTTTATTTTGCAGTTTCAATTGATGGAGAAGAGATCAGGGGAAAAGTTCAAGGGGTCAATTCTGTGTTGCCATCAAGACTCATCATTCGTCGTTCCAAATTCAGCGTCCGAAGACGGGCGAGAACATCGGACTGTAGACGTGCGGCACCTGAGCCCATCCGAGCGACGTGGGCCCGCCGATGACGTTGTCGGAGACGAGATTGTTGACGACCTGGTTCGAGTTCGAGTACCAGTAGTCGTCGACGGCGCGACGATGGCGGCCGATGAGCGCCGTGGAGACCGACACGACGAGAAGAGCCAGCACGAAGAGCAGAACGCGGAGGGAAGAGGCCATTGTGGAAGGAGAAGTGGAAGATGTAGAAGGGTTTGCAGTTGTTGTCCTGACACCGGACAGGCTGTCCCTTTTATACCCAGCTTATGATGTCACGTGGTCACACGCAAACAGTAGGAAAGGGGGCGGGGCCTCGAGATAAGAGACGGCTGGCCATCTTTGTACTACATTCAAGGTCTTCTACGAAACCGTCAAGATTTTATGATTCTTTATCGGTATCAATGACTGCAAACGGAAAAGAAAGAAAGAAAGCAAAAACGGCTATCTTCGACCGTAAACCGGCGAGAATTGAGGGCTGAGATGACGTCGCACTTGTGACCAGCCTGAAAATGCGATTTTCGACTGAATCTCTCTCTAAAACCGCGCAAATACCATGAGAAGTGGGAGCTCCCCAACCAGGCTCACTATGAATGGAGTGAGCGGTCGGATTACTGTAGTATACCGGGTTACTGTATCGATAGCCTCGGATGTCGTTCCGATAGTAATACTGAGAAGCGGCCAAGCCCACGGAGATCAAGAGAAGGAGTACGGTCCGGATTACGGTAGCCATGGCTATTGGGCTTGGAAGCTGATGATTTCTAATCGGAACAGACAATGTACTTTTATAGTGGATTCCGTGAGATCCATTCCAGTACCAGTTTCAGATATACAGAGATCAAGTGATCAGATGTACATATGTGTGTGGGAGGAGCTGAAAGTGAGGAGAACCGGCTGAAAATACAGCTGCAACATCCTTGTGAAACTGTCAACTTTTCATGATGATGTTTTTTCCTTGAAAATGAGGCTCTCTGTTTCAAAATAGCGTTTTCAGCTTTGCCCTGATTTTTTTTGTCAATTGTATGATGTTTGCTTTCCCATTATTCTTATTCGAAAAGAGGGGGGTATTCCCCCGAACCGTCAATTCGTCATGTTTCTGTCTAGTTTGTGACTGAACGATTCGCGATTTCATTCGGTTTGTCACGTACGCACTGCTATCAGAGACCACCGATTGAAAGGACTATGGGGGGGGGGATAGTATCGATGATGATGACAATTCAGAAGCAAAGAACCTCAGAAAAGGCACGTATTTGTAGTCGTTCCGCAACAACGTCTACAGGGTGACGACATCGGATACTCGGGGGGAGGAAAGAGCCTCCAACTATTTTTTCCCCGAAATTCTATCAAATTCTACTAAAACGGCAAAATATAGAACTTCTAGTTTTCATTTGAACAGTCCAAAGAGCATCTGAAAATATTCAATTTAAACAAAGTTATGACAGTTTCAAGCTAACTTCATTTCAAGTTATAATGGGAGCAAAACCGATTAGCACGGATTTTACAGTTTCGAAGATACATTTTCCCGAAATTCTCATAAAATTCTAATAATGAGAGTTCCCCTCCTAATTTTTCTTTCTGTCAAGTACTTCGTGCGACGTAAATAAATAAAAAAAACCTTAAAACCTCTATTAGACCGGCACCCAAAACCCCAAAATCGTAAGGGCCCCCCTTTGGATTTTCGAAATTTCATTTTAAAATTGGCGGGTTCAAAATTAGACCGGCAAAACGCTGATAGATCAAATATGGAGCTAAGTCATTTTGTGTCGCACCTATATATCTCGATCAATTATCTATGCAAGCCCCGCCCCCTTTTGTGTCGCACCTGCTCTATCTGCTCGAGCCCTATCTTGATCGATAAATTGACTAGATAAGTCACTTTTTGTTCGCACTTCGCACCTATTTGGATCAATTATCTACAGATTGACTGTAGAATGAGCCCAACTGCCTGGCAAATTGATCGATTGAGAGATAACACGCTACATACGAAAAGGGCCTCTAACTTTTTTCCCCCCGAAATACTATCAAATTCCACTAACGAGAGAAAATAAAGATCGTCTCTAAAAATCTTGAAACTGTCACAATTTGAGAGAATTTCGCGCGGCGAAAGTTAGAGGTCCGAACCCTTTCAATACGAATACATTAGCAGAAAGTCCCGGATGAAGTGACCGTTATAACTACGTCTTCTGAAAATATCGTGTTCGATCCGAGTTATCACAGTTTCAAACAATCTTCATTTCGAGAAATAATGGGTGGGGAGCCGATAGGTCCATTTTCAGGGTTGTCACGGGCCGGGCCGGGCCGGGCCGGGCCGGGCCGACCATATGACCCCTCCGGCCCGGCCCGGCCCGGCCCGGCTCGGCCCGGACTCGGCCCGGCGGGCCCGCCGTGAAATTTTCAAAGTGCTCATTTTATCGATGAAATTCATGTTTTTGTATCAAAACTGATAGAAACTGACAAGTAATTGTATTTTCAATCATTTCAACATCGAAATTCTGCCAAACGGGCGAAAACGGATTTTCGAATTTTCAGCCATTCAAATTTTGGCCACATAAACGCTCAATTTGCAGCAAAATGATTTTTTTACTGCAAATTATGATTTTTGTACGCATTTTAAAGTTGAAATTCCCGAAAAAACGGAAAAAAAATTGCGAAAAAAATTAATTTTTCTCTTCCGGGCCGCCGGGCCGGGCCGGGCCGGAGACTTTGCCCACCGGCCCGGCCCGGCCCGGCCCGGCCCGGCCCGGCCCGGCCCGGCCCGGCTCGGCCCGGCCAGGCCCGGCGGGCCGGCCCGGAATTTGACAACCCTGTCCATTTTACTTTGAATAGAACCGTAAATCGTGTTTTGTGTGTTTCGTATTCGGAATCAGAGATCTGTTTGGAATATCGGGGGGTCTTCTCTCTCTCTCTCTCGCATTCTTCTCCCCCCATTCTTTTTTTGCATCATGATCTCTGAATCACCGGAACTATTCGGAGAGGGAGGAAGACTGATGACGTTGTGAAATAGAAGATAGAGAAGAAGGGGAACGATATATCGGAGATCACGATTCGATTCGAGTGATCAGTCTGACTAGTGGAGGGCCTTCCAAATAAAAACTGATTGTTTAATTGAATAAGGGGGACCAATTGAACACTTCCAGTGCTCTTGTCCATTTTTTTAATTTAGAGGGCCTTCGATATAAAATATTTTTCAGTTCACCAAGAGGGACCAACTACGACAATTTTAAAGCTCTTATCCATTCAACTAACTGATTTGGCCTCTAAAAATGGAAAATATATGTGGAATAAGTGAAACTGTTAATTATTAAAGTAACAGATAGGATCTATCAGTGATCTTCTAGTTCCGCGTTTCAACACGTCATCAAAGTGAATCGAGATTCTGGTAGATGTAATTTTAAATGCATTTCATGGCCATACGAATGGAATAAACGAAAACAATGGTGCGGAACTAACTTTGATATCTGTTTCAAACTCTCCTGATGTCAAGGATTCGGTTCCAAAGGACAGGCGTGTTCTCCTTTTCTGTACATTATAATCGGCTTGGCGAGAAATTCAAAGTACCGTATTTACTCTCTACTATAACGGAATGCCGCTAAGTTTATCAAAGGTCCCTCCAGGGTGCCGTTCTATTAGAGTAAATACGGTACTCTTAAAATCATATCTTGAGAACTGGACAAGGTGAGAGAGGGATGTTGACTAAGAGAATCTTCTTCCAACATCCCAAAACAAGGGGTTCAAAAAGAAATGTCATCTTCAAATCTCCAACAAGAATCTTTCCCCCGGCTGGTTACCGTAAAACCTGTATTAGCACGGCATACCGGTCTAATTTTCAACCCTCTAATTTTAAAATGAAATTTCGAAAACCCACAGTGGGGACCCTTACGATTTTGGCGTTTTGGGTGCCATTAAAAGAGAGGTGCCGCTCTAATACAGGTTTTACGGTATTTACATTCCCATAGCTGAAAACTTCATCATGTCTCTTCTAGTTCCAGAGTGACGGGAAACCACTGTTTTTTGTTCCTTCGTACGCAAGAACTTGCTCCATTACCTTGCGGAACATAATCTCTTCCCTCATCTCTTATTTCATTCCTCTATGAAACGGGGAACCCCATTTTTATTTCAAAGATCGCAATTCCCAAATTGATCGCTCTTCGAACCCCCCGCCAAGGGAACCGCCCGCATCGTCATTTTGAAGCGGAAAAGGGGGAGAAGAAGAAGAAGACGTCAGTGTCGGCGACAAATCTCTCGTTTCCAATCTCTCCACGTGACCCATCTGCAACAACCACAACACACGAACAATCCCACCGATCTTCTTCTTCTTCTTCCTCTTCTGATGTTTGATATTCGTATCTTTGGAACGGAAGATCAGCAGACCAATCGACCGAATCTCTCAACAATCAACTAGGAAAGGAATAATGGAACGGCACCTAACACCCTAATCCTACGAAATACCGTTCTAAAGTAGTGAATCCGGTATACATATTCTTATTGCCTCGAGTTGGAAGCAATTAGAAGTAAAGGTGGGGCTTGCGAGACCATCATTTTGCCAATCTAGAATGGATTATCGCACTAAAATCCATCAATCAAGAAGACATCTTCTAATCGTCCGGAATCCTTCAAATTCATAGGCGGTTAAACAGTAAATCTTTTCATAGTGATAATTTGACTGTTTATCCTATAAATTGGGTTCTCTGTTTCAAAACAGCGTGTTCAGCACTGCACCGATATTTGTTTCAATTTTATGAATCATGTTTACCTTCCCATTATTCTTATTCGAAAATAGGTAGGTATTCCCCCGAACGCTCAATTCGTCATGTTTCTGTCTAGTTTGTGACTGAACGATTCGCGATTTCATTCGGTTTGTCACGTACGCACTGCTATCAGAGACCGCCGATTAAAAGGACTATGGGGGGATAGTATCGATGATGATGACAATTCAGAAATGAAGAACCTGAGAAAAAGCACGTATTTGTAGTCGTTCCGCAACAACGTCTACAGGGTGACGACATCGGATACTTGGGGAGGGGGGAGGAAAGAGCCTCCAACTTTTTCACCCCGAAATTCTATCAAATTCCACTAAAACGGCAAAATATAGAACTTCTAGTTTTCCTTAAACAGTCCATACTATAGCCGTGATTCGTGTTTCAAACGCGCTCCGTTGAGACAGTACTTCGCCTCGGCCGAAATTCTTTTCGAGATTTTCTCGTTTTTCGCCAATTTTCGCCCAATTTCCTTTTTTTTTCGGGGTAAAACTGAATGAAAATGTTAATAAGCTGCCCTGAAACCATATTTTCAACTGCTTTTGTCGAAAAAATGAAGAAAATCGGGTGAAAATCGAGAAAAACGGACGAAAACAGAAAAGAATTTCGCCGCCGCCACCGAGAAATTTGGCTTGCGTTCAATGGAGCGCGTTTGAAACACGAATCACGGCTATAGTAGAGCATCTGAAAATATTCAATTCGAACCAAGTTATGACAGTTTCAAGCTAACTTAATTTCAAGTTTTAATGGGTGGGGAGCCGATAGGAAAATGTTGACTTCTTTGGCTCAAGATTGATAGATCAAATATGGAGCTAAGTCATTTTGTGTCGCACCTATGTATTTTGATCAATTATCTAGACAAGCCCCGCCCCTTTTTTGTCGCACCTACTTGGGCCCTATCTTGATTAAACAATTATCAAGATGAGTCACTTTTTGTTCACACTTCACACCGATTTAGATCAATTATCTACAGATTGACTGTAGAATTAGGTCCCACCTGCCTGGCACCTCGATCGGTTGATAGATAACACGCTAATTACGACACCACCTGTCTCGTTCGAGACGGTGTTTATTTTCAACCTTAAAACCCGAAATGGGTCCCAGTTTTCATTTCCGGTTTTCAAACTCTGTCTAAATAAATTCCATGGCAGAAAGTCCTTGATACACTGACCGTTCCGTCCCAATTCCGTCTTCCCAATCAGAGATCTGTCTCTCCCCATTCTTTTTTTTTGCATCATGATCTCTGAATCACCGGAACTATTCGGAGAGGAAGGAATACAGATGACGACGTTGGGAAATAGAAGATAGAGAAGAAGAGGAACGATGTATATCGGAGATCACGATTCGATTCGAGTGATCAGTCTGACTAGTAGATGGTCTTCCAAATAAAAACTGATTGTTTAATTGAATAGATGGGACCAATTGAACATTTTGACAGCATATCTTCCGTTACATATCGTTTTGTCCCCTAGAAATCGAAGTTTGATTGGAATAAGTGAAACTGTTAGTTATTTGAGCTACCGATTGTACTGGGCAGACTTGTCGGAAATCGGCCCGGCGCCGGCATACCGGATCGGGGATATTTAGGGGAAAAAAGAAAATTTCGAAAAATTGTGCTGTTTCTCTTGTAATTTATCGGCCTGGCCCGTATCATGTCTGTTACTGGACCTCTTCTAATTTCGTGTTTCAACCGATCCTCAGAATGCATCGAGCTCCTGGTAGCAGTAATGTAAGTTACTTACTCGTTCGAGTGCAATATCTATAAGTAGCTGGTAGAATGAAACCAGAAACGATAAAACGGAGCAGTGACGAAATTTCTGTTTTGGGTTTGTTACAAAAGCACATTGATATAACGCTAGAGAATTCCATATGTGCAGAGTGAAAACTTCAAAAGTACATCTCATTTTCTAAGGGAGTACCACGAAATAGCTCCCAGTGACGGCATTTTCATCGAATTTTAGTTTGGGCGCGTTCTATTCCGGAAAGCTCTTTTTCATGGTACGCCCGATTTCCAAAAGAGATTGATGGCAAAAGGGGGGGGGGGGGTCTCTTTAATACACTGAATCAGGGCTGTCAAATCCCGGGCCGGAGGGCAAAGTCTCCGGCCCGGAAGAAAAAAAAAACATAATTTGCAGTAAAAAAATCATATTGCTGCAAATTGAGCGTTTTCGTGGCCAAAATTTGAATGGCTGAAAGTTCGAAAATCCGTTTTTGCCCCATTTGGCAGAATTTCGATGTTGAAACGTTTGAAAATACAATTACTTGTCAGTTTCTATCAGTTTTGATACAAAAACATGAATTTCAGCGATAAAATAAGCACTTTGAATTTTTCACTGAAATTTCGAGCCGGGCCGGGCCGGAGGGGTCATTTGGTCGGCCCGGCCCGGCGCGCCCCGTCACGGCCCGCGACAACCCTGCACTGAACAGGGTAATCAGTCATTTTTCAATGGACTGTTTCAACCCATCCTCAAGTTGGATCCATCTCTTGGGAACACTGATAATTGTAGCTTCATTGGGCGGACTAAACCTTTCAGAAAGACTTCTTGGGCGCTGTTCATCAAAAATTTAACAGCCAACATGTTTCAAACGAAGTCCGCTTTTCAATGTGATTTTTTTCAAATCCCGCGCCAACAGACGTTCCCATTTGACTGAAAACATTTGGAAGAGTTGAGAAAAAAAAATGGTTCCGAATAAACGAGTTATCCTTCAGACAGAATTTTTTTTTGTTTCAACGCATCCTGAAACAGAAGCCTCTTGTTATCCCCACCATTAACCTTAAAAACCTATAAATGAAAATATCACTATTGTCTGTCTCTGGCGGTACAAAGGCGCGGTCTAGGTGCTGCGGGGCCGAGTTTCGGCTTCTCGGCCGCGGCCCTCCCCGGAAAACGTGGATTTTCAGCGATTTCAGCGGAATTTTCGATTTTTTTGCACTCAAACGGATGAATAACAGTTCTTAAAGCACAAGTCTTGTGAAAAATCAAAAATTCCACTGGAATCGCTGAAAATCCGTGTTTTCGGAGAGCGCCGCGGCCGAGAAGCCTAAAATCGGCCCCGCAGCGCATAGACCGCGTATTTGTACCGCCAGAGACAGACAATAACAATGAGGTGAAAATTGAAAGTCCTTTTTGTTGACCCGCCCAATAAAGTTGGTTCTAATTTTTGAATGTTATACTGGAATTGAAACACAGTTTTTTCCTCTCTTATTTTGGTCCTACATTTTGAAAAACTACCAGTTCACCACCTTTAACTTCAACACTTTCCGGCCTTAAAGTTTGGTTTCAGCATGAAAATCACTGTTCCTAAACTTGTACAGGAGAAGGTGAAGAAGTCGTATTTTTCGTATTTTCTGGTGTACCAAGGTAATCCAAGAATGACGGAATGAAACAGATCTGGACGGAAGATGGAATTCCGCCTTTTTGCGAAGAGTGGAACAAAAACACTACATATTTGATATTCCCCTAAGAAAATGCCGTTTTGGGTTTGAAATGTTCACTTCCGACTTTTACTCCGGAAAAGATAATCATTTTGGCGGAAGTCGGAAGTCGGAATTCCATCCAGCTATGGGGTGAAACGTAGGAATCGCCAAAAGTTAGGTCAAGTAATCTATGGAAAAGTGTAGGACTTTGAGTTTCCACACTTTTATAGAGTACCAACAAAGTTAGAAGCCGAAAAGTGGTCGGGCTGACCAACTCACCCCTAAATGTCTGATGCACTGCTGTTAAGGATTTTTATTGCGAAACGCTGCTTACCGTGCTTTTAGACGTGAAAAGTACATTCAACGTCAACCTGACTCATTGTCTTTTCCCTTGTTTCCCCCTTTACTTCATCCCTCTCTGAAACGGGGAACCCATTTTTATTCCAAAGATCGCCATTCCCAAACTGATCGCTCTTCGAATCCCCCGCCAAGGGAACCGCCCGTATCGTCATTTTGAAGCGGAAAAGGGGGAGAAGAAGAAGAAGACGTCAGTGTCGGCGACAAATCTCTCGTTTCCAATCTCTCCACGTGACCCATCTGCAACAACCACAACACACGAACAATCCCTCCGATCTTCTTCTTCTGATGTTTGATATTCGTATCTTTGGAACGGAAGATCAGCAGACCAATCGACCGAATCTCTCAACAATCAACGAGGAAAGGAATAAGGGACCAGGGGGGGGGGGGGTCCTTTTATGATATTTACACTTGTAGAATGAAACTTAAACTCATAATCTTAAGGTTCTGTTTAATACGAGCGACCCTCAGTTCTACTAGAAGAAATACGCAAAAGGGTCATATTCCGGGCCGGGCCGGGATAGTTCTGAACACAAATACGGTATATTTTTGTTGTCCGTCGAAACCTGGGAATACCGTAAAACCTGTATTAGAACGGCACCTGTATTTGAACGGCACCTTCAATTGACCGGAAAAAAACTTCAATGGGAGTTTTTTGGCACGGCGGCAGTCAGGAAAGTTCCCAACGACGATTTAGATGTATACCAGTGCTGTACAACAAGAAAATTCATCAAAATTTGCAGGGTTGTCACGGGCCGGGCCGGGCCGGGCCGGGCCGGGCCGACCATATGACCCCTCCGGCCCGGCCCGGCCCGGCCCGGCCCGGCCCGGCCCGGCCCGGCCCGGCTCGGCCCGGACTCGGCCCGGCGGGCCCGCCGTGAAATTTTCAAAGTGCTCATTTTATCGATGAAATTCATGTTTTTGTATCAAAACTGATAGAAACTGACAAGTAATTGTATTTTCAATCATTTCAACATCGAAATTCTGCCAAACGGGCGAAAACGGATTTTCGAATTTTCAGCCATTCAAATTTTGGCCACAAAAACGCTCAATTTGCAGCAAAATGATTTTTTTACTGCAAATTATGATTTTTGTACGCATTTTAAAGTTGAAATTCCCGAAAAAACGGAAAAAAAAATTGCGAAAAAAATTAATTTTTCTCTTCCGGGCCGCCGGGCCGGGCCGGGCCGGAGACTTTGCCCTCCGGCCCGGCCCGGCCCGGCCCGGCCCGGCCCGGCCTGGCCCGGCCCGGCTCGGCCCGGACAGGCCCGGCGGGCCGGCCCGGGCTTTGACAACCCTGAAAATTTGTAATTTTTACTGCAAATTTTTGAAAAATCGCACATTTCTGTCATAAAATTCAGTATTTTTTTCTAGTTTCTAATAGTGCCGGTCCGAAGAAAAATGAGTTGAAAAATAGACCGGCACTCTTTATTTGAACGGCCCCTCTAATAGACCGGCGTCTCGAGGAAGGGGTTGAAAATTAGACCGGCATGCCGGTCTAATACAGGTTTTACGGTAACTGTTTCAATAATCTACCAAAGTTTCAACTTCAATACGAAATAGTAGTACACCAGGTGATCAAGGTTGGACAGAAGTGCGGTTTATGAGAATACGGAACTCGGATTCTGGCCGAAGTAATGAGTCCAGCGGGGCGCGTTTGAAACAACATCAAATCGTCATTGACAATAAATATATGCTCGAGAAACGACGAAGTCCAGTAAGTACCGGATTACTGTTCCACTCTACCGCCAAAGTTTCGACTTCAAGGGGAAACCGCAATTTAGATCGAGCCTGAGATTTCTTTCATTTTTCGGAATAAAGTCGGAAGTGAAGAAAAATCGAAAAAACGATTGTTCGTCGAGATTTCTGGTTCAAAAATGCATTTTTCGTACGTTCTCATGAATTTTGTGGTTTTCTTACCTTACAAGGATAACGACGAAAATTAAATTTCTCACCCTTTAAAAGACGGAATTCCGACTTCCGACTTTAAAATTTTCACTTCCGGGCATCTTTGGTCGTCCCTAGGCGCTTTCCAATCTGCTCCATAAATTGAGCCCGCTATACGAAAAGAGAGCAAAGAGCCCGATGGGCGGCTCACTTTCCCTTTCCACTCTCGCTTCCATGACGACCGGATGTGTCCCGTGACCTACTTTTCTCTGCGTCTTCAACGCCTCCTTATGCTCTCTCGGGGGCGCTTCGGGTTGCCAATAGCTACCGTAATCCCGTATAAAAGGGGCGCCCAGCTGAACAGGGGTCGGAAAGCCGTCCGTCTCTAGTCATGGAGGAGAGCAGTGGAGCGAACTTGCATCATGACAGAGACCCGAGAGAAAAAAGAAGAACAGATGAATGTGGAACATTTTTTTTATTAAATTGAAAAAAAAATTGTGGAAAAATAAATTTTAAAAAAAAATATTTTTTTTGCGCTGCAAATTTTCCAGTTTTTAGCTCAGCCACGGCCACTCTATTTATCTATTTTTATTACAAACTGTAGATTTTTTTTTGAATTTTTTCCAAGCCAATCGGTCCCCGGACGACTTCCAATTGCCGAAAATCGGAAATGTGCCCCTCCTCCATAAATTGAGCCCACTATACGAAAAGAGAGCAAATTTTTTCCACTCTCCCTTTCCACTCTCGCTTCCATGACGACCGGATGTGTCCCGTGACCTACTTTTCTCTGCGTCTTCAACGCCTCCTTATGCTCTCTCGGGGGCGCTTCGGGTTGCCAATAGCTACCGTAATCCCGTATAAAAGGGGCGCCCAGCTGAACAGGGGTCGGAAAGCCGTCCGTCTCTAGTCATGGAGGAGAGCAGTGGAGCGAACTTGCATCATGACAGAGACCCGAGAGAAAAAAGAAGAACAGATGAATGTGGAACATTTTTTTTATTAAATTGAAAAAAAAATTGTGGAAAAATAAATTTTAAAAAAAAATATTTTTTTTGCGCTGCAAATTTTCCAGTTTTTAGCTCAGCCACGGCCACTCTATTTATCTATTTTTATTACAAACTGTAGATTTTTTTTTGAATTTTTTCCAAGCCAATCGGTCCCCGGACGACTTCCAATTGCCGAAAATCGGAAATGTGCCCCTCCTCCATAAATTGAGCCCACTATACGAAAAGAGAGCAAATTTTTTCCACTCTCCCTTTCCACTCTCGCTTCCATGACGACCGGATGTGTCCCGTGACCTACTTTTCTCTGCGTCTTCAACGCCTCCTTATGCTCTCTCGGGGGCGCTTCGGGTTGCCAATAGCTACCGTAATCCCGTATAAAAGGGGCGCCCAGCTGAACAGGGGTCGGAAAGCCGTCCGTCTCTAGTCATGGAGGAGAGCAGTGGAGCGAACTTGCATCATGACAGAGACCCGAGAGAAAAAAGAAGAACAGATGAATGTGGAACATTTATTCGAACAGCGAAGCGATCCGAATTACTGTCTGCCCTTGGCTCTCTCGCGGTTGATGAGCTCGCGGATCTGCATGCCGATGGTCCCGCGGCGGTGCTCCGACGCCTTCTTCTCGTCGTCGTCGTCACCAGCTCTCGGAGCAGCAGCAGCAGTAGAACGAGCCAACGACTTGAAAACCTCGCGGCAGACGAGAAGAGCCACCTCGAGAACGATCATGAAGACGGCGAGGAAAGCCTTGAGAGCTCTGTGGAGCAGCGGAGCAACACGATGAGCACGGGGAGCAAGAGCACGCTTGGAAGCAGCAGACGGCGTCATTTTTTTTTGGAATACAGATGAGAAACTGTCCTTCTGGCCGCGTTTTGGTCAGCCTTTTATACCAGCCAAACAGTGTTTTCGTGAATTGCGAAACATTGGAAATTCCAATTTGAAATAATATGGTTTCTATTCCACGAATGCAAATGCGCTCCATCGCACATTTTTTGATGTTTTGAATCCGATAGAAACATATTTTTTGAAATAGTGAAAAAAAAACTTTTAAAACAATTTTTTATCATCAATTTTTGCGCTCAATTTTTTTCCATGGCCTAGAAACTAGACATATTTGTGATTTGGTTTTCTAGGCCACGGCCATCTAATGTTTCAATTTTTATTTTTTTTTTGAATAAAACTGTCAATTTCAATTTGGGCGGCAATTTTAAAATGAGAAAAAATTGTTTTCAAAAAAAATTATCTGTTCGTTTTTTTTCAATAAGTTTCCTTCATACAGTCGCCTTTCAATTGCGTAATCAAAAATTATAAAAATTTGAAAAAATTTCGAAAAAGTAAAAAAAAATAAATTTTCAATTTTTTCCGTGGCCTAAAAATGGGTCTCATTTGGTTTTCTAGGCCACGGCTTCCATACGGTAAATTGGAAGTGAAAAAAAATAAAAATTTAACAAAAATGGCGAAAACTATTTTTTCGTAAATAAAAATTGGAGAACTACCCAATTTTCAAGAACAAAAATTTCAAAAATTTATTTTTTTTTGCGAAAAACTTATTTTTTCAACGCTTTTCAATACCAATTTGCAATATCAAAAGTAATAAAAACATTGAAAAAATTCAAAATCTTTTGAATTCTTCCGCTGGGTTACAATACACAATGGCCCCTACCTACATCAAGCGTTACCCCCCACCGAGAAAGGTGGGAATTCTCCCCCACCCCAGTTTGCATGACTGTGCTTTTCACGTGAACCTCCTCCCCAGTCCAGAAAGCACCCCTATTCCAGAAGGCCCCCCTCATTCCAGAAGGCCGCCCACAGATTCCAGAAGGCCCCCGCCCCCCATTCCAGAAACCCCCACGCCGGTGGGGGGTGATTATGGACTCAAGGGGGGGGGGGCCGATTCTGGAAGATTACCGTAGCGAAACGCCCCCCAATTGTACTGGTGGGGGCGGTTGTGGAATATCGAAAGTTCACGTTCGCCCCCCCACCCACAATCACCCCCCATCACGTTCTGGGAACAAAAAAGCGTTGATTTTGCGCTAAAAATAGCCGTGACCTAGAAATGGGTCACATTTGCAAATTGGTTTTCTAGGCCATAGCTGCTTATTTAACCAATTGTTTAACCGTGAAAAACTGGGATTTTCGACGGTAATTTGAAAATGCAAAAAAAAAAATTAATTTTTTTTTAAATTGCAAAACTTTTTTTTTGCTAAATTGCGAACAAAATTGAAAAAAAAATTGTGGAAAAATAAATTTTAAAAAAAAATATTTTTTTTGCGCTGCAAATTTTCCAGTTTTTAGCTCAGCCACGGCCACTCTATTTATCTATTTTTATTACAAACTGTAGATTTTTTTTTGAATTTTTTCCAAGCCAATCGGTCCCCGGACGACTTCCAATTGCCGAAAATCGGAAATGTGCCCCTCCTCCATAAATTGAGCCCACTATACGAAAAGAGAGCAAAGAGCCCGATGGGCGGCTCACTTTCCCTTTCCACTCTCGCTTCCATGACGACCGGATGTGTCCCGTGACCTACTTTTCTCTGCGTCTTCAACGCCTCCTTATGCTCTCTCGGGGGCGCTGCGGGTTGCCAATAGCTACCGTAACCCCGTATAAAAGGGGCGCCCAGGGCTCCGCGAGCACACTTTTCCCCTCCTTTTGGACGTCCGATGACGACCTCTTCTATTTCTTTTTTTTTTTTTGATTTTCTACAAGTTCCCCCCCCCCTTCCCATTTATTCCTCTATATTATATTATTTTATTTATTTATATTTATTTTTATTTTAACAACGAAAAGTGTTTATGTTTACTAAAAACCGAAAAATAAAGTGAGTTCGAAAAAAAAAATTTTTTTTTTTAATTTTTGGAAAAAAATTTTTTTTTAGAAAATAAAAAAAACAAAAACTCCACGAAATCTCCAAAAATGGAAAAAAATTGGAAAAAAAATATTTTGTAAGTTTTAAAAAATTAGAAAATTCTTATTATTTTTCAAATTTTTTTTTCATTTTCAGGAATATTTTATTAATTCAAATTAAGTAAAATATTCAAAATATTTTATTTTTAATTTTTTTCAAATTAAAAAAAAAACGAAAACTGCACAACCGTCTTGAGTGAGTTAAAAATTAAAATTTTTTAAAATTAATTTAAAAATTAAATTTCAGTGCAAAAAAAAATTCTGATGCCTGGCTCCATGCAAATAATTTTTATGCAATCCACGGATCAATGGTAATTTTATTTATTTTTTTCAAATTTTAATTTTTTTTTATAAATTTTATTTTTTCAGCTATAATTATTTTAAATTCAATGGCGCATATCAGGAAAAAATTGGAAGTTTTTCAAAAAAAATTCTATGAAAGTGAGTTTTTGAAACATATTTTTAAAATTCAATTCTCTTTTTTGCAGAATGCAAATGCATACCGGATGGCATGTGGCAGAAAAAAAATTAATTTGAAAATCTTTAAAAATGCTCTAAAATAAATATTTTTATAAAAATGACGTCATTTTTTCTCAACTTTACAGAGAAAAAAAAGTTTCGCTCCCGGGTGGGCTCGAACCACCAACCTTTCGGTTAACAGCCGAACGCGCTGCCTATTGCGCCACGGAAGCCGACGTGTGCGGCGCTGCGATTGGCGGTGAAGAAGGCGGCACAGCTCGCTGCCGCCGCCTCCCCATTTTTCGATTTCTCACCTTTGAAACCAAAAGTTCAACTTTGGACGCGTCACGTAACGCGACACCTCCTCCCACCCCCACTGAGAATCGAGTCAATTTGGATAACTATGGCCTGATGAAATGCACGTTCCGAGTGATTTCTCCAGAGCACAGCCATCCAAACGGATGCTCGATTCGTGAGAATAAATGAAGAAGAAGTAGAAGAAGAATGGAAGTTTCGCAGAGAGCGAAGAGGAGTTCTGAGTGAGACTGAGTGTCTGTTATCAGTGCTCCCCGCCGCGGAGCACCGTTTTATAGTCATCGGCTCTCGGTGCGTGTGTGCTCCGAGGAGCCCGCCTCCTTTTTTGACAGCTTCTTCTTCTTCTCCTCCTCCCCCCTCCCACAATTGATTGATATGTTCACGTGGAATTTTCTTGCAAATTTTCAAATTTTCAAGTGACGAAATAGTTGGAAAAGATGAAAAAAATTGAAAAAATTTTTTTTTGGGTAGATGGATACGGTACCTGATTTATTTTGAAACAGTAATTTTTGTTTATTCGAAAAAAAATTTAAAAAAAAAAAATTAAATTCGTTAGTTTTTTTCAGCATTGTATTCAGTTTTTATTTGATTAAATAAAATGACATTTACCAAAAAAAATGTTTCAATTTTTAAAAAATTTTAAAAAATTTAATTTGAAAAAAAAAACTTTTTTTTTTATTATTTCATTTACTCCCCAATATTTCTATAATCATCTCCTTCGAAATATTTTTAAAAAATGCTTATTAAAAAACGGTATTTTTTAATTTCAAAAGTTATTTTTTCTCTGAAAATTTACATTTTAATTTAAATAAATTCTTCCAAAAACATGTATTTTTAGAATTTTTTTTCAAAAAAAAAAATTATTTTTTCGAACAATTTCTCCGTTTTGCACTTGTTTGTGATCATTTTACTATAACTTAAAATTTTTGAAATTTTTATTTAAAACAGATTTTTATTTTCAAAAAGTTGTTTTTTTTTACGAATTTCTGGGGAACTCTGCATTAATTTTTCCCAAGTCCAATTCAAATTAACCACCGGCTTGACACAGTATTTTCCAATTTCAGGCAACAAAAAAAAATTTTCTAGCGGAAAATTTTTTTTTCCGTTTTACTACTTGAACAAAAAAACGTTTTTTTCCCGAAAAAAATTATTCGTCAGTCAGTATCACTATGTTTTTTTTCATCAAAAAAAGTGCGAAAAATGTTCCGATTAGTTATTTTTTGAAGTAATTCGAAATTGACGTGAGAGCAACGTTCAAGAAACAAATTTTCCAAAAAATAAAAACTTTGTGAAACCTAGAAAAAATGTTTTTTAGGTTTAAAATTTTTTTTAAATGTTTGTTTTTTTTTAAATTTCAAATTTTCGACTGTTTCATTTTTTCTCACTTGTTTGGGATGATCTCAAACCAATTTCGAATTATTATCGGATTTTTTTGAATGCAATACGCAGACAAATTTTGTTTCCAAACAGTTTCACTTCCCGCTGTTGGTCTCGCCACGAAGGAAGCGAGAGAGTGAGAGACGACAGACGACGAGACAAAAACATTTTTTCGCGCTTTTTTTGTAAATTTTCGAAAAAAACGACCCGTTTCAGTACTTTTTCGATAAATTGTGAATTGCAATCAATATTTCTTCAATTTTTATTTTGAAAACAGGTCGTTTTTTCGCAAATTTACAAAAAAACGCGCGAAAAAATGTTTTTGTCTCGTCGTCTGTCGTCTCTCACTCTCTCGCTTCCTTCGTGGCGAGACCAACAGCGGGAAGTGAAACTGTTTGAAAACAAAATTTGTCTGCGTATTGCATTCAAAAAAATCCGATAATATTTGTTTTTTTTTTTCAGAAAAATGCGATATTTTTGAGATTTGCAGAAAAAATTAAAAAAATTTTAAAATTTATTTTTTTTGCTCCAGAACATTAATTTATTTCAAAAATATCTTTAAAAATTCTTTTTTTTTAAATTTCAAACAATTTTTTAAAAAATTGAAACGTATATTTAATTAAAAGTTTTTTAAAAAAACTTTTTTTGAGCTGAATTGCGAAATCGTTGTATCACTGAAAATAAACATTTTGCGAAAAATAAAAAGTTTCTGAAACTTTGAAAATTCCATTCTAATTTATTTTTAAAAATGTAAAAAATTCAAATTCCAACGAATTTTTAATTTTTAATTTTCAATTTTTTTTCCTCAAAAACAGCTCAGCTACAGTATCACTCCATCAAAAAAAAAAAAATTTTTTTTTAATTTCAAAAATAGAAAAATAAAATAAGCTCCGCCCCTTTTCAGCTTCATTTCGTCGCACAAGAGGAAAAAAAAATCGTATAGTCGATTATACAAACCGGAATCAGTGTCAAACTGTCAAAAACTGACACTTTTAGTGCGTCTCGGTTGTTCGCCCTTTTCGAGCAGTGCCACTCGGTGCACTGATACGGAGGAGTCGGTGATAAGCGAAAAAAAAGAAGAGAGAGAGAAATAGTGTGCGAAACGAGGAGACGCCGACAATCAGCGGTGCACTTTTCTTCTTCTTCTTTCCGGCGCTAGCACCACCACTTTGTGGCTCTAATTGGCGGGTTTTCGAAAATTTTGGAAATTTTGAAATTTGCAGAAATTTAAAAATAAAAAAATTAAATTAAAAAAATTTTTTTCTTTTTGAAATTTTTCATGTTCAAAAAAACAAAAAAACCAAAAAAGCTGGAAAAAACTGGAAAGTTAAATAGCTCATATTGCCAAAATGAGGCATTCTAACTGGAAAAAAGCAAAAAAAAAAACATAATTTTTCTCAATTTTTTCCGATTTTTTCTCATTTTTTTCGCATATTTTTTCGCAAATTTGACAATTTTTTAATTTTATATTGAAAATTCGAAATTTCAATTCGAAGTTTTTTTTTTATTTTCAAAAATGCTGCGAAAATTGAAAAAAAAAATGGAGCTGAAATTTTTTGTGGCTCTAATTGGCGGGTTTTTGACACCCTTTTTTGGGTTGGAAATTTTGAAATTTGTTGGATTTTGGAAAGGTAGTGGCTGAAATTTAACAAAAAAATGAAAGTAAGCAAAAAAAAAATTTTTCTGGAAAAATAATTTTTCAAAAATTCTCAAAAACAATTTTTTTTTGTAATGTTTAGGTTTGGTTAACAAGCGGTCAATAATTTTAGAAAAAATTCGAAAATAAATTAAACTACAATGTGAAACTGAAAAAAAAAAAAAGTTTGGTTATCGAATTTTATGATTTTTTTATGGAAAAAATTTTTTAAAAAAATTGAGAAAAAAATTTTTTTTTTTTGGAAATTTCAAACACAAAAAAGAGAGGGGTGAACATCGAGAAAAAAAAGGAAAAATAGCATTTTTCAAAATTTTTCAAAAATTTCCGTTAAACTTTATACTGCGATTTTTAAAAAATAATTTTCAAAAATACAACCTTTGTGTGAATTTATTTTTCAAAATTTAAAATCCGAAAAAAAATTCAATTAATTTTTTTAAATTACTAAGTAAAATAATATTTTCGACGAGCAGCATCAAAAAAAAAATTAAAATTTTATTTTCAAAGTTTCAGAAAATTTTTATTTTTCGGGAAATATTCGTTTGCAGTGATGAAGCGAAATCGCAAAACTTTGCAAATCGGATGAAAAAGTTGTTTAAATTTTAAAAAAAAACTTTTATTTTTAAACTTATTTACTATAAATGAGACAAAAAACGATGAATTGTTTTTGATTTTAAAAAAATTTAAAATTAAAAAAAAATATTTAAAAAATGTTCTCGAATTAAAAAAAAAATTACCGTAAAACCTGTATTAGAACGGCATGCCGGTCTAATTTTCAACCCTTTTTATAATGAAATTTTGTAACGAAATTTCGAAAATCCACAGGGGGGACCCTTACGATTTTGGGGGTTTTGGGTGCCGGTCTAATACAGGTTTTATGGTATTTCACATTCAATCCAAAAAAAGTATTACTCAGTGGTCAGCTCGTGCATCGTTTCAGCGATCTTTCTCATCTGTTCGGTCCACGTCCGCTGCGAGACGATTCCGATGCCGTGTGTGACGTTGGAGAGCTGCTCGACCGCGTGGTTGAAGGCGACGTCGTTCGAGTGCCTCGGAGTGATGCCGGTGATCGGCGGCAGCACTATGTGCATCACCGAGTCCAGCATACTGTTCACTTCTCTGAAATAAGAAACATGATGATGATGATGATTTGGGGTGTTGTCACTGTTGTGAACCCCAGCTTCACATACCGTAAAACCTCTAATAGACCGGCACCCAAAACCCCGAAAAATAGACCGGCATGCCATTCTAATACAGGTTTTACAGTAATTCTCTTTCTTTTCCCTCTCTCGTGTGCACACACTCTCTCACCTAGAATTGTATCTCTGCGTCTCTCGCCTCTCGCTGTTATAGAATACTGTAGAACATTCTAGAAGCCCCGGGTTATCAACGGGACGGCAAATATCTCCTTTGTTTCTTGGAATTTTTGGACAAGTTACCTATGGAAAATGTAGATCTCGGCGCCCTCTACAAAATGGCGTTGAGTCTGTGAATTTTTATCGAGTGCCAACAAAGTTAGAAAACAAAAACCAACCAATCGGCCCGGTCCGGACAGTTTTTCGCCTATAACTTTGTTGGTCCTCGACAAAAATTTGCAGACTCAACGCCATTTTGTAGAGGGCGCCAAGATCTACATTTTCCATAGGTACCGTAAAACCTGTATTAGACCGGCATGCCGGTCTAATTTTCAACCCCTTTCTCGAGACGCCGGTCTATTAAAGGGGCCGTTCAAATAAAGGGTGCCGGTCTATTTTTCAACACATTTTTCTTCAGACCGACATTATTAGAAACTAGAGAAAAATACTGACTTTTATGATAGAAATGTGCGATTTTTTGAAAATTTGCAGAAAAAATTGCAAATTTTTACGAACTGTCTTGTTGTACAGCTCTGGTATGCATCTGAATCGTCGTTAGGAACTTTCCTGACTGCCGCCGTGCCAAAAAACTTGCATTGAAATTGATTGACCACATTGAACCGGTTTACGTCAGGGTGCCGGTCAATTGAAGGTGCCGTTCTAATAGAGGGTGCCGGTCTATTTTTCAACCCCTCGCTCCAGATGCCGGTCTATTAGAGGGGCCGTTCAAATACAGGTGCCGTTCTAATACAGGTTTTACGGTAACTTGTCCAAAAATTCCAAGAAACAAAGGAGATATTTGCCGGCCCGTTGACAACCCTGAAGAAGCGCCTTTCTCAAACTATCGAAGGAATCTTTTCGTGTTATGCAGTGTTACTCCACACACTCTCCACATGCTCTCAACCCCCAACTCAAGGACACAACAACAGTCACCACTTACAGAAATTGCTCAATCTCCGCCTTTTTCAACACGGAATCCGAGTCCGCGACGACTTGCTTGGCGATCTCGCGAGTCGGAAAGTGATCTTCGGTGAGACACGCGAGTTCGTTGACCAGATGCAGTGCCTCCGCTTCGCACAACGCCGTCACACGAGTCGCTCGGACGGCTTGTCTCGTGTTGTTCCACACCAGACCCGCGTCGGCCACTTTTTGACGAAGCTCCTCTCCTCCCTTTGCTTTCTTTGGCCTTAAATTGAGAGGAAATTATACAATGTCGGTGGAATCTCGTAAATCTTACCATCTAAGGTTGACTGCCAACGTCGAGTTGTTGAGCCTCTCGGGGCCATTGATACGACGGTGGACCTCTTCTCGCGTGATCTGTAATCGATCAGTTGATCATTGATCTTAGTCATTTTCAAATAGAACTCACGATGTATTGGTCCGCGGGACCCAGCGAGAGTCGTCCCTGGATGCGTCGAAACTCGTCGTCCAGCGGATTCGTCTGCCCGTCGGCGCCCACAATGAGCATCCGCTCTTCGGGACAGCTCAACGTTGTGTCGGCCGACGCGTCTCGTTCTGTGCCCATCAGCTCTTCGATCGATTGACCGGCCGGACGTTTTCGGCTTTTGAGATTCATTCTGGAAAGGAAAACCGTGAAATGAGGACTCAGACGCTAAGAACGAGGAGCTACAGACAGTTCAGGAGCAGAGGTAGATGACCGAACAGCCAAGGGAATGAGGAGGGAGGTGAGAGATCAGGCCGAGAACAACAGAACAGATGGAGAAGAGGGTGGAGAAGGCTCGGCTCGCTATTCCCTTCAAAAGGAAGGAGACCCCAATGGAACTGTTAAGGTGAATGAACTTGATTTAAAGCAGATAGGACTAAAAGTAAGAAGGTGTCCAGGAAATGGCGAAAGAGAAGAAAACGTCAAGAATGAAGGAATTAATGAGTCTCGAGCTAGGTCTAGACAAATGATGATCTACAGACGGTTCAGCAGGAGTGTAGAACATCCAGTAGGAGGAAATGAGGAGGGAGGTGAGAGATCAGGCCGAGAACAACAGAACAGGTGTAATAGGGGGGGGGGGGGGGGGGTGGTGAAGGTTTGGCTCGCTATTCCTTTCAAAAGGGAGGAGACCCCAATGAAGCCGGTGATGAAATGAAGAAGGTGAATGAAACTGATTTAAAGCAGGTAGGACTAAAAGAAAGAAGGTGTCCAGGAAATGGCGAAGGAATGAATGAGGCTCGAGCTGCGTCTAGACAAATGATGGTCTACAGACGGTTCAGCAGGAGTGTAGACGACCAACCGAACATCCATTGTGAGAAAATGGGGAGGGAGGTGAGAGATCAGGCCGAGAACAACAGGACAGATGGAGAAGGGGGTGGAGAAGGCTCTAATGGGGGGGGGGGCAATAAATGGATTTCTCTCTTCAAAAGAAGGACATCCCGATGGAACCGTTAACGTGGGGATAAGTCTGGTTTACAGTGCTCGTCATAATTATACGACACCCTCTATGCTAGGTGTTTGGGAAGAACTGGGCGATTCGAAATGTAAAATTATTTTTTCGGTAGTTTATGATCAATTTCGATGCTTCCATATAGGATTTGAATTTTTTGAGAAAGTACTGAAAATCGACATTTTCGAGGTTAATCAACTAAAGTAAGACATCTGTTCCCGATGAGATATTTTCGCCGGTACGTTGTAAATAGTTCAATTGCACGGAAAACCATGCTCCTTGAGGCTTCGGGTGCGTACCGCTGGTACCGACTGATCCGCAACCTGTCGACATACCAGCAGGTGCCCAGCATTCCGAGGATCCGCACACCAACACAGCATATAAAAAGTTAATTTGAATCGAAAAGAATCAGGGATTCGTGAAAACGATCGTATCTTGTGACAGACGGCGAAGAACCAGGGAAACTGACAGATTTACAGGTGTCTGCACATCACGAAGAAGGGATTAGAGGACAAAGAAGAGAAAGAAGGAAGGAAAATGGTTTGGGATCGGAGCACCTGAATCTTGATGCTAAAAAGGAGAGGAACTAACCCCTTAGATTTGGAAGACTATTATTATCGGTGTCACCCGTCACTATCTCTAATCATATTTCTTTCTTGGATGCGTACGATTCCGAGACCCCAGTTCGCAAATTGTGTCTGTTGGCCCTTGCTCTCTTTGCCTAAAGGTGAATCCAGCTGCCCCCCCCCCCCAAAGATTCGACGTTTTTTTGGCCAAGAAACGTTTGATGGCAGGGTTGAGACTGAGAAAATCAGATAAGGTCGGCTAGAAGAGAGAGCACAGGCGTTGCTAATGGCGTTAATTGCGGTAATTGTGTCTCTCATCACTCATCTCTCACTTCCTCTCCCTCCCCATTGTTCTGACCAAAGGTGCGAGGCGGCTGGCAGAAGACATGTGAGAGCGATCCCAAATGCACTCTCCTTTCAGGAAGTGGTGGGCCTTCTGCTACCGCACTGTAGAAAGGAAGGGGCCTCCTCACCTCGTCTTCATATCTGATGTGAAAGAAGAGAGGCACCGGAGGGGCAGGTGCACTAATCCACACTAATTTTCCTACGTTCTGCTCGTAGTCTCACTCCACTCCCGGTTGTGATTTTATCTTATCCTATCTAGATTTCTAGGCATTAGTGCGTCTAGCATGCGCTGTTTCCGTTTCCTTCCCCTGCAATTACCGCAATTAACGCCATTAGCAACGCCTGTGCTCTCTCTCTTCTAGCCGACCTTATCTGATTTTCTCATCCTCAACCCAGCCATCGAACGGTTCTTGGCCAAAAAGACGTCTAACCTTTGGGCACAACTGGAGGCGTTTTAGGCGAAGAGAGCAAGGGTCCAACAGACACTATTTGCGAACTGGGGTCCCGGAATCGTACGCATGCAAGAAATATACATGGTTAGAGTTAGTGACAACCGGAAGAGGACGTGGCGGCCTAATTTTTCGAAACTCTTCCAAGTGTTCACTCAAACGTGAATGGGTAATAGTATCAAGTCCCCAATTCAGGTCTCGATCTCGGTGCTCCGATCCCAAACCGTTTCCTTCCTTCTTTCTCTTCTTTGTTCTCTAATCCCTTCTTCTTGATGTGCAGACACCTGTAAATCTGTCAGTTTCTCTGGTTCTTCGCCGTCTGTCACAAGATACGATCGTTTACAATTAGGCCAGAACGCTCCCGTAGTCTACAGTTTTTCCTTCCCATGAGCAGGGCTGCCTCCTGGGCCCCTCCGCCCGCGCTCTCGCCGCAACCAGCACCACCCCGCCCAAATGGGCGGTGCCGTGCGTCCCGTCATTGCGTGGACGACCACCCACATTCTCATTCTCATTCGGGTCCCTCTCCCGTTTTCTCACTATCCCCCGTCCTCTTCTTTCTTTTGGTTGCTATGCCTTCCTATCTACCCACTTACCTGTTCTTTCTTTCAGATGAACATGTCGCGCACAGACTCGACCGGCTCGCGTGAAACATCCACGGACTCTAATACGTAAGTATGAAGTATTTGGGGGAAGGGGGCGGACATAAGCGGAACATAAGCGGGAGCTGGTCTTGTTAGAGGGTGCAATTGGTTTTGTCTGTTTCCTAGAGATGAGATATTGGGATCAAACTTTATTTCGATTGGTGGTTCAATAACCTCTTTGCAGGGTTGTCAAATTCCGGGCTGGACAACCCTGCCTTTATGTGGACCTTCGATAAGAACGGGGCTAACTGACTTAAGGGGGGGGGGGGCTCTATCTTTTTTTTTCAATTTTTCAATCACGCCGTGGGAGTCGAACTAGCGCGATATATTCATGAGACCTTCACGCTAACCACTACGCCACTCACGGCACCAAAGGATTAGATCATTTTCAAAGCATAAACCTTCTTTTCATTTCACGTCAATTTTTCAAATTTTTATTTATTGAACGTGGAAATTTCAATTTTTGCTCGGCAATCTAACTCTAACTAACTAAATCTAACTAGTAAGCTTTTTTTTTTGAACGGGCCGAGGTTCTGTCCGCATGTTTCCGGCTTGTTTGACCGGAAACGACAGCCAGCCGCCGGTGAGTTCTCACTTCCGACCTGAACTACGTTCATTCGAAGTGTATTAGAAGCCAAAAGTTGGGATTAAGTAGTTCTCTTGACAGACTTGCGACGGGTCGAAAGGCGGGGCGTTCCAAGTATGGTTCTTGATAAAAACTTCTTATCTCTCAGTTTTGATGTCCTTGATGAACCTCTTTGTGAGTGAGCCATTCCGCGCGATTTTCAATTGTAGTTATCGTTCGTTCAAAGTATCTGGAACAAAACATCAGTATTAGTTTTTATCTCTTATCTTTCTGTGATAAAATCCATTCGGGCAGTTTTTCAAACTTAGTTGCTACGTCGGACCCGACCACCTTTCATTCGTGCTTTCTGAAACCAAACATTGTGATTAGGTAGTTCTTGATAAGAACTTCTTATCTCTCAGTTTTGATGTCCTCGATGATCCTTTCCGTGGGCGACATAGTATTGAGCCATTCTGCGAGCTTTTCAATTGTAGTCCTCGAAGTATCTGAAACAAAGCATCAGCATCAGTATTAGCTGGGTTGTCAACGGGCCGGTAAATATCACCCTTGTCACTTAGAATTTTCAAACAAGTAATCTATGGAAAATGTAGATCTCGGCGTTCTCTACAAAACGACGTTGAGTTTTCAAGCTTTTATAAGGTACAAACAAAGTTAGAAGCCAAAAAAGTGGCCGAGCCGACAAAATAGGCTTGGAGCGCTCGGCTCGGCCAAAACCCGACGTATTAGCTTTCATCTCTACAGTTCATATAAACGTCCATCTTTTTTTTTTCAGTTCATCGATATGGGCGAATATCGATCACTCCAGCACGTACCGAAACGCGTTGCGTGATACGGACGACTTCCCGGAAGACTTTCTCGATACGTCGAGTCCGAAGAAATCGGTGGTGCAATCCGTGCCAGAAGTGCCGAAATACGAAGCGTCAGCGTCGTCGATGAGCAGCTCGTTCGATGAAGCGATGGATCGACAAAAGTGAGCTCTCACCATTCTCATTTTCATAGTACCTTTCCATTCTTTCAGTCACGAATACCTCTACGGTACCAACAACTTCGCGGCTAGCATGGGTCCATACACGACTCATACACTTGATAACAGACACGAGAGTTCGTACACTCCGGAAACGGGTCTCGTCGCGATGAATGACGGCTATTACGTGGATAACGTGGATTACGTGGATCAACCCGTAGATCAACAGTTCCACAGTTACCAGCAGGTCGCGCCGATTCCTTTTAAAGAAGAGCTGGCCAGATGCGATGAGCACCACCAGTTTGTGTCGGAAGTCAAAAGAGAGCGTACTGAGAAGCGTGAGTTCATTTTTTGATTCTTCCAGTCACTGAGGACTGTCAATTTCAGAATCGCGCAAACGAAAGCAAAACTTTGCTGATGGTTCCGAAGGCGTCAAATCGACCAAACGCTACTCGACAAAAGACGAGAACGATCCGCTGAACGCGAAAATCCCCAGCGACGTCTCCATCGACACTGCCAACATTTGCGATGTGATTGCGACCGAGCTGAAGACGTACGCGATCTCGCAGACGTTGTTCGCCGAGCGCGTGTTGTGCCGCAGTCAGGGCACTCTTTCGGACCTTCTTCGCAATCCGAAACCGTGGAATGAGCTCAAGTCGGGCCGCGCCACGTTTACCCGAATGTACAACTGGCTCATGCTGCCGGTGGACCAGCGGCTCGGACTGCTCGGATTGGCTCTGGATAACAACAACCAGGTGGTGAAAAAGCCAAGGCTCTCTCGTATGGAAAGGTAAGGACATTAGATGCCCACAATACCATTCCTAACTCCCCAAATTTCCAGACTGATGATGGCCGAGAACGAGCCGAGGCTGGCGACGGCGCCGAAACGCGCCCGTTTCGTGTTCAACAACCTACAAAAGCGATCGCTTCTCGCCGTCTACGACACAAACCAGCGGCCGACGAAAGACTTGCAAGACATGATTGCCGATAATTTGAAGCTTACCTACACGACCGTCGCCAACTTCTTCATGAACCAACGTCGTCGCCACAACCGAGCCCAGAAGAAGGCGGTGGCGTCGCAAGTTGAAGTGGCCCCAGTTGAACAGGTGCAAGTTGAGCAAGTGCAAGTTGAACAACAATTGGAACAACAAGTGCAAGTGTACGAGGAGAGCGAATCCGAGGAAGACGAATATGCCGGTCAACCAGGACAGATCGCCTATCAATACGACCAAAACGTGATGGACCAATAATTGTCTCTTCCAGTCACACCCCCTCCCTCCCAAATTGGGAGTTCCAACCCAAAACTCGGTTTCGTCTCTCCAGAAACCCCTCTCCCAACCGTCCCCAACCGATCCTAGTGATTCCCTTCCCGCTTATTGTATTGTATTGTCAAATTGCTACCCCAATCTTGACAAATCTTCTCCCAATTCCCGAACATCGAACCACCCCCACTTTTGACTACTTTTGATGACTTGATGTGCTGAAGTTTCAAGACTCCACATTCCAAATTCCAAATTCCTAATGTTAAATTAAATGAGCTGATAATTGATATCGGTCTGTATGAACTTTTAATTGTAATTGTAACTAATTAAGCCTAAGAATGGATTTATATAAAAATTGTTCGATGTGATATTCTTCCACTCTCTCTCTCAAATCGCGTTGTTCATGCCTCTTATTTTTGGCAAATCTAACTCGCCAAATACCGTAAAACGGAAAAATTGGGAAATTTGGCAACTTTTTTTTGCTGTCAAGGAAGTAAGATAAGCATCGGGGTTAGTTTCAGAAACCGAGATAATTCAAAATTAGACAGGTTGCCTCTGAAAGCCTTTGAGGATACGTGGATAGGAAAAATTGTGGGAGGAAGAGAACTCCAGCATTCGAGACGACAATGACTGATTTAGATCCATCTCAACCGTGAAACAGATATTGACCTTTCCAGCCAGTTTCGGTGCATCGCAATGTCCACTGGCGGCCGAAATGGCATGAAAGTGACCGAAAATACTATTTTTGATTGTATAGACCAAAAAAGGTTCGAAAACAAAGAATTGAAACTCTCCATATTCGATTACGGAAAAATTCAAAACGAGTTCCGGGTTCTCCGGCCCGGCCCGGTCCGGTAACTACCCAGCTCGGCCCGGCCCGTCATTTTGCAAGTATGGTATTTTCTGGTGCTCTACAACATTGCTGTTGGAAACCTTTTTTGGAAAAATTCAATTTCTTTGAGGTTAATGGTCAGCTCCCCAACCTAACGGCTTCTCTCAAAACCGATATCAATTCCTTAATTTTCAACCCGTCGAAGGTTTTTCGATCGAAGATTGAGCCGTTTACAGTAAAGAATTGAAAAAATTTGCACAGATTGACGAGTTTTCTTGCTGTGTGGCACTGATTTTCGTTTCAACCGCAAATTTGTACTTTCCTGACTATCGCCGTGGTATAAGACGAGCATTTGAAATTAGACGACCAGTTTATACCGGTGTACGGCAGGGTTCCGGTCTTTTTTCAATTCCTAGCTCCAGATACAAGTTTTACGGTAGCTTATGGGGTGATGCGAACGCGAAAAAAAACTAAAAAACTAGTTCTTTGAGTTTTTTACTCGATGCGTTGCACAGCGAAAAACTCAAAAAACTCGAGTTTTTTCGGCGGCCGTGTGGCCGCGAGAGCCGGTTTTCTAGGCCGGGGTAGATTTACGGTGGCTTCCAACTGGTTTTTTCGATGATTTCGAGCCGTTTTTTCAAGTTTTCACACATAATCACTGATTATTTGCAGTTTTTATAAGAGTAGTTACGGAAATCAATCAAATTACATGTTCTCAGCAAGAAAACGAGGTTTCTGCCTTGTTTTCATCGAAAAATTATCCTCTTCGAGACCCTAGAAAACAAAAACGTTCGAGGAAGTCTGAGAAATCGCAAAATGATGTGGAAACATCAAAAAACGGGCGCAGATAGATAAAATCAGAAGAAAACAACAGAAAAACTGAAGTTTGATTGATTTTCATAACTACTCTTATAAAAACTGCAAGTAATCAATTATTATGTGTGAAAACTTGAAAAAACAGCGCGAAATCATCGAAAAAACCAGTTGGAAGCCACCGTAAATCTACCCCGGCCTAGAAAACCGGCTCTCGCGGCCACACGGCCGCCAAAAACAACTCGAGTTTTTTGAGTTTTTCGTTGTGCAACGCATCGAGTAAAAAACTCGAAAAACTAGTTTTTTTAGTTTTTTTTCGCGTTCGCATCACCCCATTACCAAAACCAACAAAAAAAACCACCAGCTCTTCCGAACCCCGCCCCTTTTCTGCTCCATTTCGTCGCGAAATAAAATCGTATAGTCGATTTTATTGAAATGCGTGCGTGCATATAAGCCGGAATCAGTGTCAAACTGTCAAAAACTGACACTTTTAGTGCGTCTCGGTTGTTCGCCCTTTTCGAGCAGTGCCACTCGGTGCACTGATATTACCCATTCACGCTTGAGTGAACACTTGGAAGAGTTTGAAAAGTTAGGCCGCCATTTTCTCTTCCGGGTCCCGGAACGAATACCATAAACTTTTTTTCGCAAGCAACATCACGATTGCGCATTTCTGTTGTCGCCGCTTCACGAATTACTCGAGATTTCTTTCGGTTTCATGCAAATTCCGTTCAGTTTTTCACTTCAAACAATAATAAAGCACGAAAAACGCATGATTTATGTGAAAATTTGCATGAAACCGAAAGAAATCTCGAGTAATTCGAGAAGCGACGACAACAGAAATGCGCAATCGTGATGTTGCTTGCGAAAAAAAGTTTATGGTATTCGTTCCGGGACCCGGAAGAGAAAATGGCGGCCTAACTTTTCAAACTCTTCCAAGTGTTCACTCAAGCGTGAATGGGTAATACGGAGGAGTCGGTGATAAGCGAAAAAAAGAAGAGAGAGAGAAATAGTGTGCGAAACGAGGAGACGCCGACAATCAGCGGTGCACTTTTCTTCTTCTTCTTTCCGGCGCGAGCACCACCACTTTGTGGCTCTAATTGGCGGGTTTTTGCCACCCCGTTTGGGTTGGAAATTTTGAAAAAGGTAGTGGCTGAAATTTAAAAAGAAAAATGAAATTGAAAACTTGCAGGAATTTGAGAATTCTGCTGAAATTAAATAGCAAAAAAATGAGAAATTGAGAATTTTTTTAGGGAGAAATAAATTTCAAAAAATCTCTTTAAAATATTTTTTTTTCGTATTTTTTCATGTTTGTATATTTGGGCTTCGAAGTTCTGAGAAATATTTGGAAATAAATTAAACTGCAAACTGAAGCGGAAAATTTTTAAATTTTTTCTGCTATGAAACGAATTATTTTTAAAGTTTAAAAAAAATTAGAATTGAAAAAATACTTTTTTTCGAATTTTTTATTTGCTAACTTTGTTAATTGTTCATGAGATAATAAAATTTGAAAAAAATACGAACTGAAACTGAAAAATGAAATTTGCCAGCAAAAAAATATTTTTGAAAAGAAATTAGATTGTTAAATGAAATAGGAATATGACGAAAACCACTGAGAAAAATTATTTTCAAAGAAATAAATTACGAAATGAAGGAACCGAAACTTTTTTCTTTTATTTTTTAATTTTTATATTCAAAATTATGAAATCTCAATTTGAAGTTTTTTTTAAATTTTCAAAAATGCTGCGAAAATTGAAAAAAAATGGAGCTGAAAATTCGAATTTCAATTTTTTCTCTTTTATAAAAAATGTATATTAGACTTTCGATTAATGAAAATGATTTTAAAATTGATGAAAAAAAATTGAAATGAAACCGGAAATTTTTTTGCAGATTAATTTTGCTGAAAAAATAAAATTACCATTGTCAATTATTAATTTTTTCATTTTTTTTCGGATGTTAATAATTTTTTTTTAAATTTTTGACCAAAAATAAATTTTTTTTTTCAAAATTTTAATTTTCCCCCCGTTTTTAAAAAATGTTTTAATTTGCAAAAATTTTTCAAAAATCATTACCTTCTTTAAAAAATTTTTTAAAAAAATTACTAGAAAATGAAACTGAACAAAAATTGGAAAAAATTTTTTAAAATTTCATTTTTTTGTTTTTTGGTTCTCCAGTCAAACTTGAAAAAATAGAAAATTGCTTGTTAAAATTTTTAAAAATATTTTTATTAAAAAAAATAAAAATTTTAATTTCAAATTCTTCACGATTTGAATAAAATAAAAATTTTTAGAAAATTGCTGTTTTTTCCGAAAATTAAAAATTAATTTATGTTTTTTGAAAACTCCTCCGCACCCAATGTTGGAATCTCACAAATAAATTTGAAATATCGAATTTCATTTTTTTTGAATTTTAAATAAATTAGGAAACAAAGTGGGATTCCAAATTAATTTTTTTTTCACAAATCGGTATATAACAATATTTATTAATTTTTAAAAATAAATTTTATTGTTTTGCTAATTTTTTTTTTCTAAAAACAATTTTTAGTAAATATAATTATTTTTTTAAATATACATTTTATTATACATTTATTAATTTATTCATTTTTTATAAAGAAAAAATATGTTTTTTCTTTTTCAAAAAAACTCTTCTCCGAGTCACAATCAATTCCACCAAATTTGGATTTTTTAAACGATTTTCATGAAATATTATTTTTTTTTTGCGAAATTTTATTTAAAAACATTTCAACTTTGTAAGTCCCCCCGATAATAATAAATAAGCTGTGGATTCCCATAAACTGCTCAGCGATGCTCCGTCTTCTTCTTCCGATGCGATGCGATTAATTCGCTGAAATGGACTCGTTTCCGTTTGGAATTTCTGATGCGCGTTTAGGAGTGTAGTGTGGAGGGCAATTCTGATTTTCATCATACTTCATCCCTTCTAAACATGTGCCCACTTCGACTTCATTAATCCACCCTATCCCAAAAGACATGTCTTTTTGCCCTTATATCTTGAAAACTAGAAGGGATAGGAGAAAGGTGTCAACGGACAAAAGATAGCTGACAGTTTAAGGAACATTTTGGCAGTTGACAACTTTTCTCTATCTCTTCTAGCTTTCATGATATTGGGGCTGAAAGCAAAGACAAACCTACCAATTTCTTTCGAAAGTTTCGCATCGAAAATGTCCGCTTTTGTGGCTCAAGATTGACCAGCAGAACTTGTCGAAAATCGGTCCGGCCCGGATAAGGGAAGCTTAGGGGAAAAAATGAGATAATTTCATGAAATTTTGTTGTTTCTCTTGCAGTCTAACCTTAAATGACAGTGTCAAAAAAGTGACTACTGAACATCTAATTTTGAAAATCCGGCCCGGTGAAAATTGGCCCGGCCTGGCCTGTAACATGTCTGTTGACCAGTCAATTATCTTATTACATTAACCTCCTTCTTGTGCCATAACCCTTGACGCTCCTTTAGGCAATTACAATTACAATTGCAATTACAATTTTCGAGCTGACAAGGGAATGCTTTAAGTCACCATTACAGTTAGCCATAACTAACGACACAGCGTGATAGAGGAGGTTTCAAAACCTATATTCCCGTTTTCAAAGTCTGCTTACGAGACCTCTAAAGGGCTGAAATTCCAGTCCGAAATCTGAAGATTTTACCATAGGATTTTCACTGCCGCGGCAGTCGCATTCGCTCGGTCAGTCAAGTTCAATATCACCGCCACCCCCGCGGTCACGTAACCATGGCAGCGTGGTCCAGTGGTAACACAGATAACTCGCGCCGGAAGCGTAACGGACACGTTCTCAGGTCCGCGCGACTATGCTTACATAATGCTCGCATATGGCATCCGCGTGCTAGCGTACGCGTCCGCGCGGATGGAATATGTGAGGTGGCCGAATCAGAAGTGCTCGTTGAGGGCACGCGGGATCACGCGGGTCTGAAACGGATGGACGCGGGTCGCGCGCGGATGGGATACGGAAGGGTGGCTTGCCGTGGCCTGGCAACTGCCGATGCGATTTTGAACTATTTATCCTCGTTTTTACCATTGTCTTCTGTTTTTCACTATCGTTATTCATGCCAAAAAGTATTTTCCGACACTTCACGTATAGAAGAAGACGCGAACGGCGTGGTGAGTGATTTCTCTCGTCAGAATCCTAGGATAGCGTCGAAATTCAGAAGAAGTGGCTAGCTTTGATGACGAACGGTCGTTTCCGTGCGATTTCGCCGTTAATGATGACGAATCCTGCGAAGACAGTTTCTCACGTAAGAGTGGAGGATGGAAGAAGAGAAAACGAAACATCGTTCAGAACTACGAAACACACTGAACGAAACAACGGACTCCGTACTCATTTTTCTCGTCTCCTCTTGCATATCTCGACTTAGTCAGCGAGGTACAAGAAGGAATGTACAGAAAACGCGGAAAGTTGAGCGTTTCAGAGTTGGAACGGTTCCTCATTCCTCACACCGATGAGTTCCGAGCCACAGTGAATTCGATCTGGAATGTCGAACGATTCGACTACACTGTTCTTTTCTTCTGTAATGCGTGTGGACGGAGGATAGAAAAGAAGGAGGAATGGTACCGTATACCGCTGATTGTATGAAGAATAACGGATGACCCTTTTCCAGCTGTGGACCGGCAGCGAAATTCGTCCGAGTCGGAGCGTTTCAACAAGTAGCTCGACTCGTGGCGCACTACTTGGATGACATTTTGAATGTCCGCCGAGTTCTAAGGAGCGGAACACGCACAACACACAATCTCGCCAGCTCATTTCTGAAAAGAAGGTGGCAGAGTGATGCAAGCGAGAAGGATCTGAACCTGTCCTGCATCGTATCAGTCGATGGAGTCGCGGTTCCCGGCAACAGGAAGTGAGAAGGAAGGAAAAGGAGAACGTGGGAGATTATGGTCGTTTCAGAAAAATTTGGCCTATCTCAGCGACAATACTTGACTTGAAAACGTCTGACATGCAAAAATCGAGTAATGTCATTCTAGAAGGAATCGTCGAATGTGAGAAGAACCCCTCGACCACTCTTTGGAACGCAATTCTTCCGATGGTCGCTGCAGATTTCGAACAGCAAACAGGTGCAGCTGCCGACTGTCGATTTACAGTGAAAATCGTATCTTTATCAGCCGATCAACCTGTAGGTGTGTTCCATTTCTGCTAGTCCATAGAAGAGTTTCTAGGCGAAACGGTCGTTCATGGGGATGAGAAGCCATCAAGCTTCACAGGCGTGCTTTTACTGCCTTTCGCCGTCCACTTTTTACAAAGATCAAGGAGAAGCGAGACATGAAGTGCGACGAGGCGAACTTTCACGACACGACTCGAAAAGAGGTGTCAACGGATTCGGCGAGGTTCCCTCTGATGTGAACAACATGTTCCTCCCCTACGAAACACCTCTCGACGTGCTTCACGATCTAGGAGAGGGATTCTACGAAATCGTTTGCAACGGTACGAAAGATTCTGCTCATTTTGACGTCTTCTCCTTCCAGAAATCTTCGAACGGTGTGATAAGAGATCGGATATGTTCACCGCAGACACACCGAGACTGAAATGTTCTCTACGAGAAACGGTCATTCACTCATCGTTCGGTAGGCTCGAAGAAAGACGAAACGGAACGGACAAGCTCAATGTGAGGCCCGATTTTGTATTTCTTTCCACTTTCTTTTCGCTACAGTTCGGTCGGCTGAACGTCAGTATATGTGCCCTTTCCACGGGAGTCTTCTCGACAAGAGGATCGCTTGTCCTCGTTTCTGCTGCACTGCTCACGAACAGTCTGTATTCGGACATTCCCATAGGATCAGCGGTGCAAGAAAAGCTTTGTGGAGCAGTTCGCTGGTTTCTCAGAGAAGCGAGCGAGCGGTATCTGGTTACGAAAGTGCACGAATTCTTTTACCACCTTCCCTACGTTACGGAGCAATTCGGAAACACGGCGACTCTCTCCACGTTCGCTTTTGAATCATCTTATCAATTCGCACTCCTCGGATTCAGTTCGCGGCTGACACGACACTACTGTGAAGTTGTATGCGGACGGTACCGAAATACATGTAGAACATTCAACAAAAACTCTGTTTCAGAGTTCTTCTGCATAATGCGGTCCGCAAGGAGCTCGAGCGAAGGTCTGCTGTTTGTGCGAGCGCGGAGCTCCACAAATTCCTCCTGATCACACCCGGTATCAGCTCTTTTGAAGAGAAATGTAGCTGGCCTGTGGAAACTCTCTCCGAAGAAGACGTATCAGTGGACTTGCAAGGCGCGCAACTATTCGGACGAATTGCTCTCCCATGCGGCACACTGAAATCTGAACTCGTTGACGTCAACACTTCTGACGACGTCTTCTTCACCAGAAGTGCATCATTCGAGTGGCGAGCATACCGATTCGTTGCGGTCGCTTGTTTCTCTACCGGAAACTTTGCACTCTCCGATTCTTCGTCTCTCGCCGAGAGAGAGCTTCCAAAAGCTTCGGAGAGAAGTGGAGAAGCTGGACGGCACCGACTTGTATTATGGGCGCGAAGTGCTGGCAACGCTTTCCGAATATACCGGATTCCTCGTAGGAGAATCGTCAGGTAGTCGAGAACTTATTTCAACTGGAGACATCATCTCGGTGGGATGCTACCTGACGACTGAGGACGGCTTGATGATTTGGGCAGCAAACGGAGCACCGATTCACAAATAACTCATTCGTACTAAAACTGGCTGTTACCTGCGTTAAACACACTGTTTTTCGTTTATAATCCCTGGTGTTCTCTACACTGATCAATATCTTCCTTTCTTTTCTTCTCTTCAACGAGTTTCAGCTTAAGAAATGCGAACGAGGAAGAACAAGGTGTCTTCGTCGAAATACGGAAGCAAACGATCGCTCGATGAAACTGAAGAAGGTGCACCAGTTGCAAAACAAGTGAAGGCGGGATCGAGTCGACAAGAATCGCGAGAACGAGTCGACAAGGATCGCGAACAGCGGGAACGAGTCGACAACAGCGGGAACGAGTCGACAAGGATCGCGAACAGCGGGAACGAGTCGACAACAGCGGGAACGAGTCGACAACGATCTCGAACAGCTTTCTTCCGGTGAAGACGCCCAAAACCGAGCCACAGAGCACCGCTGCACTGCTCCGTTCCGAGAATACTCCGGAATATGCTCAACTAACAAGAGTGTCGTTTAGAGACTCGTCGTATGATGTCGATCTCGACGTGAGTCATGCTCTTCAACCTTTCAAAACGACCACAATGATTGTAGGAGAGACGTCTCGATCAAGAGAACGACGATTCGATGCTTCTCGCCGACGAGCGACTCATTCCGGCTCCTCCACAAGTGATGAAAGCTTTCGTCCCGTTCGGTACGACTGAGGAACCGGAGAGCGATGGAGGAACTCTCCAAAAGAAGAATCCAGCATCATCGAATGGAATGTGGAATATGTTGGAGTTCGCAAGAAACTACTTGTACGACAAAGAGACGGGAACACCCTTTTCCCGTTCTCAATGTGCCGAAAACTTCAAGAGGATGACTCGCAATTGGAAGGAGCTGGATTACTATCAGTATCTTGAGTCGGCCAGCCGTTTTCACGGGAAGGACGAAGAAATGGAAGACGCAATGTTGCAGAACGCGGTCTTGACCGAAGCGGTTAGTCTCGAACTTACAGAGGAGTGAGACAAACGAGCATTCGTTCCAGGTCAACATCGTCAAACGATCGCTGAAATGGGACGAGAACCTGGGAATTCCCCCGGAGCAGCTGGAAAGCACAGTGCAGCCAAATCGCGGATTCTCGTTGGAAGACGCGATGAACGACGAGTCGTTGGTCGAATTCCCGTCGGGAAAATGCTTCAGAATTTCGGACGCTTTGAAAGTATCTGATGTCGCGCGTTGGACATCGACGAAGATCGACGTGGACGCGAGATCTCTCATCCGAAAGGTCCTCAACACTGTCGCCCCACATGATCAGTTCTTCGCGGCGTACTGCCCAGGAGCTGGAAACTCAAGCCGACGATACCATCAATTGTCAGAAGAGTTTTTCTACGCTCCGATGATCAGTGAGATACTCTGTACGCTTGTACGCGAAACAACAAAACGTTCAGAATTTGTGATCAATGGATTCCTTCAAAACGACTCCATTCTTCTGCAGTCAAGGATTCACAGAATGGTGCACGAAGTCACTGCCCACTTTCTGTTCGTTTACGCATGAATTTGATCTCTGATCAACAGTTCCCATTTCCAGGGACAGACTGCGAAAAGCACTCTCGACGAAAAGGACTTCGGTCACTGCGACTAGCCTCGCTGACGATTTGCGCGGACAAATCGAGCGAGCACAACACCATGGCCGTCCACTGCCGCAGTAAGTTTTTAACAATTCGAAACGGTCGCAGTTGTGACTTTTTCAGCGAGCAAATCATTTTTTACCCGCCGCCAACGACTTCTCATCTGCCCACGACGACGACTCCATCACCATTCCATTAATCATTGAGCACATTTTCGTCTGTCGGTGTCAGCTATTCACCTCTTGATTCTATCAAATGATACTATTTTTCGATTGAAATGTGAATTTGAGATCGGTTGCAGCGCGGATCCGCGGGCGCGCGGGAGCAATACACGCGGATCCGCGGGCGCGCGGGAGCAATACACGCGGATCCGCGGGCGCGCGGGAGCAATACACGCGGATCCGCATGCGCGCGGAAGCAATACGGAAGGGGCCATCCGCGTCGGCGCGGGAGCAATACGGGAGGTGGCATCCGTGTCGGGGCTCGCGCACGGAAGCATCATGAGGGCGCGAGCGGATGTAATACGGGTGCATTTCGCGGATCCGTTACGGACAAATTATACTCCCGGCGCGAGTTATCTGTGAAACGTGTCGGATATAACCCATGCGTTGCTGGTTCGTATCTTTGCTTTTCTTTTTCGTTTTTTTCTGTTTCTTCACTCTGTTTTTTTAAAAGTACTCCTCTTCCACTCCTCAAAAAAAACCTACGGTGGAAGCTTTGCCTTTAAAAACTTTTTTGTCTTTGGTGAAAGTCAGCAATGAGCATTCCGATGAGGCAAACATATCTAATGTCCTCGCGAAGTTGGCGGATACCAAGTTTCATTCTAGGCTTACAGAAGAGGAGTACTTCAAAAAAAAACAGAGTGAAGAAACAGAAAAAAACGAAAAAGCAAAGCAAGGATACGAACCAGCAACGCATGGTTGATAGCCGACACGTTTACCACTGGACCACGCTGCCATGGTTACGTGACCGCCGGGTTGGCGGTGATATTGAACTTGACTGAACAAGCGAATGCGACGGATGCGGCAGTGAAAATCCTATGGTAAAATCTTCAGATTTCGGACTAGAATTTCAGCCCTTTAGAGGTCTCGTAAGCAGACTTTGAAAACGGGAATATAGGTTTTGAAACCTCCTCTATCACGCTGTGTCGTTAGTTATGGCTAACTGTAATGGTGACTTAAAGCATTCCCTTGTGAGTCCTTTTAGGTCGCACCTAACACATATCTTGATAAATTATCTAGATAAGCCCCGCCCAATTTGTATCGCACTTGCTCGACCTCTATCTTGAGCAACCAGTTATCGAGATGAATCATTTTTCGGTCGCACCTATGTATCCTGATCAATTATGTATCTAGATAAGCCCCGCCTCCTTTGTGTCGCACCTGCTCGACTTGATCTTGTTGACCCCTATCTTGTCTTGATCTATAAATCAACTAGGCACTTAGTGTCGCATCTATCTCTATCTCAATAATCTACAGATTGACTGTAGAAAGAGCCCCAGCTGCCTGGCACATTGATCAATTGATAGATAATATGCTAGTTATAACACCACCTGTCTCATTAGAGGCTTGTCTTTTGGGTTGTCAAGAAAAAATCGCAAGAAGTGACAAAACCAAGCGACTTATCAAATTTCTCGTTATAGTGAATCGGAAATGTTGAAACTTCAAAAAAAAAATGGTTTCAACTGCAAAGTTCCGGGAAAATTCCGAAAGTTTCAACTGAAAAACAGGGAATTGTCTGTCAGACCGTCGACCCGGCACTTTTCAGGACTAAAAGACTCCAAAACTGGTATCTCGGTCCTAGGAGATGTTTAGCAAATTTTGAAAACAGATTCTCATTCCTCATGATCAGGGATGGGCAACTTTTTTTGGTTTTTTTGCTTTAAATCAATTTTTCAGCATGTTACAGACATCTGATCCAAATGACTCAGTTGACGAAGAGTTGTATTTTTTGGAGCTCTACAACTTTGCTGTTGGAAACTTTTCTCGAAAAATTCTAGTTTTCGAGAAAAATTTAATTTTTTGATTTTCTTGAAAAATGTCGTTGAATTGAATTTTTCTCGAAAACTAGACTTTTTCGAAAAAAGTTTCCAACAGCAAAGTTGTAGAGCTCCAAAAAATACAACTTTTTGTCAACTGAGTCATTTGGATCAGATGTCTGTAACATGCTGAAAAATTGATTTCAAGCAAAAAAAACCAAAAAAAGTTGCCCATCCCTGCTCATGATGTAGGCTTTCGAAAGAACTATTAGGCGACCCGGAAGGACATTGTATACCATGGTTACCTCAAGAACCAAGCAAGCTATCAAAAAGTTTTTAACTACCTACTTGTTGCTCTTTTTGTGCTCTTTAACTTTGTAGTTGACAACTTTTTGATTGCACTTTCGGTTCTCGAGATACAAAAGAGACAAAGAGGGAAAGTGTTTCGGTTGAAAAATGTTCATTCCGACTGAAAGCTGAGCACAGAAATGGCGAATGGCGTCTAGTATCCGGGGGCGGTTCGTGGCGGCGGGCAGTGATCGCATCCGCCGCCGGAGCCCGGTGCTCCGGCGTCTCCAGGCGCTCCCGGCTGTCCGGGGTTTCCTGGCGCACCGTCCGGTCCGGCGTCTCCCGGCGGTCCTGGTGGTCCGGGCTGCGAGTAGCCGGCCTGTCCCGGGTTTCCGGCCGGTCCGGCGGGTCCCGCTGGTCCTGGCGGTCCTGGTGGTCCCTGCTGTCCTGGCACCGTGTTGACGGCTCCCGGCGCTCCCGGATTTCCTGGCGCTCCCGGCTGTCCGTCGTTTCCTGGCGGTCCTGGCGGTCCTGGCGGTCCTGGCGGTCCACCGGCTCCACCCGACGGCGTGTTTCCGGGGGCTCCCGGTCCTCCCGGCGGTCCTGGTGGTCCGGCGTTTCCGGCGGGTCCAGCCGGTCCTGGCGGGCAATCGAAGCAGAAATCGGCGGCGGACGGGGCCTCGGCGGCGGCGTCGGCTCCCGCTTGTCCCGGATTACCGGCGGCTCCGTCGGTTCCCGGGTTTCCGTCGGCTCCCGGCGCTCCCGGTGGTCCGGCGGCTCCGATTCCACACGAGCAGCATCCTCCTCCGCCGCCTCCGCCTCCTCCAGCCGGGGCCGCATATCCGCCGCCCCCGCCAGATGCATAGCTACCGTAGGCACGTGCGCGTCTCTTAATACGTGTCTCCTTGCCGCGCACCACCTCGAACCGGCCAAACTCGTCCCAAAGCCCATCGGTACGGTGACGGCAGAACTCCACCTGAACACATTTTTTCTTCTCGTCGTTCACAACGTTTAAGCTTAAGGGGGTGTATCTTGAAAACTAGAAGAGCTAGGAAGAAGTTGTCAACTAACAAAATGTTCCTTAACTTGTCAGATTCATTTTGTCAATTGACATATTTTTCCTATCTCTTCTAGTTTTCAAGATATGGCCTTTGTGACCAATATGGCTCAAAACGACACTCCGCTCATCCCGCTTGTTCGCATCCTAATTTTCCGCCTTTTCCATTGAAAATCTTTCAATTTCCTCTTATTTTCAATGATATTTTCCACACAAATAGGTGCTCAAAGTGCTCATTGAGCCGCCTGCTCACCTCATTCTGAAGGGAGGACTGCACGTGCTGCAGATAGTTGTACATCATGGGCGTCGCCACAATTGCCACCAGGGTGGCGATTGTTGCGACCGAGATGCCTGCAAAATTAATTTAATTTTTAAAAACCATGTTTTTCTTGTATTTCTCCAGAATTAAGTGCTTTAAAATCAAATTTGTAAAATATGAAAATTTTTGAAAAAATATTACTTTTTCAATTTATAAACAAATAAACATGTTCAAAAAAAAAAGTTGATTTCGGTAGAAAAAGCACCGTTTTTTAAGTTTCGGAACAATTTCATTTTTCTAAAATTAGAATCGGTGCAAAATAAATTATGGCGTACTTAAAAACCCAAACGATTAAATATTGAAAAATGTAATTTGAGAGAATACATTTTTGAAGCATTTAAAAATTTTCCAAAATCCAAAAAAAAATTTTTTTCGAAAAAAAAATCATTTTTCCGAAAATCTAATATTTGTTTGTTCAACCAAAACAAAATATTTAAAAATTAGAGAAAAAAATTAAAAACAATTTTTTTTCAATTACAAAATTACAAAAAAAAAATTTTTCAAAATATTTCTTTCGAAACGGCTAAACGACTCTCAACGAGAAAATATATTTGAAAATGCATGAAAATTAGATTTTTGAAACATTTTAATTTTTTTTTTTGAATTCAATCAAAAAATTCCCAATTTTTCCAAAGCGAAAATTGATTTCTTGTTGAGATTGAGAAGATTGTCCAAAAATTTGATTAAAATTAATTTTCGCCTTTTGAAACATTAAAAAATTCTTTCAAATTTTTTTTTTGAAGTTTTAAAAAAAGTTCGTTCAAAATTTCAAAATTCCAAAAAAAAACAATTTTTTTCAAGTTTTCCGAAAATCCATTGGGAATTTTGAAAAAAAAATTAGAAATTGGAAAAATCACATTATTATCCAAAAACAAATGATTAAAATTAATTTGTGAATTTTGAAACATTCAAAAAAAATTTATCTCAAAAAAAAATTTTTTTTTGCAAAACTCACCTAAAAATTGACAGTTGAGCGGAAAATTTTGAAAAAATAAAATTGATAATTTTTGAAAAAAAAATTATTTCAAAATCTCAAAAATTCCAAAAAAAAATCTGAGTGAAAAAAAATTTGAAAAAAAAACAAACAACCAATAATAAGACTTGATTATCGGCAAAAAATTGTTAAAATTTAATTTCTGTCTTTTGAAACGTTCAAAAAATGTTTTTTCAAAACTCCCAAAAAAATGTCTTTTTTCAAATAAAAATTTGTTTGCCTCTATAAAAACGCCTCTCAACGAGAAAATAATTTTAAAAATGCATGAAAATTAGATTTTTGAAAATTTAATTTTTTTTTGAAATTCCCAAAAATTCCCAAATTCCCAAAAAAAAATGTCTTTCAAAATCTCAAAAAGCACAAAAAAATCATTTTTCTTCGAAAATCCAATAGACATGTTTCTGGAAAAAAAAACAAAAATCGAAAAATTGGTTTAAAAAAACTTGCGAATTTCGAATTTTGAACCACATTTTCAAAAAAAAATTTAAAAATTCCAAAAAAAAAAATTGTTTTTCTAAATATAAAAAAAAGGAAGAAACGAACCGAAGAAGGCGACCTTCTTGAGGCTCTCGATCTCGGCGAGTTTGAGTTTTTCGTCTGCCATGACGACGAATCGAAGTGCCGTTGGGACGGCGCGCCTCACTTTTATAGGCCACAAACCGGCTCCTCCTCCTCCTCGAATATATCTGTTATTACTGCTTCTACGTCTCCTTCTTCTTCATCAGAAGACGTACCAGAACAAGCGAACGACTTCTTGTTTGGTTAACACTGGAAAGAAGAAGAAGCGGTTCCTCTTTTTGTTTTCCCCGTTTCGAATTAAGCAAAGATTTACTGTAACCGAATTCCCATTGCCCAAAAAGATTGCGAAACGGCGATAAAACAGAGAGAAACCATTCGGTTCGACTGGTTTTTTCTTGGTGTTCGCCTCGTTTGTTTTTCGCCCCCATGTTTTCAAAGAAAACACACACACTTTTGAACAGTTGGAACGATTGAGCGGGGCAGGAGGCGACGTGGAATGGAATTATTTCATTGGGAATTTTTGAAATGAACCGGAATGGACCGGGCGGCCGGCAGCGCGCACTTCACCGCCCTGGAGGAGGAGGCGTCTACGTGGGTGCGGTGGCCGAGTGGCGCGCGTGTTTGCCTGTCGGGTGGGCGTCCCTGGTTCGGGTTTTTGTGGTGGCATCATTGACTTTTGTTAATAAGAAAGATTTTGTGGATGTAAAAAAGTTTGACAATTTTTTTTTTGAAAAGCTATAGTAACCATAATTTCCAGTTTGAGTAAAGGATAACGACTTAACACAACTCTTTTGTGGATGTAAAAAAAATGGAAAACGTGAAACTTAATAAAACATTACTTTTTAAAAAAAATTTCCATTTTTTTTGTTGAAAATTGAAAATAAATTCCTTTTTATTCAAATTTTACAGTTTAAATTTTAAATTTCCAAAAATTCCAAATTTTTTCAAAACTAATTTTTAAGTAGGGGAGAGTTGGGGATTATAAAAATTATTTTTGTTTTCTTCATTGTGCTTTTTTGAAACCGAAACATACATTTTTCAAAAATTGTATTTTTTACATTAAAAAAAAATTAATTTCAAAAAATTAAAAAATTAATTTTTTACGCGATTTTAAAAATTCCGAACACCATACTTTAAAAAAAAAATTTTTTTGCCTCAAATTGAAAATTAAATTTTTGTTAAAAATTATTAAAATTTCACATTTACAAAAAAAATATTTTTTGGTTAGAAATTGTGAAAGTTTAATTTTAAAAAAATTGTTTTAGTTAAATTGAAGTCAGATTGTGCGATATTTACTTATTTTCAAAAAAGTTTAGTTTTGCAATACCACTTTTTTGTAGCAGACAATTTTCGATTCATTCAAAAAAAAAAATTTATTGGAAAATTATGAAGACCATGATTTCCAATTTAAATTTTAAAAAACTGAAGAACTTTTTTTAAAATCTTCAAACTTTTAAAAATTAATTTTAAAATAATTTTTCAAAAAAAAAATAACAATTTTTTTTTGAAATTAAAAACATTCGCAATTTTTTTAGTTAAATTGATTTCTGAAACATGCACTAATTATCAAAAAAAAAATGCATTTTTTAGTATCATTTCTGTGCAGCAGGTAATTTTTCAACTTTTTTGAAATTAAGTCAAAAATTGGAATATTTTTTTCGAATTTTCGATAAAATTTTTATTCTCCATTTTTCATTACACCCGAATAATTATTAAAGATTTTTTTAAATTGCAATTTCTGTAAAATTGATGAAATGATGAAATTATGGGTTTATGAAAAAAAAAATTTTATCATGAAGCAGAAAAGTAATGATAACCGTTTTTTTTTTCATTTTTTCTATTTTTCTAAATGTATTATTATTTTTTAAATATTTAATCTAAAAATGGCAGTTTTGTTATTTTTTACAAAAAAAAAAAAAGATTGCTTCGCTTAGATAGATCGATTTTTGTTGAAAATCACCAAAACTAAAAAATATCATGAAACAGAAAAATAATTTGAAATTTAAAAAAAAATTCCGTTTTCAAGAATTGATATTCTGGGCTTTTTTTTAAATATTAAAATAATTTAAAATTGCCATTTTTATGAAAATGATAAAACATTTAATTTATGATTTATAAAACGAAAACTTTTCGAAAAAAATTTTGTTTTGACAAAAAACTTTAGATAAAACTATTTTCGTTTAAAATCCGCAAAAATCAAAAACCGACTGAAACAGAAAAACTAATTTTCAATTTTCAATTTAATTGGATCAGAAATCAGAAAAACAAAAAAAAATTAGAAATTCGATTTCAAAAATTAAAATTTCTAGTTTAAATCATTTTTTTAATCGGCAAAAACAAGATAAAATGATTAAAACAGAAAAATTTTTTTTTCCAATTTTCAATTTTTGATATTTTGAACCCCCTTAAGGGGGTTCATTACGCCGCCCATTCATACTCGAATAATCACATTGCGATTCTGATATTCTGATTATTACGTCTTCTTCGTCGTCACGTCTTCTGATAATGGAAATCTCCTCCCCCCTCCTTTTCCATCTCCAACGACTACATTTTCACGTCTTCTGACCGCTCGCGATTCTAGAAAAGAGCTAAGAGCAGTGATATCATCATCATCATCGTCAACGTCTTCTGCTTCTTCTTCTTCTTCTGCTCCTTCTTCCAACGTCTTCTTCCTGCTGAGCATCCCAAATAAAAAAAGTGAAAGTGAAGAAGAAGCTGTACATCCGGTAGAAGACGTGCCGATTCAGAAGACGTCGAATCAGATGAGGAAATTAAGAGAAGAAGAAGAAGGAGAAGAAGAAGTGCTACTTCTTCACTACTTCAAACTCTTTTGGCTCCCCCTGGCTCCAAATGGTACGGAAATTGATGAAATGAGTCATCGCTTCTTTTTTGCCTTCTTTGCTCGTTTCTTGCTCCGCTGCTCCAAATTTCCCCGTGTGTGTGTGTGTGCTCTTTGAGACTGTCACGTGACATTTTTGAGAAATTTTCAATTTTTTTTGAAAATTAATTTTTCAAAAATTAAAAAAATTATTTTTTTTTGGAGAGCACCGATATTGATTGAATTAATTTTGGAATTTAGATTTAAAAAAATAATTTGTTGCTGAAACTTTGAATTTTTTTAAAATTTAATTTATTTCGTTTTGAGGCATTTCATTTAAAAAAAATTAAAAATTTAGAACAGAAAATGCAATTTTTGAAACCGAAAATTTTTAATTATTTTAAAATTTGAATTTAATTTTTTTTTGGCGCCTTCAAAAATAAATCGAATTAATTTTGCAATTTAGATTTGAAAATTAAAATTGTTGATGAAACTTTGAATTTTTTTTTTTTTAATTCAAATTTTTTGATTTAATTTTTAAAAAAATTTTAAAAAAAATAATAAATTCCGTTTTTGGAACCGAAAATTTTTCCATTTTTTTCGGTTTTCGGGGGGTGGAAATTTGAGAATTTTTCACCTGAAAAACTCAAAAAACTCAAAAATTGACGCCGAAAAAGTCATGGGATCCGTGTGGGAATTTTTGGAAAAAAAAAATTGGAAAAAAATTGGAAAATCTCAAAATTCAAAGATTTCTCTTATTTTTTTTTGGTGTTTTGTTAATTTTTCAGCAAATTTCCAAAAAATTCAAAAAAATTAAAAACATTTTTTTTGAAAAATTTAATTTCCATAAAAATTGCATATTTCAAAAATTTCTAAAAAATATAAAACACGCATTAATTTTTTGCGGTACTGCTAAAAAATAAAACTTAATTTAAATTTCAAAAAAAAATGTTTTTCAAAAAATCACAAAAACAAGAAATAAACGAAAAAATCGGTTTTTCATCATCCCATTCACCACCTAATTCCAGGAAGCAAATCATCTTTTTTTCCATTAATCTAATCCACCGCCCATTTCCATGTCGCACCCCCTTTATGAAAACCTCAAATCCGGCCGCTTCTTCTCAATTTTCTGTCCTCTCCCCCCTTCCGAATACGTTATAATTCTTCACCAGAAAGTGAGGAAGGAAGTGGGCGGAGTCTATTGGGGGGTAATTGCAACGAGCCCCACACAAGCCCCGCCCCCTTTTTGCTCCTCCTGCTCCAAATGCTCCGGGCGCGCGCGCGTTGCGGCTGCTCTCTGGCCACCACAACCCCTCCCTCCGGTTGTTTTTATTTGTTTAGTTGGACACATCTTCTCCTCACTCACGTCTTCTCTTTCCCATACTTTTCGTCCTTTGTCACACACACATTTTGATCCGTTTCACCTTTTTTCCATTGGAAAACTTTGAAAAATCATAAAAAATTTCGGAATTGAGCTAGAAAGTCAGTCTACCGCTTAAATTGAAGCTCTTGATACGGAGAATTTGGAAAAAATTGATAATTTTTGAAAAGGTTGCTTTGAAATGACCAAAAACCAAGTTTTCAAAATTTTGAAAAAAAAAAATTTTTTTCCGTTTTTTCAAAAATTTTTGTCGAATTTTCTTCCAATTTTCCTCATTCTTTTGCAATTTCGCTTTTATTTTTCCACATTTTTCAAAATTTTCATCCAATTTCTTGGCAGGTATGGACACGTTATTATGGTACGCGATCGCCGAATTACTCCTCTCGATTCACATCTCGTTCTCCAATCTGCTCGTCCTATGGGTTTATGTGAGGTGAGTCGCGACGACGTCTTCTGAACGAATTCTGAATTCTGAACTCTCTGACGTCGTCAGGTCGAAACACGTGCGAACCGTCACCAACACCTACATCTTCTCGCTGGCGCTCACCGATTTTCTCGCAGGTTAGTCACCGGCCTGGGGAGCTGCTCGCGGGGTGGCAGCGCGTGGCGCAGGTGGGAGTGGGCGCGGCCGGCGGACGACAGGTCGCAGGTTCGTGGCCGCGTGGTGGCAAAGGCACTTTTGTTTGCTTTTTGACGCGTTCCCTCGTCTCGCACCGAAAATCACACGGGTACATGTGTTATTTGCCGAACCTCTTCGCCCCCCCCCCCCTATCCTCTAAATATCCTTCCTCTACGAGCAGCAGCAGCAGTAGGAGGAGGTGGAGAAGGGGGGCAGCTAAAAACCTCTTGAGAAGAAGTTTTTGGGTGCCTTTTTCTCGGCCCTCATAAAAAAAAGTGGGGAATAGGAGGAAGAAGAAGAGGAAGATTGGATATGAATACACTTTACTCACATGTCTCCTCGTCACAAACAAGAAATATAGAAGAAGAAGAAGAAAGAAGAGAGATAAAGGGGGGGGGGGGGGGAGGAAATTTGAATACGCGCCAAATTGAGTAGGGTAAAATGAGCAAAAGTGAAGCGGGAGAGCAAGATTGAAAATCAAAATGTTTCCCTTTTTGCACAATATTCCAAAAAAAACTCGAGAAAAAAAATTTTTTTTTTTTTGGAATTTTTTTCTTAAAAAATTTTTTTTTCAATTTTTATCCTCTGTTTTTTCATTATTTCAAAGAAAAAACAATCAAAATCGGAAAAAAAAGTGAAAAAAGTGGGAAATTCCAGTTCGAAAATTCAAAAATTCAAAATTCGAAAAATTTTCCCGCCGTTTTCCTGCCGTCAATAGAGCGCACTTGCATTATTTCTTCCAATTGAGCTTTTTTTTGAAAAATTTTGAAAAATCTTATTTCTTTTCCGCTTTTCTCACTTTTAATCACATTTTTTCATAATTATTACAAAACACAAATTCCAAAAAAGTGGATTTTTTTGTAAAATTCGAAATTTCGAAATTCAAAAAATTATCGATTTTTTCTGCATTGCAATTTTTTTAAACTAAAAAATAACAATAATGGAATAAATCCGGTAAAAATTGAGAAGGATTGAATTGAACATTGAAAATTCCAGCTCAAAAACTTTGAAAATTCAAAAATTCAAAAATTCAAAAATTCGAAAAAGTTTTCGCGCCAATTTCAGTAGAGCGCACTTGCATCATTCGTTTTCAAGGGACGTTCGTTTTTCAATAATTCTCGGCAAAACAATGTCATTACCCGCATTATTTCAAAAAAAAATTCGAAAATTCAAAATTTCAAAAAAAAAATTTCGCGCCAATTTCAATGGAGCGCACTTGCATCCATACTTGCAGGGGCGCTCGGAATCCCGCTAACAGTGGTGTCGGTGATGACGCGGAAACCGCACACCTTCTACGGATGCCTCTTCGTCCACCTCATCCTCTGTATCCTTTGCACAATTTCCACGTTTCACATGTTGGCAATCGCCATCGACAAATACGTGACCATCTGCTGCAGAGACCGTCTTTTCAGCTCCCGGTACGCCTTCTTTTCTTCTCATCGGTTTTGTTTTCGTTTTCCAGTGCAAACGCGCTCTATTGCGCACACACTGCCAGGAATGAGTGGTGTGCGGTAGAGCGTATTTGCATTTTTGGAGAAATTTTTTGGAAAAAATTTGAAAAAAAACTATGTTTCAAAGATAGCGTTTTAAATTGAAAAATCTACAAGACTCAATCATAATCCAATAAAAAATTTTGAAATTTAATTAAATTTTTTTTCCTTTGAGAAAAAAAATTCTGTTTTCAAAACATTTTTTTTAATTCGGAAAATCGACTTTCTTGATAATTCATCGGCAAGTTTTTCAAAAAAATATTCGTATTGAAACATCAACAAAATTTTAAAAAATAGTTAAATTCTGTTTCGAAATTCCTACTTCAGTCATTAAAAAAAATAACTCGGTCAGAAAGATGATTTTTAAAAAAATCAAAATTTCAATTTTCAATTTTTCCATGTTCACCCCCTTTAATCAATGTCAATCAATCAATAATCAATCAATAGTAAGGGGGTAAATCAATGTATTTTGAATTCAATTTTTTTTCCCGAAAAACATGACCGTTTCTGAAATTTTCCCTTAATTTGGGTAATCAATATTATCAATGTTACAACATTGAGTACATGTAGAAAAATTGAATTATTAGAGAAAAAAAACTTTTTTTTTTGAAAATTAAAAACAAATTTTCCGCTTCAATATTCCCATTTAATCAAATTCCGCAACTTGAAATAATGGTTCCTCTACCGAAAGAAATTTTTAAAAAGATTTTCGATAAACAACACGCGGCGCCGTCATTCCGGAGCGTTGTAAAAAAAAATTTAAAAATTTCCTTATGAAATTTTTTTCAAAAAAAAAATTCATTTTTAATTACCATTTGAACTCCATTATCAACAATATTGGGTAAACAATTTGGCCAGAAAAAAACCAATTAATTTCGTGAAAAGAAGAAAAAATGTATCGAAAACCACTAAAAATTCACTGAAAATCCAAAATTCTTCGTTTCAAAAATCCCATTTTTACGCGAAAAAAAAACAATTTTTTGATAGTAGCTTCTTGTCCGAACTTTCGGAAAATTGAAAAAAAAAATCCATTTTCGCAGTTTTCCAAAAAAAAAAAAAAAAAAAATTCATGTTTCTAAAATATTTTTGAAATTTTGAGTAATAAAAACGACATTATTGTCATAAGTTCTTTCTCGAAAAAAAAAGTATTATTAAAAAAAATATTTCTCTTTCGACAAAAATTGTTTTTTTTTCATTCCAAATTTGATTTTTGATTTATTATTATAAAAAATTGGAATTTTTTCATTATAAAAAAAAGTTTTTGATATTATCGGTGTCGATTTACGGTGTTGGTCTCGCCACGAAAATATTCAATTTTTTCCCTCGAATGTTTTTTTTTCTTCTCTTCGTGGCGAGACCCAACGCCGTAAATCGACACAAGGACATTTCTAAGAGTATTGCATTCAAAAAAAAAATTCGATAATAATTTTGAAAATAAAATTTTTGAAAAAAAAAATTAATTTTCAAAATTTCAAAAAAAAAAAAAATAATTTTTATAACAAAAAATCACATTTGAAAAATTTCAAAAAATCAAATTTATATTTGAAAAATTCAAAAAAAAAAACCAATCCTTATTTTCCCCAAAACCTCTGTTTCATTCTCCCTATTCATTGATATTTCTTGATAAGCAGTAATATTGAGCCGTGAAGTGTGAAGTGTGCAACAATTAGTAGTAATCCCCCACAATTTGTAATAGATCCCATCGATCAAAATGTCTCGACGAGCACAATGCTCGGCGAGCAGCACAACTTCCAGTGTGCTCTCTGGAGCCCGTCCGTGCTCCATAGAACTCGCTCTGCGGAGCAAAGGGGGGGGGGGGGGGATCCTCCTGTTTTGCTCCAAAAACAGAGAAACGAAAGAACGCGCGGAGGGGAGACGAAGAAATTCAATTTCCCCCGCCCCATTCTCGGGCCCCCGTCTAAATTGCACGTATATATATCAGTGAGAAGAAGAAGGGGAAGAAGACGTCGTCGTTTCGTTTTCTTCTGGAGAAAGCCACGTGCCGGGAAGGGGGGGGGGGGGGGGGGGGGACAAACTAGCACAAAGTTCAGATTTCTCGCTCCCCCCTTTTTCCTTTTTTTTCGGGTTGCAAAGGCGACAAAAATCTGCGCCCTGGGGGCATTTTTTGGGGCCCCCACGACCACGTCTCGATGGAGAGAAAATTTTTTTTTTTTTGGGTTAAGGGGGCTCGATCTGTAAAATTTCAAAAAAAAAATTTTTTTTTTGGAAAACAGCGAAAAAATTTATTTAGTAATTATCAAGTACTCAAATTTAGATAATTTCCAATTAGAATTAAAAGGGAAAAGAAATGGAGAAGCTGGAATTTTTTTTCCAAAATTAGAAAAAAAAATTTTTGTTAAAGGGGGTCGAACATCAAAGTTAAAAAATTTTTTATGGACTCAAATTTAGATAATTTCCAATTAGAATTAGAAGGTAAAAGAAATGAAGAAGCTGGAATTTTTTTTCCAAAATTAGAAAAAAAAATTTTTTGGGTTAAGGGGGGTCGATCTTAAAGTTTTGAAAAAAATATTTTTTTGGAAAACAGCGAAAAAATTAACTTAATAATTAAATGATAGTCAAATACTCAAGCTTAGGTAGTTTCAATTTTTAAAATTAGAATGAAGAATCTGGAATTAATTTCAAAAATTAAAAAAAAAAGAATTTTTTTGGTTAAGGGGGGTCGATTTTTAAAATTTTTAGAAGTATTTTATTTTTTGAAAAACAGCGAAAAATTAATTTTATAATTACCGAGTACTCAAACTTAGATAGTTTTGAATCAGAATTAGGTGGGAAAAGAAATGGAGAAGATGGATTTTTTTTCAAAAATTAGGAAACAAATTTTTTTGTTAAAGGGGGTCGATATTTGAAGTTTTTTTTTTCATTTTTTTAGAGAGAGCACAGCAAAACAGAATTTAATTTTAATTTTTCATTGAACTTTGATAGTTTTGCATAAGAATTAGAGAAGAAAGCTTTTTTTTAAAAAATTAAATTAGAAATTGAGAAGCTGAAAATTTTTTTTTTTTCGGTTAATGACGGCTGATAATTTAATTGTTTTAAAATTAAATAATTTGAAATAATTAGATAAACTTGTGTAGAAAATTTTAAAAAATTTTCAAAAAAAAATCCAATTTCTGAAAATTTAAAAAATTTTTTTCTTCACGGGGGTCCAGTTTCTAATTACAAAACAAAAATTTATTTTATTTATATTCAAATTTAATTTTTCAAAAATTTGTAAAAAAATGTTTCAAAACTCGAACAAGTAACTATTTCGTTTTATTATAATTTTGGTCTATTCACAAAAGTAAGAGCTTCAAATCGAATAAAAAAATAAAATTAAAGCTGGAAATTTGTTTTCTCGAAAATTTTTAAATCTTTTCAATTTTGTGTTTAGAATCAGCCAAAAAATTAGAGAATTTGTTTTTCATTTCTAATTTTCCTTCAATTTTTATGTTTCACTTCACTTTTTTTTAAAATTTATATTTAAAGAATTTCAACTCCGAATCGGATTGGGAAAAATGAAAATGAAAAATTTATAAAAATTTTTTTTTCTGTTTTAAATCAGCTATTTTCAATTTTCCAATTAAAAAAATCTTCAATGGGTTTTGGAATTTATGTTTTTTTGGTAAAAAAATCTCTCTTCGTCAGGTTTCAAAATTATTTATTTTTGATAAACAATTACTATAATAACCCCAAGAAACAGTTTTTTTTTTGGAAATTTATGGAAAAAAAAATTAAAACATTTTCAAAAAAAAAAAAAATTTTTTTTTGAATTTTTTTGGCGCCTAGTGAAAATTCATTTTATTTTATCGATTCAGAAAAAAAAATCAATCATCAGGAAAAAAATTATTTTCCAAAAAAAATTTTTTTAAACAAATATTTATTATCCACCCAATTTCAAATAAATGTTTTTTTGGTAAAAAAATCTCTCTTCGACAGGTTTCAAAATTATTTATTTTTGATAAACAATTACTATAATAACCCCAAGAAACAGTTTTTTTTTTGGAAATTTGTGGTGGAAAATAAGAATTGGAAAATTTTTCAAAAAAAAAAAAATTTTTTTACTTGTTTGGCCCCTAGTAGAATTTGTTTTATCGATTCAGAAAAAAAAAATTAATTTTCCGAAAAAAAAAATTTTTTTTCTAAAAAAAAATTTATTCACTCCAATTCCATTGACGTCTTCTGGCCTCCCCCCAACACCTTCTTCGTCTTCTTCTTCTGTGAATCGCCATATTAAAACGACGCCACACTCACTAATTTGCGAGTTTTTCCGTTTCGCTCAGATCAGAAATAGCCGCGGGAGGAGAAGAGCTCACGCGCGCATTTCCGGGCTCTCCCTCTCTCTTGCTCATTTCGGATTGAGCCAATTTGAGCCGCCGAGCCACCGAGAGCCACCGAGCAAAAGTGTTTTGCTACTCTCAATCCGAGAAGAGAATAAGAAAATTTGAGGGATCTTCTTCTTTTAATTTTTTTTCCATTTTCAGACGAAAACGAGCCATTTTCCTGTTGGCCTCCTCGTGGACACTGGGCCTTTTCGTCGCCATTTTGCCGCTTTTCAACGTGTTCGGATTCGCCGAGTGAGTTTTCGTTTTTATTATTTAAAAAATGTTTTCATTCAAATTTTAATGGAAAATTATTTGAGAAAGAAAAATTTTGCAAAATTTTTTTAATGAAAAATTTTTTTTTTCCTAATGAATTATTATTTTTTCGAAAAATTGGAACTTAAAAAAAAAAAAATTATTTTGTGTACTTTGCATCATTCGAAGTTTTAAAAATTTATTTTGGGACAAAAATTTGAATAGTAGAATTGAGTTTTTTTTTTTAATTTTTAAATTTTTTTTCCGAGTTTCTGATTAATAAAAAACTTTTTTTGTTCAAAAATTCGAAGTACCATTATTTTTTCTGAATAGAACTGAAAATTTTAAAACATTTCTAAAACAGACAAAAAAAATCATGTTTTCAGTTTCAAAAAATGGGGGAAAAATCCATGCGTATATAAAAAATTCATTCAATACACATTTTGCTTGAACAACTGAAATAGAAATCCCTATCATTTTTTTTGAAAACAAAATTCAAAATATATTTATTTTTAAAAAAAATTTATTATTTTTTTTTCGAGTTTTTAGTATATAAAAATAAAAATGATTTTTTTGACAGAAAAATAATTATATTTTCTGTTTTAAAAAATATGAAAAATCGCTTTAAAAAAATGCATTCAATACAAATTTTGTTTAAAAACTTTTAAATAATCCTTAGAATTTTTTTTTGGAAAAAAATTCCAAAATACATTTATTTTTTTACTTCGCATCATTAGAATTTTCAAAAATTTACTATTGGACAAAACAATTTAATAGTAGAATTGACATTTTCTCAAAAAATTTTAGTTTTTTTTCCGAGGTTTTGATTAATAAAAAAGTTTTTTTTTTCAAAAATGCAAAGTACTATTATTTTTCCGAAAAAAACTGAAAATATTAAAACATTTTTGAAACATTTAAAAAACCATGTTTTCAATTTCAAAAAATGTGGAAAAAACCTATCCGATTATGAAAAAATCATTCAATAAAAAATTTGTTTGGAAACTTAAATTAAAAATGCTTATTAGTTTAAAAATATGGAAAAAAATCCAAGTAATTCAATAAATTTTTTTGAAAGTTTTAAAAATTCAATACAAACAAAAATTTTCCAAAAAATGAAAATTTAAAATTTAATTTTACTATCACAAAAAATGTGTGTATTTTCCAGTTTTTAATTTTATCTTTACTATACTATTTGCGTTATGGACTTTGTCTTTCGCTCAAACCTAAATAACATTCCAACCTTTGGACCGATCGGTCTGATATTTTGCATAGCCTTATGGGTCTCAGAGCGCTTCACCTCTATAACATTTTTGGTCGGGATTACGGTAGGATTACGGTACCTACAGTAGAAACGGCCATTTTTGACACTTTTTCGTACCGAACCGATTGACTCCAAATTTTTATGGGAGCATACTTAGGGTGGGGGAATGTCACTACTAAAATATCTAAGAGGTTGTACGAGGATTACGGTAGATACGGTAGTCTGAATTTCGCAACCTCACTTTTTCAAAGTGTTACAGTTGCCGTTGAGAGGATAGGGGGACCGTGGGGAGGGGATATTTTTGAGAGGTGGGGAGGGTACTACAGTTACAGTAACCGGAAATTATCGATTGATTCGGATTACGGTGGAAACAGAGGGACGGATATTTGTCTGCGTCTCTCACTTTCACACACTCTCTCGCCTCCTTTTCTCGAAAAATGAACTGGAATCTCCCACAAACTGATGGAATGTTCCAGAAAGAGAGCAGGGAAAGGGAGAGAGAGGTTTCATAAATTTGGCGGGAGATTCAAACTTTGGAGGGAGGTCCCTTTTGGCGGGAGATTCAAACTTTGGAGGGAGGTCCCTTTTGGCGGGAGATTCAAACTTTGGAGGGAGGTCCCTTTTGGCGGGAGATTCAAACTTTGGAGGGAGGTCCCTTTCGGCGGGAGATTCAAACTTTGGAGGGAGGTCCCTTTTGGCGGGAGATTCAAACTTTGGAGGGAGGTCCCTTTTGGCGGGAGATTCAAACTTTGGAGGGAGGTCTCTTTTGGCGGGAGATTCAAACTTTGGAGGGAGGTCCCTTTTGGCGGGAGATTCAAACTTTGGAGGGAGGTCCCTTTTGGCGGGAGATTCAAACTTTGGAGGGAGGTCCCTTTTGGCGGGAGATTCAAACTTTGGAGGGAGGTCTCTTTTGGCGGGAGACAAACTCATGTTAAAGACCGTTTTACAAAAACCTTTTTGCACAAAAAAGCGTGCCGCCAACTTCAGCGAAAGCCAGTGGGTAGACGCGGCGGTAGCCGCGTCTAGCCGCTGGTTTCAATCTATACTTGGAAAAAAATGAGCAATGGAAATTTGCTGAAAACATTAAAATATTATTATTTTTCAAAAAAACTGTAAGTTAAAAAATGTTTAACACAGTAAAAAATATAATATTTTCCGTTAAAAAGCATGAAAAATTTATACGAATAAAAAAATTTATTTAAAAAAAAACATTGTTATGTTGTCAAATTAATTTTTAAAATAAAATTAAAAGTTTCAATTTTTTAATTTTGTCCAAATAAATTATTGTTCCCGAGCAAAAATCGAAATTTAAAAGTTCCGCAAACCGGGAAAAATTTCAAATTTAAAAAATTTTATTCTCAAGAAATTTCTTTTTTTTTTTTTTAAGTTTAATAAAAATAGTGAAATTGGCATTTCCGTATATTTTTAAATTAAAAAAAAAATTAAATCGGGGTCCTCCGTGAAAGACTATTTTCTACAAAATAACCGTAATTTTGAAAGTTTGTGGAACAGAACAACTGTTTTTTTTTCTAATTTTGAAAAAAATCGAAAAAAAAACATTTTTTCAATGCATTTTTTGAACTGTCGATCACTTTTTAAATCCTTTTTTCTCGTTAAATTCCCAAAAAAAAAATTTTTTTTTTTTTAAAGTTTACTGTTTCGAAAATGTGATTGAAAAGTTTTCAAATAATACGATTTCGATTTTCTCAAAATCGTGGATCTTTTCAAATTTTGACACGTTTTTTTTTTCAGAAGTGCCTCCCTTTAAAATTAGAAAATTGCAAACAAAATTTTTTTTTCAAAAAAAAAAGTTCACTTGTGAAATTTAATTAATTCTGGCTTCTCCAACGTCTTCCAACTTCCAGCTTCCAACTTTTTTTTTCCAATTTTCCAATTTCTTTGAAATTGGAAGAAAAAAAACTGATTAGAACGAGCGGAAAGCGCTCTTTTTCTCACTTTTAATTTCCGATTCGCCAACAAAAAAGTAGGATAAGAGCATTTTTTCCTTTCTGGGGGCTCGGGGAAATTGGACGACTGGAAATGCACAAATTTAAAATTATTTTAAAAAATTATAATTTTTTCTGTTCTTTTTTTTTGGAAGGGGCTTGATAACTATATATTAAATTTTTGAAGACCGGGACACTTTTGTAACAAAAACTTTGAAAAATTTTTTTTTTCAAATTCCAAACAAAAAACGGCAAAAAAATTTCAATTTTTGAAACATTAAATTATTCAAATATTATTATTTTTCAAATATTATTTTCACAAATTTCGAACAAAAAACGGCAAAAAATATTTTTTTTTTGAAAAATAAAATTTCCGAGCACTAATATTATTATTTATTGGATCTGTTTTTTTTCAAATTTCGAACAAAAAACGGCAAAAAATTGTTTTTTTTTGAAAATAAAATTTTGAAGCACTAATATTATTATTTTCAAAATCTTATTTTCACAAATTCCGAACAAAAAACGGCAAAAAAATATTTTTTTTTTTTGAAAAATAAAATTTCCGAGCACTAATATTATTATTCTTAAAATTTTTTTCACAAATTTGGAAGTATGAACGGCAAAAAATATTTTTTGTTTTTGAAAATACAATTTTGAAGCACTAATATTATTATTTTCAAAAAATTTTTTTCAAATTTCGAACTAAAAACGGAAAAAAATTGTTTTTTTTTTTGAAAAATAAAATTTCCAAGCACTAATTTTATTTTTTTTCAAATACCAATTTTTAAATTTAATTTAACTAATATTTCTATTTTTAAACCATTTTTCTTCAAATTTTGAACAAAAAACTGCAAAAAATAAATAAAATTTTTTTTTTTGAAATTTTTTTAAAAAAAATTTCCAAAAAATTCTCGTTTTTTCCAATTCCAGAACGCAATCGTTGTTCGCGCAGAACGGCGAGCAGTGCTACTTCACAGTGGTCGTCGACTATCGGTACCTCGTCTACGTCATCTTCTTCTCGACGATTCTCGCGCCGACGGCCATCATTGTGCTCCTCTACTCGAGCATTTACAGCCGCATTCGGACCGAGGAGAAACAGGTTATCCCTATTTTCTAATTTTTTTTTGAATTGTGCAAATGCGCTCTATCGCACTTTTCGACAAAGTGCGATGGAGCGCACTTGCATTTAATTTTTTTTTTGATGTGGCAAAAAAAATGTTTCTAAAATAAAACGGTAAATAAAACAGAGTTTTAAAATGTTTGAAAAATTAGTTTTTTTTTGAGAATTACGTAAGAAAAAGCGGAATACAATCAAAATTTGAAAAAAAATCCAAAAAAAAAAAAAAATTTTTTTCGCAAAAAAATTTTTTTTCAAATTTTCAATTAAATTAAATTTAATTTTTCATTTTTTTTGTTTTCTCTAATTTCAGGTGAAATGTCTTTTGCGGCAGTCGGAACGTGAACGACGGATGCAGGGAAGACGGAAATTGATTCGAATCCTCCTCATTCTCGTCGTTTCCTATGGTATTTGCTGGTCAGTTATTTATTCATTTTTTTCTGTTTTTCAAAAAATTTTAAATTTCAATTGAATTGAAATTCGGACTATCCGGTAGTTCAGTTTGGAAATTTTGTTCATTTGAAAAAAAACAAAAAAAAGTTTTTTTTTGTTAATTTATATTTTTTTCAATTTTTGAGGGGGCACATCGTACATTGGTTTTGAAATTCTATTCTGAAAAAAAAAATACAGTTGAAACCGTATTTTTTTGCTAAAAAATATTTATTTTAAAAATTAAAAATTAACTTTTACAAGTTAAAATTTTAAATTTGGAACTTTCAAGAATATTTCCAAAAAAAATTCAATTTTTAAATTATTTTTTAAAATTTTTAATTGAATTGATAATCGGGCTGTTCGGTAGACCAGTTACAAAGTTTTGTTAATTAAAATAAAAAATTGTTTTTTTTTTTACAAATTTTTGACGGGCCACACCGTAGATTGGATTTGAAATTCACTTCTGAAACTTAAAAAAATCAGATAAAACCGCATTTTTTTTGTTCAAAAATACTTTTTTCGAAAAATTAAAAATTATTTTCGAAGCGTAAAAATTAGAAATTAGAATTTCTCAAATTTTCAAAAATTTGGAACTTTCAGGAATATTTCCAAAAAAAAAAAAATTCAATTTCTAAATTATTTTTAAAAATTATTTCATTTTTATAGCGTTATAGATTGGTTTTGGAATTCACTTCTGAAACAAATGCGGGAGTTGAAACCGCATTTTTTTTTTGCTCAAAAATACTTTTTAAAATTAAAATTTATTTTTGGAACGTTCAAGAATATTTCAAAAAAAAAAAATGTTTTGAATTATTTTTAAAAATGTTTCAATTGAATTGATAATCGGGCTGTTCGGTAGTTCAGTTTGGAAATTTTTCTCATTTGAAAAATTTTTAAAAAAAATGTATTTTAATTTCCTATATTGCACACATGTGATTGGATTTGAAATTAACTTCAGAAATTTAAAAAAAAGTTGAAACCGATTTTTTACTGCTAAAAAAAAACTTTTTAAAATTAAAATTTATTTTTGAAGCATTTTTCAAAAAAAAAAGGGAATTTTAATCTAAATTTTACTGTTATGAAAAATGTATATTTTTCTGTTTTACTTACTTGGATACTTGGAGTCCGTTTGATCAAGTCATTTGGAGACTGCGGACAAATTCGGACCACTGCGAACGATCCTTTCTGGCCCATGTTGACCAGGACGTTTTTGCGGGGAGCCTTCCTAGTCTTCTTCTGCCGTCCACTATGCGACCGTCCCTTGCCAGCTCGTCCATGTGTTTTTTGAAGTCGTCCTTCACGTCGTCGTCCCATCGTTTCTTTGGGCGCCCTACACTCCGGTGCCCGTCGCGGGGCTGCCATTCTGTGCAGATCCTGGTCCAACGATCTCCTTTGAGTCTTGCGACGTGTCCAGCCCATCTGGCCTTTTTGGTACGAATGAAAGTGACGATGGAAGACGGTCTCAGCTTGATCTTGGCGTGTTCCGCGAGGGCCTGGGCGGCGCGCTCTACTCTTGAAGTGGCGTCGGCTGTGAGAGTCCACGTTTCACTCGCGTAGAGAAGCGCGGGCAGAATGTTCTGTTTGAACATGAGATGACGGCCTTTCGCGTCCATCCTCGTCAAAACTGGTTGGATAGAGTGAAGAGCGGCCCAACCGCTTCTGATTCTCCGCGAGATCTCGCTGTCCATCTTGCCTTCGGCGTCGATCCACCTTCCCAAGTAGCGGCACCCACGAGCGGCAGCCAGAGTGTCTCCCGATGGGAGAGTCAGGCTGTTACTTGTTCCTTTTCCGTTGGTCAGGAGGATGGTCTTGGAGGAACAAACAATTGCAATTTTTCTTGGTTAAAATCCAAAATATTAACCGTTTCTAAACGAAAAAATAGATCAATCGATAAAAAATTCGATAATATGAACAATGTCGAGAAAAGAATGAATCAAATCCGATCAGTATTCATTTTAAAAAAAAATTATTTTTAAAAAAATATCTAAATTAAAAAAAAAACCAAAACTAGATTATAAAATCAGGAGCCACTCTAAAAATTCAAATTTTTGACTAACTTTCCAAACAAGAAATGTTTCTAAATGTGAACCAAAACTCGTAAAATACCAGGTACCCTCTGTACATCATCAACACCATCGACTACTTTTGGCCGCAGTTCTCGATCAACAGTCTGACACTGTGGACAGTGATCATGTCACACATGTCGTGCGCCCTCAATCCCCTCATCTACGCCTACGGAATGCCCGGATTCAAAAAAGTATGTCTTGTTCTGTGGAATGCGATTTTCAGCCTCAAAACGATACCGTAAAACATTTCTCGGTAATAGTGATCAAACGCGCTCTACTGCTAATTTGGCAAAAATCATTCATTCTATACATGATCACAATTTTCATATCTTATTTCGTGCATGTACACTAATTATCGACCATGTATCGATCAGCCCCCGTTCTCACCTGTCTATCTTGATCGATCCCTAATTACCCTAATAAGCCCCGTTGTCTCGCACCTACAGATCTTGATTAGTCATTTATCTAACCAAGGCCCGCCCCCTTGGGTTACACCTGTTCGGCCCCTATCTTCATCGATCAATTATCGGAGATGAGCCCTTTTGTGTGGGATTTGTGCGCACCTATCTTGATCATGGTGATACGCCACAAGTCGTGAGTGCCGAAACAAAACCTTCCGGAATAGAACTTTATCACTGTTTAGCCCCCCCCCCCCCCGCCCCCCGTAAATCGACATCAGCGAGACTCACGGTACCACTCGTTTACATTGTATTGGTACAATAGAGCACATTTGATTACCACTCACATTTTTCACCCTCAATTTCCATTTCCCATCCCATTGGTTTTGCAGGCGCTCCGCGCATTCTTCAACATTCAAACCGACAACAACACGTGTGCCAACTATTCGTGTTATATGCGGTAAGAGTCTGGAGTTTGTGTTGCTTGCTCTCTGTTGGGGGGAACAGCTGAAAATAATGAATGCATGGGGAAGTGGAAGTGGCGACAAGAATTCGAGTCTGCGTCTGCTCAAAAGTCTCGTTTTTCACGTTTTTCTGCGAAAAAATGATGTCAAAAACAAAACGTTAAACAATGAACCAAAGCGTAATTTCGGAGCATCGTACTCTAAAATTTTAAGAATTAACTTTTTGAGGAGAAAAGTGAGGAGAAAACCGTTTTTTGGCAAACAAACCGAAAAAAAAGCTAAAGCAGAAACCAAAGCGTTGTTTCGGAGCATCGTTCTGAGCGAATTGGCGCTAATTTAAAAAATTTAAATTTTACTGTTTCGTTTTCTATTTTTGTTTTTGAGCGCGTTTGCATTGGAAGTAGAAAAACGACTTTTCGATACAGTTTAAAATGCATCTTACATTTTGAAAAAGCGATGTAAATAATGATCACCCACAGATTTTGGCTGATGTTGAATTTTTTGATACTAGAGCTTCAGAGCTCTATATCTTGAAAACTAAAAGAGATAGGGGAAAGTTGTCAACTAACAAAATGTTCCTCAAATTGTCAGCTATATTTTGTTAGTTGACATGTTTACCCTACCTCTTCCAGTTTTCGAGATATGACCCTCTAAAGTGCAACTACTGGCTCCGACATCTCTAGAATCATTCCACCACTCAGATCCACCGGCAACCAGAAGCAACGAAGCATCAGTGTTCGCGGAATGCCCTACGAATCCTCACTGGCCGCGATTCGCAAAATATCGGCGCCAACGCCTACAATGATCGATCGGCATCGCTCGAGACGACGTCAAACTGTGGACCATATTGATCTATGAGCAAAAGTCTATGAGCAAAAGTGCCCTCTCTTTGCCCATTTTTAACCTCTTCTCTCCTTATCTTTTTATTTATTTTTCGCTCCATTTTGAACTGGTCTCGGGAAGGCTTAGAAAGGCTCTAAAACGGAAAAGTTTCCATGTAGATTTACGGGCTTGGCCACCGTAAATCGACACAAGAGGCCTATGGCCGAACTTTTGCATATTCCCGGATTTCTCGGCCAAGACCTTGTTTCGTTTGGACTGATTACAAAAACGGCCTAGGAATCCGGGAATGGCTAAAGTTCGGCCGCGAGCTAAGCGGTTTTCAAATCTCGTAAATCGACACAAAACGTCGATGGCCGAACTTTTGCATTTCTTGGATTTCTAGGCCACCGATTATGTTCCACATTGAAATGTTCCAGGAAAAACCTATTAATCATCCAGTTTTCATGTAGATTTACGAGCTAGGCCACCGTAAACCTATACAAGAGACGTGGCCGAACTTTTGCGTTTTCCCGGATTCCTAGGCCACCAAATCGGTTCCATTTTTAACTGGTCTCCTAAAAGCCTTGAAATCACAAGTTTCCGGGTAGATTTACGAGCGAGACCCCCGTAAATCTACACACACCCACCATGACCGAACTTTTGCACTTCCCGCATTTCTAGGCCACCGAATCATTCCTCCACTCGTTCTTTCTCGTTTTTTCTCCATTTTTCGATCACAAAATCGCATCTCGCCACTTTTACTGGTGTCCCTTCCATTTCCATTTTTGATCTCAAAAAAAAAATATATATTCAAAAAATGCTCCCCCCCCCCAAAATAAATAAATAAATAAATGGAAACTGATCCCAAAAACGAGATGAAGCGGCAAAAAATGACGAATTTCCATCGCCAAATTCTCCGTTTTCACCTGCTCAATTTCCGTTTTTCAAGAAAACTAAGAAGCCAGTGAGATTTGTCAGAATCGCCTGAAAATTGAAAAAAAAAATTCCCCGCTCCGGCTCATTCCAAAACAGAAAAACGATATGAATTCGCCGACGAATTTGACGTTTCCCGCCGTTTTCAGCACGTTTTACGACGATTTTCAGCACAATTTGCGGTTTTTTGGTGAGTTTTCGCATCTTCGGGCTGCATGGGTTTTCGGTTTTTCGGGCGTAAAAAATTTCAAAATAGGTTCTAAGAGTCAGTCGACCGCTCAAATTGTAGCTAATTTTACGGCCAATTTTATGAAATTTACTTGGAGTTTCCTTGATTTTTCTACGGCTCAAAAAACTCCGGCTAGTAGGCAGGCAGGCCTGATCAAACTCAGGCTTGCGAATTTTGGGCCCGGCCCCGGCTAGCCTGTTCCAAGTCTTTTTTAGACATAGAATTGGGCAATTTTTGAGCAAATTTTATACAATCTAAAATCTCGGGTTTGCCGGTAGCCTTAGCTGTGTACTCCTCTCGGACAATGCTATTTTTCAGCAATCTTCTCATTTTTCGATTTTTTTCCCAATAGACGGATTTTCTCAGTGTTATCATCTGTTATAGTTAAAACACAGTTTTAAAGCGCATGGAAACAGAAAAAAAAGAAAAAAATCCGGTTTTTTACAATTTTTTAAAAAATTGAGATTTCATTGTCCGAAAGGAGCACGGACGAGAACATCAAATCGTCTACGGGTTTTTTGAGCATAAAAAATTTCAAAATAGGTTTTAAGAGTCAGTCGACCGCTCAAATTGTAGCTATTTTAACGGGCAATTTCATAAAAAATATTAGAAATTTCCCCGATTTTTATACGGCTCGAAAAACGTCGGCTCATCCATCGAAAGACGAGTTCGGGCGATTTCTGAAGAGTTGAAAGATCAGAAATGTTTCGAGTAGTTCTTATGAAAAGGAACTCGTTACTGATTCATTACTGTTTGTTGCCCGAACATCTGTTTCGGAAAACAGACAAACAATTTTTTCAGACTTGAAAAAACGACGGAGCGGTAGGGTTTTCGGTGTTTCGAGCGTAAAAAATTTCAAAATAGGTTTTAAGAGTCAGTCGACTGCTCAAATTATAGCTATTTTAATGGGGAATTTTATAAAATTTACTAGAGGTTTCCCCGATTTTTCTGCGGCTCAAAAAACGCCGGCTAGTCGACATACAGGTCGATCAGACCCAGACTTGCGGACTTTCGGCCCGGAACCGGCTAGCCGGTCGCAATTCTTATTTAGACGTCAAATTGGGTACTTATTGAGCAAATTTTACAAAGGGGGCGTGGCCAATTTGCAATTGCCGCACGCTTCTTCAGACTCCAGTTTAGACCGTGCGGCACTTGCAAATTGGCCACGCCCCCAAGCATACGTGGAAGTTCACACACTGCCCCCGAAAAAAACAACAATGTTAAGGAATTTTTTTGTGTTTGGAGTTCCGCAAACACCGCGCCAACGTTGCCTACCGTACTTTTCACGTCAAAAAGCACTGAAAACGGCCTTGCGCGGTGTTTGCGAAACTCCAAACACAAAAAAATGCCTTAATGATTTTTTGAAATTCGCCGTTAAAATAGCTACAATTTAAGCGGTCGATTGACTCTTAGAACCTATTTTGAAAGTTTTTATACTCGAAAAACCAAAAACCCTACAGCGCCGCCGTTTTTTTGAGTCCGATAATTTTTTTTTGTCTGTTTTCCGAAACATATGTTTGGTCATCAAACAGTGATGAATCAGTCATGTTTAGATTTATATATCTCGATTTTATGAGAATTACTCCGAATACAATTTTTTTTTCTCAAAATAACTTCTAACAGTCAATCGACCGCTCAAATTGTAGCTATTTTAACGGCAAATTTCAAAAAATTAACTAGAATTTTCTCCATTGTTTCTCCTCTTCACAAATCCTCCAGATCCGTCAAGGCCTGGCCAGGGGCGGCCTTACGATGGGCCGTCGTTTATCAAGCCGGAGAAAAATCGGAAAATTTCCGAGTAAAATTTACAAAATAGCCCGTAAAAATAGCTACAATTTGAGCGGTCGACTGACTCTTAGAACCTATTTTGAAAGTTTTTATGCTCGAAAAACCAAAAACCGAATGCCTCGCTATCTTCGTGACACCGTTTTTCGAGGCAAGAAATGTTTTTTTTTTCTGTTTTTCTAAATTAATTTACTGAAAACAAATAACAAAAATTGATTAATCAATGGTCGGAAAGATGCTGATTTTTATTTAAAAAATTAAATTTTTTTGGGAAATCTTGTGTTTCAAATGTTTCTCAAAAAGTCAATAGTCCATTGCTTTGCAATTTCTTTATCTTTTCTAGTAGAAAACTAGTGCGTGTATTCCAGAAAAAACGAAATCCTTCTTCAATTTCATCGCCATCACCTCCTCGTTCTTCACATTCATCACAATAATCATTGTGGCGAAGGCGAGCTCACGGCTCAAATCCGAGTAAGTCAATCGCCCCTATCTCGCTAACCAAAAGAGATATCAAAAAGTTGTCAACTACAAAAATGTGGCGCTTTTGATAAGGAACAAATTATCAGTTGCAACTTTTTTCCCAGCTCTTCTAGTTTTCAAGATACACTTCCAGATATCGGAACATCCTGCTCGCCCAGCTGACGTTGGCGTTGTGCGGTAGTTTTCTGATCACTGTGATCTCGCCGTGCTTCCTGCTACCGTACCCGGTGCTCTTCCTCTCGGGACCCATGGCCATCGATTATCGATTCACGTGTGAGTTTGTGAAGTGCGCTCCATCGCACTCTGAGAGCAAAAGAGCGCACTTGCAATTTCGCTCTACGGGAAACTTCGATAGAGCGCATTTGCCTGGGAACATTCCAGTATGCAAACGCGCTCTGTTGCACTCTCCCGCGCGCTCTCTCTCTCTCTCTCAACCCAAAAGTGGTGCGATAGAGCGCACTTGCATCGGATCGATTTCCTGTAGTTTCAAGTCAACGCAATTTCGCTCTATTGCACTTTAGCGTTCTCTATACGCTCTCTCGTTCAAGTTCGATAGAGCGCATTTGCAATTCAAACGATCTCTTTGCCTCGAAGTGCGATAGAGCGCACTTGCATTGTATCGAGATAATGTAGTATTGGTTCAATACAAATGCGCTCTACTGAACTCTAGCTTTCCCGGTCGAAAGCTCAATAGAGCGCACTTGCATTCCCATTCCCATCTCCCCCATTTTGCAGTATATCTCTCCTCGCTGGTCGTCATGGTCTACTTCTTTCCGACGATGTTGCTCCTCTCGTTTGGCCTCATCTACAACTTCATGTCCCTCAAACAACTCGCCACCCAGATCTTCAACATTTCGGTGGACCGTCTCATGAAGACGTCCATCTTCATCGTCACCGTCACACTTCTCACCGCCAACGTCTTCCTGCTGACGCGCGTCGGCGGCGAGACGCATCAGAAGGCGTTGCAGGCGGACGTCGTCAGCCGTGTGGATGCTCGATGCGCCGAGCTCTTCCGTCAGTACGCCGCCTTCGTGTTCGACATTCGCTCGTGGCCGATTCTGGTGGCGTCGGTGGAGGCGTTGACGTTGTCGCTCGCTTCTGCCATCTTTTGCGGTGGTCTTGCTGCTTTGTGAGTTGAAACCTTTATATCTCGGAAACTAAAAGAGATGGGGAAAAGTTGTCAACTACTGAAATATAGCCCATAAAACGAGGAACATATTGTCAGTTAACAACTTTTCCCCATCTCTTTTCGTTTTCAAGATAACAGCTCTGAAACCAAAACAGCTGCTCCAAGAGTCCAATGGAGCACAAAATTGAACATAAACTACGGTTCTTTAGAGCTCATATCTTGAAAACTATAAGTGATAGGATAAAGTGGTCAACTAACAAAATATAGCTGATAGTGTAAGGAACATTTTGTTAGTTGGCAACTTTTTTCCATCTCTTCTATTTTTCAAGATATGAGCTACCTACCTCAACATCGATTGTTCTAATCCGCGGCGTTCCAAAATGTGAAATGCTTTTGAAACGGTTTTTGTTTTCCAAAATGCAAGTGCGCTCTACTGTAGAGAGAGTTCAATAGAGCGCATTTGCATTTTGAAAACCTTCCTACACTTTTGCATTCTTCAGTCATGAATTGAAGCGGTAAAGCTAAAGTGAACATATTTGGGAACATTTTGAAGCGGGAATTCAAAAAAGTGGGTCATTTTGCAAAAGGTGGCCATTTTCAGAAGCTGTAAACACTTTAGCCGTCAGAAGCCGATGCTGTCGGCGGCGGCGGCCCGCAACCATCGGATGATGCTCTACATGCTCATTTCGTACGTCGCCCACTTCCTGCTCTACTTCTCGTTCCCGTTGGCCGCCTTCACCATCGCCATTCACGACGTCAAACCGTTTCTGTAAGCCCCGATATGCAAACGCGCTCCACCGCACTTTTGTTATTATACGAGGCAGTGGGGGGCGAGATGAGGTTTCTAGGCCTGTTTTTCGTGCATCAACAGTTTCAGTTTCAGAGAACCCGTTAATTTGATACCTGTTTTTAACAGATTCACTAGCACTACTGTGTCTTGTCTGATGGGATTTTTCGTCCGGCTTGTCGGTTTCTAGGCGGTTTTCCAACGGGTTTTTGGTTTTTCGAGCATAAAAAATTTCAAAGTAACTTCTAAGAGTCAGTCGGCCCCTCAAACTGTAGCTATTTTAGTGGGGAATTTTATAAAATTTATTTGGAAATTTTCTGATTTTTCTCCGGCTTGAAAAACGCCGGCTTGTCGACGGACGGGCCTAGCCAGGCCTGAACGGGTCAGTGAGATTTTTGAAGAGGAGAAAAATCAGAAAAATTTCGAGTAAATTCTATGAAATAGACTGTATGAATAGCTTCATTTTAAGCGGTCGACTGACTCTTAGAACCTATTTTGAAATTTTTTATCCTTCGAAAACCCGAAAACCCTAAAGACCCGATTGGGGCGCCGTCGTTTTTCAAGCCAGAATAAAAAATAATTTATTCTGTTTCTCTAAACAAATGTTACAAAACATAAAAAGATGAATCAATCGTGTATGGATGGTACATCAGAAAACAATAATTATTTTTGGGAAAGTTTTCTGTAACACACTTTTCACTTTAAAAGAACCATGATGATTTTAGTGCTTGGTTCAAAATAAAAAGTTCAAAATAACTTCTAGGCGCCAGTCGACAGCTCAAATTGTAGCTTTTCCAATGGGGAACTTCATAAAATTCACTCAACATTTGTCCGATTTTTCTTTTTCTCTCTTTCCAGAAATCGTCCAGGCCCGTCTAGGCCTGGCTAGTCCCGTTCGGACCTTGCCGGGCGATTTTCGAGCCGCAGAAACATCCTGGAAATTTCTAGTATTTTTCATGAAATTCGCCATTATAATGGCTACAATTCAAGCGGTCGACTGACTCTTAGGACCTATTTTGAAATTTTCTATGCTCAAAAAACCAAAAACCCATCAGCCCAAATCCCAAGTTTTCTAGGCCATGGCCTAGAAACCGCTCAGCTTTCCTATCACAACTACCCCACTACAGTGTTCGTTTTCAGTGGCTCGCTGACGTTCCTGTTCATCATAAGCCCCGCCCACTTTCTGGGACTCAGCCTCTCGGTGACCTACTGTCTCATCATCACACCGTACCGAAAGGTGGTCATAGCGGTGCTCATGATACTGACGTGCGCCTCGTTCGGACGGCACGAAGAAGGCGTCAATCGGCCGTCGCTATCGCTGTCCACACTTGACAACGTCGTCAGAACTCACTCGTATCGTGTCTCGAATCAGGTCTCGAATGGATAACTATTATCGTGTCTTTGAGTCCCCGTATTTTGAAAACTAGAAGAGTTAGAGGAAAGCTGTCAACTACTAAAATGTTTCTCTTGTTTTCAGCTATATTTTGTCAGTTGACATATTTTTCCTATCTCTTATATCTTCCGAGATATGAGGGCTCTGGGTCCCAACCTCACACAGGTTTTACGATATTTTCAAAATCGCTCATTTATCGATTTATTGATCCATTGAAATCACAATTTCTATTTATATATGAAAAAAATAATTTTAAAAAAAGAGAAAAGAGTAAAATACAAGGAAAAATGGAAAGAAAAATGAGAGATCCTGCCCGCTTTGATGTTCTTGAATGAATTTTTTTATTGCTTCAGACTATGTATTAGCTTTTTTCGTGTTGCTTTTTCTAAGTGAATGGGAAACAAAAAAGTGTGAAATGCAAGTTTCGTCGCTCAAAATCGTCTACAAAAGTGTGCAAGTTTTACTGCGATTTTTGAGCTTTCTCGAGTTTTGAAGTCCGTTCGCAAGGCCGTTCAGCGCCGCACTGCTCGCCGCCGCTTCCTCTTTCTCTTTGTCTTTTGCCATCTGCAAAGAGAAATAAATGGCGGGAATGTTAAAATTTCGAAAAAAAAGTAAATCTTTCACCCTAGACTCGAACCCCCGACCTCTCGCTCGGCGGCATGGCGCGCAACCGACTGCGCCACACATGCAGCGTCAAGCGCGGCCGCCAGGGCGTACATAAAGGCGCGGCAGGCCGCCGTTTTTACGCGTATTTACCTTCGCCATTTCGGCCTGCACCTGAAACTGCACAATTCGGTAGGTGCCGATGACGGCGTCACGCGGTCCCTTCTCCATTGTGGCCTCCTCGACGAGCATCTCCTCGCTGATGCCGTAGTTGTTCATGATCTTCCACACCTACAAATCGGCCAATGACACTTCTCGGACGATTAGGACTTACCCGCTCCTTGATGGCCGTCTTCTCCTCGACCTGCTCGTCCTGCACGTCGGTCTTGATCGAGAGATAGCTCTTCTGGAGGCGACACTCGCGGAGCCAGAAGTTCTTCTTGACGAACTCGATGTCGGCCCGCTTCTCCGTCTCGGCTCGCAACATTCCCTTGATGAGCTCCGACGCGGCGAGGCTCACGTATTCGGGCAACGACACTTTCGCCTCCATGATCACCGCCCTCAAATCGGCCACCGTTTCGCCTTTGAACGGCGTCAGACCGACGAGCATGAAGTAAAGGAGGCACCCGAGCGCCCAAATGTCCACCAGCTCTCCCGAATACTTTTTGTCTCTGAACATTGTGCGACTGGAGCATTTGGAGAATTTGGAGCAAACCTGAAGAGCTCCGGAGCCGCGTAGGGAGGACTGCCGCAGAACGTTTCGAGAAACTGGTCCCGTTCCACAAAACACGAAAAACCGAAATCAACAAGTTTCACTGTCGTCGGACTGCTGAACATCACATTTTCAGCCTTAATATCGCGATGTACCAGGTTCCGTGAGTGCTGAAAAGAAGAAAAAAACGATTCTGGCGGATGGAGTCGAACCCGCAACCTCTCGCCCGGCGGCCCAACGCGCAACCACAGAAGAATCGCGAGCGAAGCATAACGGACCCGTTATGCTTCCGCGAACGGCTCCCGTATTGCATCCGCGCCCACACTAAATGGCGTCCGCGTCGACGCGGATCCGCGCGGACACTCCCGTATTGGACCCGCGCGGGCGCGTCCGCTAGCACGCGGATGGAATATGCGAGCATTATGTAAGCATAGTCGCGCGGACCTGAGAACGTGTCCGTTACGCTTCCGGCGCGAGTCATCTGTGACCGACTGCGCCAAGCAAGCGCAACACCCAGGGGGCCGTCCGGGCGTTGATAAAGGCGCGCCGGCTGCCAGCTTTTCGGATCAAAAATGCTCAAAATCAAAGCACATACCATGTGTGAAACGGCGGAAACAATCTGAGCAAAAAGCGGCTTCGCCTCCGCCTCGGTCAGTTTTCCCCTCTCGTGAACCAGTGCGAACAGCTCGCCTCCACTCGCGTACTCCAGCACCAGATGGACCCGGGTGAGTGTCTCGACGCACTCGAACAACTTCACAATGTTCGGATGGTTCATCTTCTCCATCGCCTGAATCTCGCGTGTCAACAACCGCTGCGCCTTCTGATCCATCTTTCCCTTCTCCATTATCTTCACCGCCACCTTCTCTGCAATCATCTCGTTGTTTGCTCATAAAAAATTTCAAAATAACTTCTAAGAGTCAATCGACCGCTCAAATTGTAGCTGTTTTTATGGCCGTTTTTATAAAATTTATTCGAAATTTTTTCGATTTTTCTCCTCTTCACAAATCGCCCAGGCCCGTCTAGGCCTAACTGGACCAGTCTAGACCTTCCCGGGCGTTTTTAAAACCGCAGATAAATCGGAAAAATTTTAAATAAATTTCATAAAATCCGCCTTGAAAATAGCTACAATTTGAGCGGTCGACTGGCTCTTAGAACCTATTTTGAAATTTTCTACGCTCAAAAAACGCGAGGCACACCTTTTGTCAACTGATGAACGCCAAGTTTCACTTTGGAGAAATTGCCGGCGCCGAGCTCTTTGCCGAGCCGATAGAAGCCGATGCGACGGCCGAGAGTGACCTCTTTCTGGAATCCGGGGTCCTGGTTTTGTTGCTCGATGGCCCGTTGGTAGGGCGTCTTTTCGGACATGTCCTTCAGTTGTTTGCCGACGGGAAGCGACACTGCTGAGACGGTCCGGTTGAAGTGCTCGTGTTGGTGCTGCAAGACTCATTGTTAGGGGGGCGAGAGGACGGTGGCCTAGAAACCCAAACTTCATCCTTCATAGCCCAAAACGACTCCACGTTTTCTAGGCCATGGTTTTTGCGGGACTGAAAATAGGCAAAAACAACTCCAAGGACCATTTTTTGGGCGAAAACTGTTGAAGATCAAGGCACCCCAGTCAGTGGGAAGGGTGGCCGTGGCCTAGAAACTTTCTAAGTCTCACGCAAAGGATTTGACATTCTAGGCCACCGCCTCTTTTTGGAAATGAAGGCAGTGGCCTAGAAAATGACTCCATATTTTCTAGGCCAGGGTTTTTGCTGAATTGACATGGGGGGGGGGCATGGCCTAGAAATCCAAAAGTTCACAACTACATAATTCGTTGAGCTTTTTCCTATTAGAGCACACTCCAGCCCAGCAAAAGCTGGTGGCCGTGGCCTAGAAATATCCAGAGCCACCGTTTTTGCTGAACTAGGCTCCAAGTAGAAATGAAGGCCGTGGCTTAGAAAACCTCCAATGGGCCCTTTTTTGGAAAATGTGAGCCGTGGCCTAGAAAACGACTCCATATTTTCTAGGCCATCATTTTGACTTCACACAATAGTGAGGGGGAAGAATAGAAAGAAGGCCGTGGCCTAGAAAACTATCCTACATTTTCTAGGCCATCGTTTTTGCTGAACTGCGCTCAAAATAAGGGAAAAAAAGCCTGCGCGGACTCGATGAACTTATGAAATTCGGGTTTCTAGGCCACGGCCACCATATTTTCTTCCTGTGGCCTAAAAAATTGTTTTTCATACAAAAAAACTTCAGTTTCATTTTTTGGACAAAACATCGAAAAGAATGAACAATTTTCAGTCGGAAGTGGGGTAAACGTGCGAGATTTAAGGCCGCAAATTGGCAAAAAAATTAGAGGCGGAAAAGAACAAAACGGGCGCACTCTCGGTGAGCCAAAATGCTCATAAACAAAGAAAGAAAGAAAAAAGAGAGAGATAGCGCGTAATTTCCGTTGCTATCGCTGTGGAAGAGCGGGGGATCATCAGCACTCTCTCTCTCTCTCTCTCGTTCTGTTTCATCACCAATTCCCCCGATGGGACAACTCACGTGACTCGGCGGATAGCCTCCATCGTCGCTCTTCTGCGTCGGTACAAACCTGGCCGGCACGTGTTCGGGCGGCTTCTCCGTGTCGGACGTCTCCTCCTCCTCTTCCTCCTCGCCGTTGTCCTCCTGAATATGATGCACTTTTCGGGGGTCTCTGTTTTGTAGTTTGTAGTCTGTGGAGGTGGCCGCAACACGCGCGCCGCCCTCCTTATCACCGGCCCGGCGGCCGCCCGACAAGCGTGACTGCTTGGCGCAATGGTAGCGCGTTCGACTCCAGATCGAAAGGTTGGGCGTTCGATCCGCTCAGTGGTCAAAGTGGTTTTTGCGCGTGAGAAACGCGAGAATCAACTATCGGGGTGCGCGTGCAAAGTGAAAAGGAGAGAGAAAGAGCGACTAATGTGAATTAGAGCCTTCTCTCGTAAATCTCATCATTTCAGGGGGGGGGGGGGGGGGAAAGGAGGGAAGATGAAGTAGTTTAGTTCTCTGCTCTCGCGACTCGATGCGATTCGAGAAAATGATGATGGAAATGTGCGAGTTTTTCAATTTTCTTGAGTACCCCCCTTTACCAACAAGAAATCATCCGCTTTTCCCGGATCATCTCGCGCCGGGCACATCTCCAAGAGTATTAACGTGGGCGACTCACACACACACACACACACACACACACACACACACACACACACACACACACACACACACACACACACACACACACACACACACACACACACACACACACACACACACACACACACACACACACACACACATCTACAGTAACCCACCAGAATTGAAGTGCACGTGGGCGGATCGCTTCGAACCATCCGACGACCCGAGTCACGCATCCGTCACGTCACGCGACGAAGAAAGATTCTCTTTGGGCCTGCAAATTTGAGAAATTGACAAAAAGTTTGATAGGGAAAAAAGGGAAAATTTTAAAAAATTCGAAAAAATGGAAAATTGAAAACTTTCATAAAATCTCTCGATCAACAGGAAAATATTATAGGAAATTTAAACAATTCCTGAATGTGGATCTTTTGAAGCATTGAATTTTGAAAAAGAAAAAAATTTCAAAAAAAAATTTTTTTTTTTCAAAATCATTTTTGGTTTACGCCCAATAAATGAAAAATTGAAAAGGAAATTAAATTTAAAAAAAAAGGAAATTAAATTTAAAAAAAGATTACTTAATTGGAAAATGCATTAATTATTTTGAAAAAAAACATTTTGAAGATAAAAAAATTACTAAATACTGAAAAAAATCCTATTTTTTTTAAACGAAATTATTTTTTTCCTCGAATAATTAATACATTTTCGAAAAATTAATAAATTTTAAAAATTGTAACAAAAATAAAATTTGCAATTATAAAATTAATTTGAAAAAGGAGAAAAAATTCGTATTAAAAAAAAAAATTTTCAAAGAATTATTATTTTTCACTCTCAAAAACAGAAAAAAAATTAGAAACTCTCAAGGGTTGCGATTGGGAAAATTGGAAAAAAAAATTGAAAAATGGATGTTTTGGAACCTTAAATCATTTTTGTCTGAAATTTTATTGAATTCAAAAAAATTCAAAAAATCGGCTAATTACAAAATTTCTTTTTTTAAATGTAAATTGAATGGAATAAAATAAATTTGAAATTAAATTTAAAAAATCAGTTTTTTTTTTGGTATATGGAAAATTAAAAACACTAAATATTATTTTTGAAAATTTTTTTTTCGCTTCCAGAAACCAAAAATTAATTTTTGTTTAAAAGTCGGAAAAAATCGGAAAAAATAAATTTCAAAAATTGAAACGAAAATAACCGGCTAAATATAACTAAACGACATTTTTTTCTTTTTTATTGCAAAAATATTCAATTCTTTTCGAAATTGGAAAACGAAAAACGATATTGAAAAGCTGTCATTAGTGAATATTTTTTGAGAAAAATTATTTTTTTTGCTTCCAGAAACCGAAAAAAAATTGAAAAATAAAAAATAAATTTTCAAATCGGCTTTTTCAAATCATTAAAATTAATTTGTAAACAGAAAAAAACTTTGTGTTATTTAAAAAAAATTTCAAAAAAAAATTTTTTTTGAAGTAAACAAAATATAGAAGTTTTTTTTTTAAATATTTTTTTATTCTCTAAAAAAAAACAGAAAAAAATAAGAATGACTGAAGATAGAGCTGGAACCAGTGTTTAGGCGCGGCTACCGCCGCGTCTCATAGTTTCGAATTCCGTCAGATCCCCATTTTCTTCACCTTCTTTCTGGAACATTCCATCAATTGGCGGGCGGTTCAAAATCATTATTTGAGAAAAGTAGGCGAGAGAGTGTGTGAAAGTGAGAGACGCAGACAAATATTCGTCCCTCTGTTTTTTCTACCGTAATCCGAATCAATCGATAATTTCCGCTTACTGTAGTTGTAGCCCCCCCCCCCCCCCCCCAACGGCAGCTGTAACTCTTTGAAAAAGTTATGTTGCGAAATTCCGACTACCGTATCTACCGTAATCCTCGTACAACCTCTTAGATCTTTTGGTAGTGACATTCCCCCACCCTAAGTATGCTCCCATTAAAATTTGGAGTCAATCGGTTCGGTACGAAAAAGTGTCAAAAATGACCGTTTCTACTGTAGGTACCGTAATCCTACCGTAATCCTGATTAAAAATGTTATAGGGGTGAAGCGTCCCGAGACCCATAAGGCTATGCAAAATATCAGACCGATCGGTCCAACGGCTGGAATGTTATTCAGGGTTTAGTGCGAGACATACAGAACTACTCAAATAGTATAGTAAAGATTGGGGAATTTAGAAAAAATTGGAAAAAAATGGATTTTTCGGAACACTAAATTATTTTTTTTTGACAGGAATAAAAATTTAATTAATTTTAAAAAATATTGTCGTTTTTTTCGGGGGGCAGTGTGGGAAATTCCACGTATGCCGAAATTTGAGGGCGTGGCCAATTTGCAAGTGCCGCACGGTTGAAACTCCGCCCATTGCGTTTTTTTTGGTTTTCCACGTGGCTCCGCCAATCAGCGCGCGTGACCTTGCCTCAGAAATGCGATGATTGGCGGGGCCACGTGGAAAACCAAAAAAACGCAATGGGCGCAGTTTCAAGCGTGCGGCACTTGCAAATTGGCCACGCCCCCGAATTTCGGCATACGTGGAAGTTCCCACACTGCCCCCCGAAAAAAACGACAATAATTTGAATTTAAAAAAATTTTTTGCATTTTTTTTACTTTTTCTCCGGCTCGCGCGTAACTCCATAAAAATAGAACGAGCATTAAAAATTTGAAGAAAACAAAAAAAAATGGATTTTTTGAAACGCTAAATTTTTTTGACCAAAAAAAAATTGAATTAATTTTTAAAAAATTAGTTTTTTTTTCATTGAATAAATATTATAATTTTTTTTAAAATTCGATCAAAAAATAGGCCGAGCAATGGAAATTTTAAAAAGTTGAAAAAAGTAATTTTTGTTTGAAAGTTTATAAAAATTAGTTCAATTTAAAAAAATAAATGGCTGATTACGACGAAATTTCTATTTTTTTGTCGTCTTTCAAAATTTTTACCGTTATAATTTTTGAAAAAAAAAATGAAAATTTTAAAAATAAAAAATCAAATAAAAAATCGCATTTTCTCCCATTTTTCACCGTGTTTTTCCGTGTTTCGCCTATTTTTCATATTTTTTATTTTCTATTTATCAAAAATGGAAACACGGAACTCGCGGAGCTCCCACGAGAATCCAGATGAAAAAATGGAAGGAAATGCACATTTCTGCTGCTCATTTACATGAATCTTCGATGAATATGTGTGTGTATGGAGAAACAGGAAATGGTGTCAGATTTCTCGGATGATTTGGGAATTAATTCATGTTTTTATGTCCATATTTTTATATGTGTTCGAGAAAATAGAGAGAAAAAAAAATGGAATAAAGAGAGATCGAAAGATTGAAATTTTGGAAAAAAATTTTAAAAAAAATTTTTTCGGTTTCAAATTGAAAGTGAATTTTTTTTGTTGAAAAATTCGAAAATTGTTAAGCCTTCAAGATCGTTTTTTTAAATTTCTAAAAATATATTTTTTAAAAATTTTACTGTTAAAAAAAATTTTTTTTTTTTTGGTTATTATATAATTTTTACGACGAATAAATTCATGTTTTTATGACCATATTCACGTGTTAAAAGAAAAAATAGAGAGAAAAAAAAATGGAATGTAGAAAGATCGAAATATTGGAATTTTGAAAAAAAATTTAAAAAATTTTTTTTTTCGATTTTAAATTGTAAGTGAATTTTTTTTTTTTGAAAAATTCGAAAATTGTTCATCGGCTTATTTCTATTGTTTTTTTTTCGTTTAAAAAAAATTTCCCAAAAAAATAATTTTTTCTTTTAATTTTACTGTTTAAGAAAGTTGTTTTTTTTTGGTTTTTAAATAATTTTTGAAATTTTTGAAAAAAAAAATTTTTTTCGATTTCAAATTGAAAATGAATTTTTTGTTGAAAAATTCTAATACTGTTAAGCCTTCGAGGTCGTTTTTTTAAATTTCTAAAAATATTTTTTCTTTTAATTCTACTGTTTAAAAACTTTTTTTTTTATTTTAAATTAATTTTTCCGAGGAATTAATTCATGTTTTATGTCCATATTTATGTGTTAAAAAATGAGCAATCGAGAAAAAAATGGAAATTTTTCAAAATTTTTCGGTTTCATGTTGAAAATGAAAATTTTCTGGAATATTCCGAAACTGTTCAACCAATGAACATCCATTGTTTTCAAAAAATAGTTTTGAATTTTAATTTTTGAAAGCAGATTTCTGTCTAAAAATAATTTTTTTTACTGTTCAAACATTTTTTTTTGTTGTTTTCAAATATTTTTCTAGTTCAAGTTTGATGTCAAATTTGAAAAAAATTGAATTTCTAAAAATTTTTTTTTGTTCGGAATTTGGAATTTTTTTCCGCAATTTTCCTATTTCAAAGTTTTAAAATTATTATTTTTTCTTTTAAATTTGAAACTATTTTTTGTCATTTTGCTCAACAAAAATTGAAAAATAATTATTTTTCAAAAAAAAATAATTTGAAAATTTAATAATTTGAAAAAAAAAATTTTTTCATTCAAGATGATCAATTCTTTAATTATTCGAAATTCCAAAATAAAATACTGTATTTTTCGAAAAAAAAAAATTTCCCTGTTTCAAAGTTTTCACTTTTAAACATTTTTTTCAATTTTCTCAATTTTCCCCCAGCATGAACCAAAAAAAAAAATTAAAATTTCGGGAATAATAATCTAAAAATAATTTTTTTAGAGTAAAAAACAGTGAGAAAAAAGAGAGAAATAAAAAAAAATATTAGAAAAAAATCAACGAAAAAATTTTTTTTTCATTTTTAAATAATTTCAATTTTTATTGGTTCTTCCAAAATTTCCCTGTTTTAAAGTTTTTATAATCAAAAGCCTTTTTTAAAAATCACGATACTCTCGCAAACACAGTTTTCCCAGAAAAAAAAATTAATTTTCACCCTAAATTGTATTTTTGAATAATAATAATTTTTTTTCAACGAAAAATTTGAAATCTCTTTCACAGTTTTCATATTTAATTTTTTTTTTGTTAAATTTTAATATCTGTCTCTAATTTTGTCCTAGAACCAAAAATTTAAATTTTAAAACTTGTTGTTTCATTTTTTTAAAATTTTTTTTTCAAAAATTTTCAATTTTTCCATAATCAGACTTTCAATAATTGCAAAAAAAAAAACAAAAAAAAAATCAAGACTCATCTCTGAAACTGGCAATTTTCAGTGAGAGAGAAAAAAAACAAGAGAAAACGAAAAGGGCACATTTTCCCCCGTTTTCCAGCCCAAATATTCCTAATTCGCCCTCAGATCTCACTAATCCAAATCTCCCGCATTTATAATAAAAACATCAAAATTACAGTTGCAGTTTGTGATTTTTTGAAAAAAAAATTTCGAAATTCGAAAAAAAATCGACTTAAGGGGGGTCGATTTTTTTTTGATCATCCATCAAAAGACCACCTATAGAGGGGGGAAAGAAGCGGAAAATGAGCCAAAAAGAGCCGAAAAGACGGGGGGAAGAGCTCCGCTGAGCCGGCGCCGTCAGGAAGCCTGAGATATCGGGGAGATAATCCGGCTCCGAGCAGCGGAGCAGCGGAGCAGCCCGGCTCTTCTTTTCTCACTTATCACTGATTAATGCGCCACCAGCACCACCAAATACACACAGGAGCATTTGGAAAAGGGAGGAAAAATGAGGAGGAGGAGAAAAAAATTTATTTTTTTTTAAATTTTGGAAATTTTTTTTTCATGATTTTTTATATGAAACATGAGAATTTTGAATTTTTTTGATTTTCTGAGAGTCGAAAAAGATGCCTTTTTTTAAAAATTGATTTTTTCCATATATAGAAAAATTTTTTAAAAAATTAACTTCGGTTACAATTCAAATTTTTAAAATTTGAAATTTTTTTATTTTGAAACCATAAGAACCTGGTTTTTGAAGCAGACCAATTTTTTTTGGAGGTGCACGTATAGAGAATTAATTTTTTTTTGGAAAAAAAAGATTTCATAATTTTTCTGAAACAGAAAAAAGTTTCAATTTTTAAAATTCAAAATTTTTTATTTTGGAACCATAAATTCAAAAATTTTCACTTTTTCCTGATTTTTCCAAATACGCCAAGCAAATTTTTTTTGTAATTTTTTTTTTGGAGGTGCACTTTCCGAGAATTAATTTTTTTTGGAAAAAGTTTTTTTTTCATAATTTTTCTGAAACAGAAAATTTTTTTTAAAAATTTCTGGTAGAATTTAAATTTTTACTTTTTTTTGAAATACGCCAATTTTTTTGAATTTTTTTGTAATAATTTTTTTTGAGAGTCGAAAAAGATGCCTTTTTTTTTAAATTGATTTTTTCCATATATAGAAAAATTTTTAAAAAAATTAACTTCGGTTACAATTTAAATTTTTAAAATTTGAAATTTTTTTTTTTGAAACCATAAGAACCTGGTTTTTGAAGCAGACCAATTGTTTTTTTGGAGGTGCACGTATAGAGAATTAATTTTTTTTTGGAAAAAAAAATTTCACAATTTTTCTGAAACAGAAAAAAAGTTTCAATTTTTAAAATTCAAAATTTTTTATTTTGGAACCATAAATACAAAAATTTTTCACTTTTTCCTGATTTTTCCAAATACGCCAAGCAAATTTTTTTTGTAATTTTTTTTTGGAGGTGCACTTTCCGAGAATTAATTTTTTTTGGAAAAAGTTTTTTTTCATAATTTTTCTGAAACAGAAAATTTTTTAAAAAAATTTCTGGTAGAATTTCAATTTTTACAATTCAAAAAAAAATTTTAAAAATCATACTCCTGTTTTTTTTTTGAATTTTTTTCTGTTATAATTTTTTTTTGAGAGTCGAAAAAGATGCGTTTTTTGAAAATTAATATAGTTTTTTTTTTTTGGAAATTGATTTTTAAAAAACATAAACAGGAAAATTTAGAAAAAAAAATATTTTTGGTTAGAATTTCAATTTTTAAAATTCGAAATATTTTTTTTGAAACCATAAAAAGCTGATGATAAGACGAATAACTATTTTTTTGGAAAATAAATGTTTTCATAACTTTTTTCTAAAACAGAAATTTTTTGCGAATTTTTATTCGTGAAACTGGATTTTTTGATTTTTTGGAAACATTTTTTAATTTTTGGAGACGGGAAAAAATTTTTAAAACATTAAAATTTTGTGAAATTTTCATTCATTTTTCTTTTTTTTACTAAACTAAAAAAAAATTGAAAGCGAGAAAAAACAATTAAAAAAACAACAAATTAAAGAAAAAACAGTGTTTTTCAAATTAAAATTTAAAAAATTCATTTTTCAACACCAAGAAATATATTTTTTAAATTTTTTAAATTTTTTTAATTCCAAAAATGAATATAAAGTTACAAAAAAAAACATTTTTTTTGCTCATTTTTTCTGATTTCTGCTCTAGTTGCTCGTTTGATTATATGCTTTCAGAGGAGCAAAAAACGAAAAACAAAACAGAAAAAAAAAATATTTTTTAAAATTTTACATTTTCTCCCATTTTCAGTGAGAATTTGGTAAGCTTTTTGAGAAAAAAAATTGAATTTGTTTTTCAAAAAATTTAAAAAAAAATTTTAAAAACAAAAAAAAACATTTCTCAATGCAAATGCGCTCTATTGAACTCTCAAACCAAGCGAGTGCAGTAGAGCGCATTTGCATCATTTTTTGCGAGCAGCGCAAAAAGAAAAAAGTAAAAACGAGCAATTGAGCAGCTCACTTTTTGGGCTCGAAATTGCACGTTTTTCGCCCCCGCTCCGAAATAATTATATGTTTTAATGCGTTGTTTCCGCGGTATCAAAATACATTTTTTTTTTTAATTTTGACTTTTTTTTTTGGAAATTCCAACTTTTTGAGGGAATTTTTTTTTGTTGATGAAAAATTTGGGAAGATGAATGTATTTATTTTTTCCAAAACTATCAAATAACTGTCATGAAACAGTTTAAAAAAAAATAGTTATGGCCCAGATAATTTTTTTTTTTTTAACAATTTTTTTTCATCAAAAAAATAGTTTTTTTTTCCAAAATTCAATTTTTCGAACAAATTGAGTTAAAAATGATTAAAAAGACAAAATGAAGCAAAAAAAAAAAAACAAATTTTCGCCGGAAAAAACTCGAAAAAACCGAAAAAAAGTGATGGCCGAGGTTTTCGCAAAACTCGGCCATCCGGAGTTTTCTAGGCCATCACACGAATTTCATCGAAAAACCTCGTTTTCGGGCAGTTTTTCGGCGAAAACATTGGTTTTTCTACAGTTTAGAATAAGAAAGAAGAGGAAAAAAAAAGAAAAAAGTGAAAAAAAGTGATGGCCGAGGTTTTTCGAAAAACTCGGCCATCCGTAAAAACTTTTTTTGCGGAAAAGGAAAACAACCAAAAAAACAGCTTTCCCCATGGAAAATCTTTGTAAAAAAATACAAAAAACCGTGAAAATAAGGCAAAAAAGTGTGGTGGCCGAGGTTTTCCCCAAAACGCGTTTTCTAGGCCACCAAACCCATAAACAGAGGGGAAAACGAGGAAGAGAGCGGGGAAAACAAGCGAGAAAAAGAGCTTCTGACTTGTCCTCGACTAATTAGTCCTCTTGCTCTTGCTCCGGCCGAGCGGAGCTCGAAACGGGGGGCTCCGAGCTTAAGGGGGGTGGATAGATGAAAAAGTTTTTGGTTTTTGGCGGTGTGAAAAGACAACACAGAGTGCTCTTTTCCTCTCCGTTTTTGTTGACTAAAGGGGGGGGGGGGATGAAGAAGGAGATGGAGAAGAAGAAGAAGACGTTGATTGGGAGAGTGCTCACCTGCTGCCACTGCTGCTCTGGGAGCCCCTCTCCTCCCTCATTATCGCCGTTTTTTCTTTCCCGCGGTGATCTCTGATGATTTGTTTTCTTCTGTTTCCATCTTCTTTTCTCGCTAATTACAGAGCAATTCCACCGGTTTTTGATCGCTTTTCCCTCCTGAATGCAAGCGCGCTCTATCGAACTTCAGCCCTTTCTCTACCGCACTATCCCCTTTCAGGACGACGAGAGAGTGTGCCAGGAGAGGAGACGCAGAGAAATTGCAATAGAGCGCATTTGCAATCGGAAACGACATCCCGCGACACACTTTTTACTCCCGAATGCAAGTGCGCTCTATCGAACTTCAGCCCTTTGCAATGGAGCGCACTTGCATTAGGCAGCGATTTGAGAAGAGCGAAAAGTGATGGCCGAGTTTTCCGCTAGGCTAAAACTCGGCCATCTAAAGGAGAATTAGTAGAATGAGTGAGGAACCGGGTTTTCGAGTTTTAGCTTATTTTGGGACTGAAACTGAAATACATTTTTTTAAAATTGAATTTTTTGTGAAAAATTTGCACTGAAACGACCAAAGGAATGTTTTTTGAACTACCGCCTTTCCTTTTCTCTTGCAATTGAAACTGGAGTTTAAAAAAAAAAGAAAAGTGATTTTCAATGAATAAGGCAAACGCGCTCCACCGCGAATTTGCAATGGAGCGCGTTTGCACTTGAAAAGCTCCAATTCAAAAATCCACGCATTTGGGATCATTTTGAAGTGGGAAATTCAAATTTGAGATTCAAACTTGTGTCAAACGCGCTCTAGTGCACTACGTCGTTTTCAAAGGGGGGGGGGGCAGTACGATAGAGCGCGTTTGCATCGAAAAACTACAGTAACCCGGAAAAAGCCCCCAAAGAGCTCGAGCCCAGAGCTCGAGCCCCACATCGGAAGCCCGCCAAAAAGAGGATGGGAACGAGTCGATCGGCACCGGAAAAGGGGGCGGGGCCCCCTGAATTACCAGGAGAGCCTAGAGGGGGTCTCTAATCCAAATTATGTAGGTCTCCCGTCACACCGGAAATTGGCCACCCAGCAAGGGGGTGCCACCCGGAAGGGGGAGCGACATGAGAATCTGCATCGGGTGGGGATGGCGCAGAGAAGCGAAAGAAAAAAGCGTTTAGCACCTTGTTTTTCGCCCGATTTTCAGACACTTTCAGCCCCGCTGGCTCATCATTCGACGGGGATTCTTTTCCTCTTCGCCTTATTCCTTTTCATATACATATGCATATCACTGGATTAGCGGGAACGGGGGGCGCTGAGAAGATTAGAGCTCATATCTTGAAAACTGGAAGAGCTAGAAGAAAGTTGTCAACTAACAAATTGTTTCTCTCTTTGTCGGCTACATTTCGACAGTTGACACTTTTTCCCTACCTCTTCTAGTTTTCAAGATATGGAAGGTTCAAGACAATTGGAATGCAAAATGAGAGAGATTCGGGTTTTCAGGAGTTTGGAACATTTATAGGCCAGAGAAAGAGTATGAAAGACAGGAGAAAGGTTGGAAAAACATAAAAGTAAAGTACTATGAGTTTGGTCACGTGACGCGTTACAACATACAACAAGACTAGACCTGTGGAAGGCCACAACAACGCTTGAAACTGGGCAAAAACAAAAAGTGGAAATAATCCCAGACCTGCCATCGCAAAAAGGTGCGGAAAGGGGCGGCAACGCGATATTTGATCTATTTGACCTACCGATTGGTCATTTCTCATTCTCACTGTCACCCTTTGCACAGTCTCTTCTCATTTCGTCCCCCTTTCCCGGGACCCCTCCATCTCGCCTTTTGTTATTGATTTCCGCATAGAATAGTTTGGTTTGGGGGGACCTAGGCCACTTTTGCAATTCAGATTCTCGCCAGTTTTTCAGATAACGAACCTTTTTGCACACTATCAAATGGGGATATCGAGTGTAGACTTTTTGACAGCCAATGGTTCGGGTTTCATAGTGGTTTTCAGTTGAATCGTTGCGTATTTCAGGCCTACCCATGTTCGCCGATTTCCGGGTGCCGATGGCGTCGTTGGGTTTGGCAACGTCTTCTGTATCGCGTCGCCCAAATCCGCTCGCATATCTGCCTGTTCCCGGGGTCCGCGGGCCGAGCCTTTGTGCTCACCTTGCCGCTCTTTCTTTGACTCCGCCCACTCCGCCCACTCCACCGGCTCCAAAGCTCTACTACTCGAGAGAGGAGCTGATGAGGATGGCGGAGGCGGCCCCGAAGACGACGCCATCGACGATGTCCCAGTGGGACAATATTCAACGTCTTCAGAAGAGCGTAGTCGTCAAGGAGAAGGAGAAGGAGAAGCAAGAGGATCCGATCGACTGGTTCATCGAGATGTACAAGGCGCAAATGTCGATCAACGAGAAATCGAACCATCTGAATGTGCTGGCCGACGTCGCCCATCAGTTGGACGAAAGAGTCACCGACGTCGTCGAAGTGCATGACGACGTCATCCAATTTTACTACTCGACCTGCTCCACCAACGGTAAGTCGACGTCTTCTTAACGACCCCCCTTTCAATAATGCTCCCTTCTAGTGATCAGATTTCACGAGTTATCGCCGAAAGAGCAGTCCGGCTGGGCGAACCTCTACAAGCTCCGAACGAAGAAAATCGAGGAGCAATGGCTTTCCGGAGACGTCCGGAAAGTGGCGTCGCTATCTGCTGCACACCGTCGTCGTCGTCGTCGTCGTCATGGACTTGTGGAGAAGACGTACGGTCGGATTTGACGAATAATAAGTAGGCGGGAGTGTTATTAATATATTGTAATATTGCATCGAATCGAGGAATAAAGTTTTATCGCGTTTACATTGTTTTCTGTAATTTGAGACTTTCTGTCGTAGAGTTCGATGGAGCGCATTTGCTGATCTTATCGACCTTGATACAGCGGAGCAACCGAAATTGGGTTGCGGACTGGGAAAGGTGTGGGATTCGGGGGTTTTGCAGTTTTATTAAAAAGAACACGGTTACAATAAAAGATCAAGGGGACTGGGGGTAGACGGGACTGACAATGAAAGGAACCGATATGGGGGGTAAAGGGGAGGGCACTGTGGGAATAAGGGAGAGATCGGGGAGTGGAATGTAGAGAAGGGGGAGGGGAAGGGAGAGGGCGAACGGAATACAGATTCAGTCGACGACGTTGATCTCTTCTTCCTCTTCCTCCTGTTCGACGACGATTGCCATTGGTTTTGGGGGAGCCAGGAGGGCGGCGATGGAGAAGGGATGAGGAAGACGCTCGAAACGCTGAGCTTCCATGCACTGGCGCTCGATGAGCTCCATTTCAAGACGCTCACGTTCGAGCTGTTGTGCGTGAAGCTTCCGACGAACTTGCTCGATGGCGATATCGAGCGTCTGGCTCTTCTCGAGCTTCCGCCTGAAAGAAAGTCGGTTTCAAGGTGGAAGATGATGTGGATGACTTACTTTTGGGCTTCCGTTCCCAACTCGTTCTCTCTGATCCAGTTCTTGAGAGCATCCATCGCCGAGTGTTCCTCATCTCGACGGCCCTGCTCGCGGTCGTTCTTGATTTCCTTTCGAGTCGGGGAGCTGCTCGAGCTGGATGGGGTCTTGATCAATTCGACTGGTTTCCCAGTCAAAAAGTCCACGGCTCTATAGAGCACTTTGTTCTGACTGAAATGAAGTGATTGGGGTATTAATGGAGGAAAGAAGAGAACTCACGGTGCTTTCGGGACTCCGGGAAAGAGCAAGGCTTTCAGCCTCTCGACCCTGCAGTTGAAGTTGTCCCGGAGCATCTTATCGTTGGACTGCTTGCAGTAAGGGGCCATAATGAGCTGAAAGAGACTGAGATTTGTTGAAAGAAAAGATAGAAGTGGAGAAGAAGAGAGCGACCGTATTCGGAGGAGGAAAACGTAATGAATGAATGAGCCGAGGCACGATCGGGACTCGTTCTCAAAGTGGGCGGGGCTTTTTAGAAGATATCGTCATGGGAAACAGTCACTTTCCCGTACAGGTGGCATCGGAAGCGTGGGAATAGTTCTCAGCGAGCCCCCTCCTTCTACAGCTCCACGCAAGAGCCTGGGAACGGATGGCACCGGGTGTTCGTGTCGATCCTGGGATCGTTCGATCGAAGGAAATGTAGGGCAGAATAAAGAGGAGAGTAATAAGGGTGATAAGGAAATGATAGCTGATAATCGAGTGTCCGTAAGATTCAGGTTTCAGGAGCATACAAAAAGTGATGTTTTCCTCTGCACTCAAATTTTGATGTTCCCAGGAACTGATAAGTGATAATATTCACTATCATTTCGTCCAAATTACTCTCCTTATCTTCAATCAGACCACTGTCGTATCAACAATCCTTCACCCGTCTTTCGAATTTTGTAGAAGGACAGAGCCTCCTCTCCCGTTTTCCCAGGCTCTTCCGGGAAGCTGTAGAAGGAGGAAGCTCGCTGAGAACTATTCCCACGCTTCCGATGGCACCTGTACGGGAAAGTGACTGTTTCCCATAACGATGTCTTCTAAAAAGCCCCGCCCACTTTGAGAAAAAGTCCCGATCGTGCCTCGGCTCATTCATTCATTCCGTTTTCCTCCTCCGAATACGGTCGCTCTCTTCTTCTCCACTTCTATCTTTCAATTCAACAAATCTCGGTCTCTTTCAGCCCATCATGGCCCCTTACTGCAAGCAGAGCAACGATAAGATGCTCCGGGACAACTTCAACGGCAGGGTCGAGAGGCTGAAGGCCTTGCTCTTCCCCGGAGTCCCGAAAGCACCGTGAGTTCTCTTCTTTCCTCCATTAATACCCCAATCACTTCATTTCAGTCAGAACAAAGTGCTCTATAGAGCCGTGGACTTTTTGACTGGGAAACCAGTCGAATTGATCAAGACCCCATCCAGTGCCGGCAGCTCCCCGACTCGGAAGGAAATCAAGAATGACCACGAGCAGGGCCGTCGGGACGAGGAACACTCGGCAATCAACGCTCTGAAGGAGTGGATCAAAGAGAATGAGTTGGGCACTGAGGCACAGAGGTAAGTCATCCACATCATCTTTCTCTTGAAACCGACATTATTTCAGGCGGAAGCTCGAGAAGAGCCAAACACTCGATATCGCCATCGAGCAAGTTCGTCGGAAACTACACGCACAACAGCTCGAACGTGAGCGTCTTGAAATGGAGCTCAACGAGCGCCAGTGCATGGAAGCTCAGTGTGTCGAACGTCTTCCTCATCCCTTCTCCATCGCCGCCCTCCTGGCTCCCCCAAAACCAGCGGCAATCGTTGTCGAACAGGAGGAAGAGGAAGAAGAGATCAACGTCGTCGACTGAATCTGTATTCCGTTCGCTCTCTCCCTCCCCTTCTCTACATTTCACTCCGCGATCTCTCTTTCTCCCTTATTCCCACAGTGCCCTCCCCTTTACCCCCCATATCGGTTCCTTTCATTGTCAGTCCCGTCTACCCCCAGTCCCCTTGATCTTCTATTGTAACCGTTTTCTTTTTAATAAAACTGCAAAAAACCACCAAATCCAACATCTTTCCCAGTCCGCAACCCAATTTCGGTTGCTCCGCTGTATCAAGGTCGATAAGATCAGCAAATGCGCTCCATCGAACTCTACGACAGAAAGTCTCAAATTACAGAAAACAATGTAAACGCGATAAAACTTTATTCCTCGATTCGATGCAATATTACAATATATTAATAAAACTCCCGCCTACTTATTATTCGTCAAACCCGACCGTACGTCTTCTCGACAAGTTCATGACGACGACGACGGCGGTGACCAGAAGATGCCGACGCCACTTTTCGAACGTCTCCGGAGAGCCATTGCTCCTCGATTTTCTTCGTTCGGAGCTTGTAGAGGTTCGCCCAGCCGGACTGCTCTTTCGGAGATAACTCGTGAAATCTGATCACTAGAAGGGAGCATTATTGAAAGGGGGTCGTTAAGAAGACGTCGACTCACCGTTGGCGGAGCAGGTCGAGTAGTAGAATTGGATGACGTCGTCGTGCACCTCGACGACGTCGGTGACCCGATCGTCCATCTGATGTGCGACGTCGGCCAGCACATTCAGATCATTTGGCTTCTCGTCGATCGACATTTGCGCCTTGTACATGTCGATGAACCAATCGATCGGATCCTCTTGCTTCTCCTTCTCCTTCGCGACGTTAACGACGACGTTACTGACGCGCTTCTGAAGACGTTGAATATTGTCCCACTGGGACATTGTGGATGGCGACGTCTTCGGGGCAGCCTCCGCCATCTTCATCAGATCCTCCCTCGAGTAGTGAAGTTTCGGAGTCGGGAGAGCCGAAGTGGGCGCAGCCAAAGAAAGAGCGGCAAGGTGAGCACAAAGGCTCGGCCCGCGGACCCCGGGAACCGGCAGATAGGCGAGCGGATTTGGGCGACGGGAGACAGAAGACGTCGCCAAACCCAACGACGCCATCGGCACCCGGAAATCGGCGAACATGGGTAGGCCTGAAATACGCAACGATTCAACTGAAAACCACTATGAAACCCGAACCATTGGCTGTCAAAAAGTCTACACTCGGTATCCCCATTTGATAGTGTGCAAAAAGGTTCGTTATCTGAAAAACTGGCGAGAATCTGAATTGCAAAAGTGGCCTAGGTCCCCCCAAACCAAACTATTCTATGCGGAAATCAATAACGAAAGGCGAGATGGAGGGGTCCCGGGAAAGGGGGACGAAATGAGAAGAGACTGTGCAAAGGGTGACAGTGAGAATGAGAAATGGCCAATCGGTAGGTCAAATAGATCAAATATCGCGTTGCCGCCCCCTTCCGCACCTTTTTGCGATGGCAGGTCTAGGATTACTTCCACTTTCTGTTTCTGCCAGTTTCAAGCGTTGTTGTGGCATTCCACAGGTCTAGTCTTGTTGTAGGGTGTAACGCGTCACGTGACCGAGGTTTCAGGTGTCCAATCAAGTTTCAGAGTTTTCCAGTAGCGACATTCTTTCAGGCGGAAGCTCGAGAAGAGCCAAACACTCGATATCGCCATCGAGCAGGTTCGTCGGAAGCTTCACACCCAGCAGCTCGAACGTGAGCGTCTTGAAATGGAGTTCATCGAACGTCAGCGCACCAAAGTTCAGCGTGTCGAGCGTCTCCCCCACCCGTTCTCCATCGCCGCCCTCCTGGCTCCCCCAAAACCAATGGCAATCGTCGTCGAACAGGAGGAAGAGGAAGAAGAGATCAACGTCGTCGACTGAATCTGCAGTCCGTTCGCCCTCTCCCTCCCCCTTCTCTACATTCCACTCCCCGATATCTTTTTCTCCCTTATTCCCACAGTGCCCTCCCCTTTACCCCCCATATCGGTTCCTTTCATTGTCAATCCCGTCTACCCCCATCCCCTTGATATTCTATTGTTACCGTTTTCTTTTTAATAAAACTGCAAAAGACCCCCAAATCACACACCTTTCCACTCCGCCTCCAAATAAGTTGGGACCACTGACAAAAATGTTCTGGCGGACGGACCAGCAGCCCTGGCCTCTCGTTTTCGCTATCACTTCGTACACCTGTCAGTATAACTCGAAACTGATGTTTCTTTTTCCTAAATCCACCAGAATGTCGATAGATTCATTCTAAAACACCTTCGTTTCTAGAAACGGAAAGCATAAAAAGCTCCGACTCCCTGCCATTCAATTCAATTTCCTGGCCACCTTGAGTCCGAAATAACTCTAGTCAATCCAATCTCCAACCAATTTCTTTTTTATTATTATCGGTTTAACTTAACATCGCAATGAGTTGGTTTAACATTCAAAATAAAGGAGGAAGTAATAAAACAGACAAAAAAAACACAGATTTCAATAGATCAAGAGTTCAAAAGATCGAAAATAACAGTTGAATTTGTTCTACTCAAAAATGAAATTAATTAGTTATTAATTAGTAAGATGTGGGCCCTCTGCCGCCGTTTCCAGTCAAGACTCGAGCGTGTGACAGTTGGTCATGCGGGACATCTCTCCTTCCGAGCAATCACCTCATTCGCCGCCTCGATCTCGGCGTCGGCCCCTGAAATTTTGTTGATATTGAGTCACTTTCATGGACTTTAAGGTAACGGGACAACTCCCCAAAGTGATCATTGATCTTTGATCGTTGATCCCGAGAACTCACACTCTTTGAATTGTCGCTTTCGACGACGCTCCTCCTCGTCGCTTTTGCGCTGCTCCACTGTTTTCTGGCCGGTTCCGATCATTGCAAAGTTTTGTGTGTAGTTTTTGCGCAACTTTTGCGACAGACGTGGCTTGGCTTTCGGATCGAAGCCCGAGGAGAGCGTTCGTCGCACTTCTTGACCATCTGAAAGAATTGAGGGTCTATATCTTGAAAACTAGAGGTGATAGGAAAAAAGTGTCAACTATCGAAATATAGCTGACAATGTAAGGAACATTTGGTTTGTTGACAACTTTTTTCTAACTCTTCTAGTTTTCAAGATACGAGCTGTTTCGCAAAAAGTCATTGATGGCACCGGTTACGGTAACTTTTAAAGGCGCAGCACCAACTTCTTTCGCAGGTCTCGCCGCGCTCACTTACTTTTCTCACCGGCTCCAAAATTGCTCCGCGAGTTTGCCGAAACGCCGCCGGGGGCTCTCGACGCGTAGTGGGAGATTCTTTGACGCGGTGCCGGATAGTAGTCGTCATCGTCATCGTCGTCCTGGTTGTTCTCTTCTCCCTTCTGCACGTCTTCTTCTTCGCGATGAGCCGGAAGAGCATGATTTATGGCACTTGACGACTCGCCGCTGCTGCTCGGTGCTCGCGGAGCAGCGAGGGAGCCGGGCTCTTGGAGAGTGTGACGACGGCGACTCGAGGCGGGAATGGGAGCGCGAGAGGAGTTCGAAGATCGCGTCAGCTCGTAGGAGAAGATCGGACCGGCTGGCGGTTCGGATGGCGATTCGGCGACGGGAGGCGGTGAGAAGAGGGAAGAGGACGTCGTGGAGGAGTTGGAACGAGCAGCTCCCGCTTCGTGGCGTGCTCTTTTCAAAGGCGGTTCTGGTCGAGAAGCTTGTTTTGGTTTCGGAGCGGGAGCTGGAGCAACTCTAGCTAGAGCTGGAGCAGGAGCTGGAGCCGGGGAAACTGGAGTTGGAGGTGGAGCAACCGGAGCTAGTGCTCGAGATAGATTTGGAGCTGGAGCTGGAACTGGAGCAGCTCGAGTTTGAGCTGGGGCTGGAGTTGGAGTGACTGGAGCAACTGCTGGAACCGGATCCGAAGATGGAGCATCTGGAGCCGGAGCATTCGCCGATTCTCCACCTTCCACGATCGCCACAATTGTCAGATCGTCTTGAATTGTCCATCGTTTGCGAGGTTTCGTGGGAGCGGGCTCAGATGGCTCAGCCTGAGTGTTGAGGTTCTCTGCAATTGGCATCTCATTGTAACTCGAAAACCGAGCAAGCTATCAACCCTCGGGGACTCACTCAATTCGCGAATTTCAGCCCTGGCCGCCTGGAGCTCGTCGCGCATCTTCAACGCCTCCCGTTTCGCCGCGTTCGTCACTGCCGCGACGAGCGACGCCGTGTCGGCTGAAACAGACTTGTCTGGAACAACGAAAAGGGTCGGAGCTTACTGGTGACCGTCTGCTCACCGACGACAGGCTCTTCTTTGCCGGACACACTTGCCACCGCGCCCTGGATCATCTGAAGGAGCACGCCGTCGTCTTCTGGGGGTGCTGCTGAAATCGGGCGGTTTCAGGGCGTGTATCTTGAAAACTAGAAGAGCTAGGGGAAAGGTGTCAACTAACACAATGCTCCTTATTTTGTGGACTATATTTTGTCAGTTGACAACTTTTTTCAATCTCTTCTAGTTTTCAAGATATAGGTGCAAAGATTATGGTACCTCGGCGTTTGCGTGTTGGGCACTTGGAGGGGCGGGTTATTCGTCCTGCCAGCGAAAAAGCAGAAGAATCAGAAGATGATGGAGCAGAAGACGATGAAGAAGATGACGAAGAAGAAGATGAAGACGTTGAGGAAGAAGACGTTGACGACGAAGACGTGCTATCTTGAAGATTATTCAGGTGAAGGTTCAACGGCGCCGGTGCAATAGTGCAGTAACGTCGTCGGCGTGCGGTTAGAGAAGACGAAGAGGCCGAAGACGTCGTGAACGGTTCGTGCTCGTTGACGCTCTCGACGAGGGCAGAAAGTGCCATCAGATGGACGGCCGACGATGTCTTTGTCGTTGTGGTCGTCGAAGTGGAAGGAGAAGACGTGCACGGCTTCTGAGGGCATTCAGGTGTGAACAGCGGCTCAGAATTCCAGTGGGACGGTCCAGAAGATTCGGAAGGTCCAGAAGTCGGTTCCTTGTCAATGTGGGGTTCAGAGATCCGATGGCTCGTGTTGGAAGATCCAGAAGATGCAAAAGATCCAGAAGATTCCGAAGATCCGAAAGTTTCCGAACATCTAGAAGATCCAGAAGATATAGAAGATTCCGAAAATCCAGAAGTCCGAGCCTTTGCGTTCTGAGGCTCAGGAGCCTGATGGCTCGGTTTGGAAGATCCAAAAGTCGGATTTGTTGCAATTCGACCTCGATGGGAAAATCCAGAAGATCCAGAAGGCCCGAAACTTGATTCCTTCGCAATTCGCGGCTCCCAGTCTTGATGGTTTGGTTTTGAAGCCCCATAAGATCCAAAAGACCCAGAAGGTCCAGAAGATCCCGAAGCTTGAGAAGATCCAGAAGATTCGGAAGTCGGGTCCTTTGCAATTCGACCCTCAGAACCTCGATGGGAAAATCCAGAAGATCCAGAAGATCCAGAAGATGTAGAAGATCCCGAAAATCCAGAAGTCGGCTCATTTGCAACTTGGGGCTCAGAACCTCGATATGAAGATCCCGAAAATCCAGAAGTTCCAAAACTCGGTTCTTTTGCGATTTGCGGCTCAGAGTCCCAATGATTTGGTTTAGAAGAGCCGGAAGATCCAGAAGATCCAGAAACAGTTGGGTCCTTTGCAGTTTGAGGCTTAACAACCCGATGGTTTTGTTTGGATGATTCGGCAGACCCAGAAGAAGCCTGCTCCTTTTCAACTTGTGGCTCAGAATTGCGATGGTACGGCTCAGAAGATCCAGAAGGTCCAGAAATGGAATCCTTAGAAGTTTGCAGCTCAGAAGCCCGATCGTTTGGTTTTGAAGATCCAGAAGCTCCAGAAGCTCCAGAAGACGGTCCTTCTGCAATTCCCGTGTCAAATTCAAGCAACCAAACAATCCAGAACTCTCACCTTCCAGCGGTCCCGGGAGCAGACGGCGATTTCGACGTTTGTTCGTCCACAAGTCAAGCAATTCGCCTTGTATTCCGTACAAACTGGCGAGATTCGTGATCAGCGCCGATTCGATGTCGCGGTCGGTGGTCGGGTGAACCACTCGGAATGCTCCGTGGTACTCTGTCTGGGGAAGACTTTCTTCGACCGTCCTGGCTGCAAAAAAAGCGAAATGACACCTCCCTTCGGTGCTCGGCGAGCCCATTTCCCCGCTTACCAAGGTGTTCGGTGCCACTCGTAACAATATCCTGGACGGTGAGGTGTCCCTCGGCGAGCCATCGCGAGAGCTCTCTCCGATAGTCCATTGTGTCTGAAACTTTGAACATTTGAACAAAGTCGAACAACAACAACAAAAAACAGAAAGAGAGATCAAAAAGAAGAAGAAGAAGAAGGAAGAAAGAAAAAGGAAGGCAAAAGGTGAGTGAGTGAGTGAGTGAGTGCGCGCGCGCGCGAAAGCGAGACGGACATTTTATGCGTTTTACGAGCGAGCGAGCAGAGCCACCGACGGCCCCCCTTTCCCGCCCGCCCCCCGTGACTTATTCTTATTCCTCTTCCACTTGTTATTATGCAACGTCGGTTAGAGTGGGAATCGGCCGGAAAGGGGATGGGAAGAAGACGAACGGCCGCCGGCACGAGATGTGGCGTGAAGTGGCATTTTCTCTCTCGACATGAGTTGGTATGATGTGGCATTTCACATAGTTCAACAGATTTCCGTCACATGGCATGGCATGGCATTGCGAATAAACTCGGAAACTTGCGTGACGTGGCATTTCGAATAACAGTAACAAGTTTCAGTTTAGCAGCCCCCCCCCCCCCCTCCCCGTATGACGTGGCTTTTCAAATCAAGTGTAAAGTTGCAGATCAACAATTGTCCTATGACGTGGCATGAGGTGGCATTTCAAATTGTAGTCAAAAGTTAAGATTCAACAATTTCCCTATGACGTGGCACGAAACGGCTTTGCAAATCAAAGTTTGGAATTACCATTTTCACCATTTCTCTATGTGCTCGCGTGACGTGGCATTTCAAATTGTAGTTTAAAGTTAAGATGCAAAAACTTCCCTATGGCGTGGCACGAAGTGGCATTTCAAATCAAGTTCGGTTGTTGCACTATGACCTAGCATGAAGTGGCATTCCGTATAAAGTTATTAAGTTCACCAATTACACTATGACGTGGCATGAGGTGGCATTTCAAATCAAGTGTGAACGATGAGCTCATATCAACTCCCCTATGATGAAGTGGCATTTCCAATCAAATGCAGAAGTTTCTCGGTGAAGTGGCATGACGTGGCACTTCAAATCAAGTGTGAAAACATACAACTAAACATTGATGTTGGTACCATAGGAATGACTCAACAACTACCAGGCAGCCGGATGTGGCATGACGTGGCAGTATGAAAAATGAGCAAAACGGCGGGAAATAGAAGGGTGAAAGGGGGGGAGGGGATGAAGAAGAAAAATGGCATCCTTCCCTCCTATACTGTTTTTCGTTCTCACGATGTCATATTAAGGCGAATTAAAGGGGAAATACATGTGACTCTATGTTATTTTTTCACTATTATTATTATTATTATTATTATTACGGTCCTAATTCAATTTACTCCAAAATTTGTACAAGAAAAACAATTTGGAAAAAAAAAATTTTTTTTTTTTTTTGAAAAATTTTCAAATTTTTTTTGCACTTCAAATTGTGAAATTGAAACAAAAAACGGGAGAAAAGGGCATAAAAAAGAATAAATACATTAAAATCGGACGGAAAAAATCGGAGAAACGGCGGCGATTTGTGAGGGGGGAAAAATGTGAGAAACAGAGAAAAACGAAAGGGGGAGGTGAATATAAAATTTTTCGTTTTTTTTTTTCATTTTTATATTCGCGGTGAAATAGAGTATATGTACTTGGAGGAATATAAAGAAACGGAGTAGTACATACATATTCGAAAGGGGGTGTTGAAGGAAAATTTTTGAAAAATTATTTGCAAAAAATTCGAGAATCGCACGTTTTTAGCGCTAGCAAAAGATTGTGTAGAGATTTAATTTCGCACTGAATCGGGAGTTTTTTGTTTTAAATAAACACATTTTTTATGAAAATGTTCTTGAAATAACAAATTTAATGAATCTTCAATTTTTCAGCGATGCAAACGCGCTCCAGTGCACTTTTTCAGTCAAAACGACACAAAGAGCAGTAGAGCGCGTTTGCATTGAAAAAAAACAGTTTCTTTCTTGTTGTCGAGGCGGGAATTTAAAAAAAGAACAGGTAAGCCAATGGTTCAGTGAGAAAAGTTGGAAAATTTGAAAACTGACTGAAACCGATATGTATTTTGTAAATTTTTTTCGCAGTTTGAAGAGTTTAGCGAACCAAATTTAGAAAATACATGTCGGTTTCAGCCACTTTTCAAACTTCCCGGAAGTTTCCACGGAACACTGCTCTTGGTTTTCTGAATAGTTGAAAGCGATATGTATTTCCCGAATTTGTTTCACTATTCGTGTCGAAGTGAAAAAAATTTACAAAATACATGTCAGTTTCAGCCACTTTTCAAATTTCCCAAAAGTTTTCAGGGAGAATCAATTGAAACCGTCACGTATTTTCTAAATTTTTTTCAGTTTCATGGAATTTGAAACGTTTGGAGAGATCCTAAGCAAACGAAAAAGAAGAAGAAGACGAAGAGCAACTAACTTTTGTGGAGTGGAGCGGCGGAAAAGAGGAGGAAGAAGAAGAACGAGCCTTCTCGTCGGCTCCGGGGCTCCGCGCAATCCAATTTTGTGCTCTTTTTCTTCCCGCCCGCCCCGTTTCCTTCTCCTCCTTCTTTTTTTGGATACTCTTCGTTTTTTCGTTCGTTCGGCCCCCCCTTCCGAAACAGAAAAAGTGAGAGAGAGAGAGAGAGAGGACAAAAATAAGAAAACGGGGGGAAAGAGCTCTCTTTTCTTTTTTTGCGGAGAGCCAGCCGATTGACTCCATCCACTCCAATGATTCTAGCCGCGGGAAAGTGAAGGGAAGGGAAATTAACCGGAAACCAAAGCCTCCCCAGGAGAGGAGACACAAACAGAGAGACAGGAAAGTGCGCGCGAACTTTAAATGTGAGCACACTTTCAGACGGACGGAGCCGTCTCCCATGTGCATTTCCAATTTCAGAGCTCGAAAAACGTTTGATTGAAAAATTTGAAATTTGAAAAAATTTGCAAGAAATCTCCACGATTTGCAGGTTTTCGGTGTTAGATGGGTATGGTAATCACTGATTTTTTCGACTTTTTTTTCAAACTTCAATGGAAAAAAGACAATTTACAAGTTCGCGGACTAGTGGGTCTCGCAGCGAAGAGCTGTGTCGATTTACGAGCCGAGGGGGGAGGTACAACTGTGTGAATTTCCAAAATCACAGGCTTTCCTGTTGAAAATAGGCTAAAACAGGCTAAAACAGACAATTCAGCCGTTTTAAAGTGGGAAATATTGGTTTTCTCCTTTAAATTGGCCGTGACTACCGCGTGGGTCTCGCAGCGAAGAGCTGTGTCGATTTACGAGCCGAGGGAGGGACCATAGTTCGACTGTAACAGTTTCAGCACTCATATCTCGGAAACTTGAAGAGCTGGAAAAAAGTTGTCAACTATCGAAATATAGCTGACAATAAAAGGAACATTTTGTTAGTTGACAACTTTTTTCCAGCTCTTCTAGTTTTTGAGATACAGTTCTGGTGATAATTTTTTGCAAAGTAACCATAAGAGATCTAAACGAGTTATGTTCCAAGAACTAGTTTTTATAGAACTATGCCCAGAAATGTATGAGTGCTGAAACTGGTACAAAAATTTAAAAAAATCGATTCCATGAATGGGAAAATCTCAAAGCTTCAAAACAAATGACATTTCAAACCAGGAAGTGCTGTATCTATTCTAGTTTGAGTTTCAGCCCTCATATCTTGAAAACTGGAAAAGCTGGAAGAAAGTTGTCAACTAACCAAATGCTCCTTACATTGTCAGCTATATTTTGTCAGTTGACACCTTTTCCCCACCTCTTCTAGTTTTCAAGATATGGCTGCTTAAAAGATGCAACTCCAGTCATCCGGACGGCTGCTCCTCTAATTCAATTACTACTACAGTAACCCGAACTCGGCTCTCGGAGCTCGGAGCCCCCCAAACAATATGTATACGAATGTGTGAGTGAGAAGTTCTGAAATGAAACAACTCGTCGACAAAACGCCGAAATCGGTGCTGTGAAACGGAAAAGATTTGGAAAACGCCTCGCTGACTCTCATTTCCCGCATTATGATGATGGTGATGGTGGTGATGGGAAAACAAAGTTTGTTTCCAATTTCACACATGGAGTACTGCGAGAGGACAACACGACGTCTCTTTCTGAGCCCCCCCCCCCCCCCCCCCCCTCCTTTGAGCAGATTTGACGCGTCCGGGATTAGGAAACGAGGGGATAAAGGAGGAGCGAAACACGTCGACGCGCGCAACTCGGAAGAAGACCCCCAACAAACTGAATTCTTTCGCCTTTTCTTTTTTTTTTTCTGCGATGTTTTGTGGCGATGAAGTGGGAAAAGGGGGCGGAGCTTAGTGGGGACTTTCAGTTTTTACATAGGAATGAGCAGTGAAGAAAATTTCGATAAATTGTGCTTTTTCTCTTGAAGTCTATCCTTTAATGCTAGTTTCGAGTATTTTATCACGAAAGTGAGATTTGAGCGCCAAAACGTCAGCGTAAGTGACAAAAAGTGACCACTGAACGTCTCCTTTTGAAACTCTGGCCCAGCCCGTAACAGGTCTGGTGGCAAGGGTATGACGAATTTGGACCCCTCTGAAAGGGGCTTGATCTATTTTTGAGCACACTGCAGGCATTCAAAGGTGTTTGTACGTGAAGTGGATTAGATGGATTAAAAGACGACCCAAGTAGGCCTCGTCCATTTTTGAGGTTCGTTCTGATTTTGAGACCTTCTAACCAGGAAAGTGTCTAACGGTAAGGTGGCCTTTGTGGTCGGCACCTGGCTCAATCGAAAGCCTATACAATGGGAATGAAGGATCCGTTTTCGAAATTTGCGGAACAGGCCGCAGGGCCGAGATATTCCGGTCCAAAGTTTCAGTGATGACGTCACACTTTCCGGGTCATCCGGGTGAACGCGTGAACAGGTCCGAGGGGTAGACAAGAACGCACAAAACAGTTCACGCGGATGACCCGGAAAGTGTGACGTCATCACTCGAACTTTGGACCGAAATATCTCGGCCCTGCGGTCTGTTCCGCAAATTTCGAAAACTGATCCTTCATCCCCATGGTATAGGCTTTCGATTGAGCCAGGTGCCGACCGAAAAGGCCACCTTACCGTTAGACACTTCCCTGGTAAGAATAAGAATAACTTGGGAGAAATTAAACATTGTAACAAGAAGAAGAAGAAAAGGTGGGGAACGAGGGAAGAATGAGAAAGGTAGAAGAAACGAAAAAACGGGGGTAAGGTGCATAAGAAAATTATGTTTATATACAGAATGTGAATGATTGAAGATAGAGTCTAGTGATAGACAGAGAGAGCGAATTTGAGTTCAGCCGAAGTGAGATAGTGGGGGGCGGCAAGAGGAAGGAGGAGAACCTTGTGCGTCGAAAATAAGGAAAAACTTATGTTTCCTCCCCCGAATCAAAACATTCTCCTGGCCAGCTACATGGTTAGATGACTACCAGGCATGTGGGGGGGGGGGGGGGGGGGAAACGAAAAGGAATGGATGGTCTCTGTGCAAAAAAAAAACATGCAGAGACACACATCCAAGGCGTCTGCGTACTCGTGCATCAGAAATGACGCGCAAAGTGAAAATGGTACGTTCTTTTGGCTATCCGATGACGTCATCTACACGGAAGAGAGACCAGGGGTGGGGGGGGGCATAACAAAAAGACCGGGATGATTCGGTTCAATTTTCGCGGCCCCGGAGGTCAAAAATGTGCGAAGAGACGAGACGGCCAACTAGGCTCCGCCCATTTTCCCGCAAAGGCACGGTTACCCGCAACATTGCAGGTCTACTATGTTAAAACGAAGACAACAAACCCACGGGGACCGCATCTACTCAAGTGAAACTACGAAATTTCGACAGCGCGTTAGTCATCAAGTGTGTATGGAAATTGGCCCCCCGATTCCAACAATTTCGAAATTGTTACGCAGAAGACCGTGCCTTTGCGCAAAAATGGGCGGAGCCTATTTGGCACACATTTTTGATCCCCGGTGACAAGCTTATTGAACGGCCAATACTGTTTTAAGGTTAAAAACATCATTTAAAACAATAAGTTGTGTCGAAACCAGCGAAAGACGGGAAATTTGACAAGCCTTTTGTTTTGTTTTTAAATATGAGAGAGATGGGTGCCGAGTCTGTGTTAGATCTTACTCAGAGGCTAGGCGCCCATCCGCTGGGTTACGTACGCTCCAACTGACTCTTATTTGATCAGAAGGCTCCGCCCTCCTTTGCTGGTGGGAAGAGTCTCCTTCTTCCGATCGTGTGACCAGAGAGAAGGGCGCTTTAGAAGCGGCTGCTGCGTTGGCAGTGTGTTATTTATCGAGGTGCCAGGCAGGGGGGCCTCATTCTACAGTCAATCTGTGGATAATTGGTATCAAGATACAAAGGTGCTACCAACAAATGGCTCATCTTGTTAATTGCTCGATCAAGATACGGGTCGAGCTGGTGTGACACAAAGGGTCCGGGCTCACCTTGTGGATAATTTATCAAGATAGAGTACTGGAGTAACCCCCCCCCCCCCCCCCGTTTCCGATGGGCGGTAAGTAACAGATGTTGGTTGTTTGTAACTTGATACACCCCCCTCCTTATAACCAAAGGTGTCAAGGAAGCGCGCAAGGTCAGTGACTAGGAATAGGAGCTCTCTTACTTTTACGATGGGTTTTTGGTGACACCGAGGGGCCTTTCGATTGTGACAAAGTAATCCGACACCCATCTGGCTTGATGTGTCGGCAAATTGCAACAATCTACAGTTGTGGCCATGATTCTCTTTGCTTTCTCAAAGAACTAGAAGAGATGGAAGAAAGTTGTCAACTGCAGATATCTAGCTAGCAAGGTTTCCACTAAAAACGACTAAAACTTGGGAGTTCTGAAAATTTCACTTCTGGAGGAATGGGATGAAATAGACGCCAACTACCGCGTGACTTGGTGGATGCGGACCCGAACAGATTGAAGGCCATAGTGAAGGCAAAAGGATGAAGATTCAAGAACTAGTTTTAAAAGTTGTTTCCCTATCCTATCATCCAAGTTTGTTCCAAATCTGGTAAAAAACGGACTAGTTTGAAGAAAGTTATGATGGTTCAATCGTGTAACGGTATTCACCAGGCACCCTGTATATTAGAGTAAATACGGTATTTGGAAAGATTCGTGCCTAAAAAGCCTAATTTCTATTCAATCATGGTTTCAAAAACCACATTTTTCATAAGAAAACAATGATTGAAAAGTTTGAACAAATGTGAGAAATTCCCTAAAACACATTGTTTTGCGCCAAAAATGAAAACCCCTTCTTTTCCCGCCCGAATCAAAACATTTTCCTGGCCAGCCAAAAGGCCACATGGTCGTCCTCCTCTCTCCCTTTCCCACTCTCTCTCTCTCTCTCAATTTTGTTTTTCTTTCACAATCCGCCACTCTCTCTCTCTCTCTCTCTCTCTCTCTCTCTTTTTCTATGTACATTCATTGTTGTAAGGGTTACAGTAACTCCCTAACATCAAACACCCACTACCGACACAATCGCGAATTCGCAACGACCGGCAAACGACGAAAAAAAAAGGGCGGAGCTTCAAATTCGCCCCGGACGGAAAACATGAGGGTCTAACAATAGGAGAAAGGGGGCGTGGCTTATGTGGGGTTTTCGGGCCTCCGACCCTCTCCTTCTCTCCTTAAGAACCCCAGGAATTATAGTTTGTTGAGTGAAATTCAAAACATTTACGGTTTCAAGGCGACGCTTTTTACTTCTCCATTTGAATTCCTCCAATGTACTCGATTCAATCAACAAAATGGTTAAAGTCAAAAAAATTTGTAAGGGGGACGATGAATTAGACGCATCTCCAGAAGAGGTCGTCGATTTCTGAAGAGAAGAGGTTGAGGAATGGCTTCTAGCTTACCGTATTCACTCTATCAGAACGGCACCTTGGAGCCCAAATCGTAAGGGTCCTCAGGATTTTACGGAATTTGAACACAAAATTAGACGGTTGAAAATAAGACCGGTTCGTCGTTATAATAGAGTGAATACGGTATTCAGTCTTCGCTTACCGGGATCGAAGTCGTCTTGGGGATCCCAGTAGGAGAGGTCGCGTTGGGACGGAGCTGTAATCCAAAGATTGAAACCAAAGACTTCAGAAACTTCAGACACCTACCTTCGTGAAACGGCGGCGTCTTCTTCAGAATCTCCACTTCCTCTGCGGACAGCTCTTCTGCCTCTGAGCCGCGCGTCGAGCGATCCGATCCGTCTGGAGGCGCGGAGCCCGGGTTGGACCGGTAGCTCATCAACTCGCGCTCCCCGCTTCCCATCACGTGGGAATGGAGCTCCGCGAGAGCCGACATCACGTGGAGCATTTCGTCGATGAGCTCTTTTATCTCCGCTTTGAACTCGTCGGTTTCTGGAAAGAAAGACAAGAAAGAGTTGGCACGGTGCCAAGTCAGGTTTCATTCCTTACCAACACTTCTCCTCCCTGCTCCACCTCGCTGAAACTTTGTGAAAAAGTTGCCCATTGCAATGTGTCGGCAGAGAAATAAGGAGAGAAAAGGGAAAATCAACTTAAAGGGGGGCAGAAAGAAGGTTCCGACACTGTTTACCCGGAAAACGGATTCTATGCGAAAACAAGACACTCCGATCTGTTATTGGAGAGCGATGGTGAAATTTTTCCTTTTTTTGTGGGATTGCATTGCAAGTTGGCACGTTTCCAAAATACGAAACTTTATGATAGGAAAGTTGGCACGGTGCCAAGTTGTATCATTTCCACAACTTCGGTGGTATCGAAACATTTTTGGTTCTCTAGATCATGAGTTCGATAACGTGACGCGTTACACCAGGAAACAAGAGTGGACCTATAACTGTATAAGTGCACCTTGACACAGGAAACAGGAAATATGTATTGCCTTTCATTGCAGTTTTACGGTAGAGACGTTATTGACCATGCATATTGGGCCTACTGACTATATGAAATCATCAACAAACAATAGGCGCACAGGTATTTTTGTGGACAATGCCTCAAATGTATCATTTTTCTAATATCGTTAAAATTGGTCAGCTTGCAAAAAGAAGGAAAATGAAGCGTCGAAACAGTGGCATGGGGGGTCGGTGAGAGCGCGTGCACCTGCATGGGAGTCTCCGAAATAAAAGCGATTGCGCAATCTCCATCGCTTTAGGCCTTTCAAACTTTATTGTAGTGAAGTTGGCATGGTGCCAAGCCCGATGAAAACCTCCTATTCCTAGTCCTTCAATATTCAAGACTCTCGGATCCCTTATTTGAGAACGGTGGTGGAATTCTCCTTTTTGTCTTGTAGGACTGCAAGTTGGCACGTGGCCAGAATGCAAACGTTTATGATAGGGAAGTTGGCACGGTGCCAGGGCCGATGATTATTCGAACCTCCCTGTCCCTCCTAGGCGCTATTCTTGTCAGTGAGGGGTCATCTCTCCCCTTCCTTCCGACTGTCATAGGTCACCCACCCATCCACAATGACCACTTTTCGTGATCGCATTTGAATTTCGAATCCGATGGTGTCACTGGTTTTGGGGTCCCATCAGGTATCAGCGAGTAATCGTTGGTTTTCTTGCGGAGCCTCTCTCCCCGTTGGTTCTCACGGTTTATGTTCATTCCGTCGTCTCTCCTAACTGCCAATCTACATATTTATTTCAGGTCGTTATGGTCGCTCAGCAAACGGGAATTGTCGATATTTCTCGTCGATATTGTATGGGTGACCGGACGGACGGACAGTGAAAACATTCTAGCTGAAATCGACATCAGCTCTGTCACAACTATGCCGGGAGCTTTCTAAGAACTGGAAGAGGATTGGTCAGAAGGGGGAAAGAAAGTGAGCTACTGTCAATTGTAAATGAAAATGACATTGAAAAAAAAAGATTTCCGGTTTCCGGAAGGAACAATAAATCGTGTCGGCTTCTTTCCATCGATCCTCAGCGTTGTTGCTCTGTCTCATTTTCCATATTCAGAGCAATTATGGTTTTGGATCGTGCTCAATCTGCTCGATGTTGGCTCATAAACTTCCACTGTGCAATCAAGCCTCCTAGCTCTTCAGAATCATCATAAGTATCCCTTTCTGTACCCGCTGGGCTTATTTTGGATTTGGAATCAAACTGCGCTCACAGAATTTTGATCACTAGTCTTGTTTTTCAAATGACGATGTACAAATGAGCATTCTTTCCATGAAGACGGTATTGGAGCCGCTGGTCCCTCACCATCATCGTCGAGACAGTGTTTCTGTCCTCCTCCCATCCGCCGTTTCCCTCTCTTTTTCTTTCCCATTCTCAAACTTTATGCCTCTGGGAGAGACACCAAATAGGCGTGCATAAAACGGGTGGGCCTTTTGCCTCCCCTCCTTCTTCTGCCTGACGATACAGAAATATTCTTTCAAAATGAACCAACGCCGGCGCCGTCACCATCGCGCACGTCTTCTGATGCGTAACCCCGTCCGCGCGGTGTTCCGCAATCGTCGCAGCGTGCGAGCCGTCAGACGACGTGCACTGGCGTTCCAACGACGTCTTCGGCAGGAGCGACAACTGCGGCAGAGTGTTCGCAACAGTGCCCGCCAAATCGGCGAGATGAGACGGAGTTTGGCGCATCTTCGAGGGCAAGTGAGAGAGCGGCGAGCCCAACGAATTGCCGAGCAACGGCTGTATCTGGAGCATCACGAGGCTCTGATCGTCCAGCAACGTCGAGTGGTTCGTCAGGAGCAGCTTCTGTTCGATATGATGGAAGACGTCCTGCAACAACGTCTCCACTTCGGCTACCAACCCCCGCTCTCTTAACTTCCTTCCACTCATTCACATTCAATAAACACTGTTTCATTCTTCATTCCATCGATCGATTTCGCCAGTCTATGCCATGACACAAAGCGAAGAGAGTCGCGGGGAAGTGGGCGGGGCCTAGTGGTGACGCATGGAGTGGGGGGGGGGGGGGGGGAAGATGGAACTTTCCAGCGGGCGCAAAACTCTCTCTCTCCTTTTCTCTGTCTCTCTTACTCCGTTGGCCGTCCCCTCCACTGTACCAGGAGCCTCCCGCTCCTTTCTTCTTTTTTCTTCCCCCCACCACACATAAAGTTTCGGACATCTCCCTCCTTCTCTCTCCTTTTCTCTACTGTCCCTGCTGACCGGAAAAGACTGCTCACAATATCTTTAAGACCCCCCCCCCCCTTACATTTCGAGTCAGGATCTGATTAAAACATAATTTCAGTTCATTCTAGACCCTATTCCCGCTTATTTTGAGCCGGAGGCCCCTAATTTTCGGCCCAGGTGGTTATTTCTGATTCTGAATCGAACTGCGCTCACAGAATTTTGATATCTCTTCTAGTTTTGTCAGGATGGTCAACATATAGGGGGGGGGGGGGGGGGGGGTCTTAAAGCCATTGTGGGCACCGTAGTTCGACAGTTGACCATTTTTTTCTACCATTCCAAGTTTTCATGATATAGAGGGCTAAACGACAAACCGTTTGGTTCTGCCTCTAGGAAAGGTTCTATGTTAATTATGAGAACTTTGAACTCTTTTTTCTCCAGGAAAGACCCACTCTCCATTTCTTCTGTTTCTATACACTTTTATAATATTGTGTGATACTCAACAAATTCTGGTAGCTCAAGCAATTTCTGCAACTTTTGGACCGTACCAGAGCTCGAAAGTTGGGATACTGACGAAATCGAACCAGTTCGCATATTTTTGGCACCGGACTTTTAAAATACCGTAAAACCTGTATTCAAAGCGGCACCTCTAATAGAACGGCACCCTAAACCCCAAATTCGTAAGGGCCCCTAGAGGGTCCGAAAACCAAAATTATTTTGTTTAAATTTATATTCCTTTCTTTTCTCTCCCTTGATTCCTCCAGAGTTGTGACCCTCTCAGCACGGTCCAGCCACTACCAAATTGTTTTATTTTTATTTTTTGGAACTTTTCGATCAGTTTGAGACAATTAGGAGATTTTCATCGCAATCACATTGTTCCCGAAAATTCATTAATATTTAATTGAATTTCGTTCACTTCCTGTGTCTTTCGTAAAATTTCGCGTTCTTCCAGTCGAAGTCGAAAAAAATGGACCCACAACTGACGATGAACGTGCTCGCCCAGCTGTTGGCCTTCCCAGGTTATTATCAAACCTATAAACCGACTGGTTGGAAAAAATCGATAATTTCAGGCCGTCGCCCGCAGCTCACGATCCCCCACTCCCCCTACATTTTATTTCTGATGGCCCGGGGAGCCGCCAGACGCCGGGGCCTCCACCGCAACGGCATATCCAATGGTGAGTGTTTCCCTCTATTCGAACAAAATGAAAAAGGGTGGGGGGGGGCTTATGTACCGTATTCAATCTAATAGAGCTTACTTGATATTTGATACCTCAATCTAATAGAACGGCACCTAAAACGAAAAATCCAAGTCCTGGGCGGGATTCGATAAGTTTTTGATAGATTTACCTTTTAAGGATTAATAGAAGTTATTTCATGATAAAATTAACACATTTTTTAAAATAGGTTTCAAAACACAACATTTGTTCCAAAAACTGGTAGTTCATCACGGGGCCGAGGACATTTTTCAGTCAGGCCCGGCCCGTCGCAAGTCTGTAGTTGGGTGTGTGTGTGTGGGCAAATGTAAGTGTCACGGGGGGTGGCAGGTAGATTGGGTTGCCCCTTACAAATTGAGACAGCCCGGGTAAAGTAAGAAAAGGACTTGTCGAAACGTCAAATAAGATGATGACGCTCCAGATAGGCCTCGCCCATTTTCAAATTGAGTTACTGAAAACGCCCGACTTCAAAGTGGGCGGAGCCTATTTGATCTGTGTATTTACGTTCAATTTTTGCAGCCGAAGCGTGGAGGGCCCTATCGGCGGAGCAGAAGGCCATGTGGCGGGTGGCCTTCCGCGACTACGTGCAGGTGGCCCTGTGGGCCATCGGCGTCGGGCTCGCCGAGCAGGCCCCGTCGCGAGCCGAGAGGGCCGCGGCTCGTCGTGCCGCTCGCGCGGCAACCAATTGATCTCATTTGTTTTTTTTCTAGTCTGTTATTTTTATTTTGTTTTAATCTTTTTAATAAATAAAGTAGTTATAAAGTAACACAGTCTCTCAGTTTCAACATCTGGCCAGTGTTTGCCAAAAAAGGGATCGTGAGCTCCAATAGTGAAGAGCCAACGTCTTCTCATCTTCGTAATGATAAAAATCATCTTTATCTTTCAGTGAATTGATGATGAATACATTAAAGGTCAGAAGGAGATGATTCTTGACACCGGAGGCCAAATAAAAATAGGCTCCGCCCATTTTCCTTCCTGATGAGATGAGACACGGAATAGTGGGTAGCAGAGAAACGTATGTCGTGTCTCCGGTGTCAAGAATATTGAGCGGACATTATAATAGGGAAAGGGGAAGGAAGATCCTGTGACTCCAAGCTACTGGGTTCATCTTTCAAAACAAGGAAAACCTAGTCGTGGTACTGTTTCCATAGCTGGAAGAAGCCGTCCAGCTCCTCCTCGTGGCGCTCTTCATCCGAATCTACGATCGACTCGTGCGACCATTTATCGTCTTCTGAAATCAACAAGTTGATGATTGGAAACAGGAGAGAGAAGGAGGAGTCACCTACCATCTGGTGTCTCAGTCTTCACCTTCTCGTCCACTTTGTCCAACTCCATCTTTTCCATCATCGCTTTCACTGAAACTATTGTCTTTACTGATAGTTTCTACACAGAAGTTGAAGAAAAAAAGATAGAAGAACTCACCACCATCCATTTCTTCATCTTCTTTCTTTTCCTTCGCCTCCTCCACCTCAATCTTCGGCTCCTTCACCTTCGGCTCATCCTCATCCTCCTCACTCGACTCGATCGCTCTTTTCAACTCGTTTTTCTTCGACATTCCGGCTGCAATTCCAGGAACAAGCACATAGGCGGAATTGAAAATCGGCAACAAAATGGCTAAAAATTAGGCCTGATCGAATCCCTTTGAGCGGTACTGTACAAGCGATCAAGTTGTTGCTGACAGCAAAAAGTCGAGCAATCTTTTTGAGCGAGCCTAATCTACCGTAAAACCTGTATTAGAACGGCACGCCGGTCTAATTTTTACAGGTTTTACGGTAATTCCTCATTTTGCTAAAAAGAAACAGAAAAGGTGTAGGTATCGCCGGGGGGGGGGGGGGGGGGGTGCCTGGCTGACTGGCTGTGCGCCCCTCCCCGTCCCCTCCGCCCCGCGGTCTACCGAATTGTCACTTCTCCCGTCCCTCTCTTCTATCCCTTCTATTTCCTTCCATACACACACACACACACAGACATACATACAGCCTCTTTTCGCGGCCAGGAGATAGAGAGAGAAGGAGAAAAAGAAGAGGTTGTAGGCGGAACGAGACGAGTGCAATTGGACAGCGGAGAAGAGAAGGAGGATGGAGAGGTGGGTAGGGGCAAAAAATGAACATCATCTTCATCCCTTTGCGATTTCTAGGGGGAACTCGATACCAGTCTGTGCAGGACGTCCTTGTTCTCCTGCACAGATACATATGTAAATTGTATTAGAAATGAGAATCTTCTGCGCAGACTTCTAAAACTTGCTGATCACAAATCTAACTTGTAACTTTTCTAAGAGCAGCTCATAATCATATCGAATTCTCTGAGTTTTTGCTGATGTGATGAGGGTACCTTGAAACAGGAGCCTATATTACTATTACAGTTTCACGGTTTAGATATTGTTGTCCATAAACATTGGAGCTTACTATCCACCATAGTTCATTTCTTTCATTTATCGCACGTTTCATTTCGTAGCTCTTTCTTTTGTTTCTATGATTCTTTCAAAATATCTTCAAACGTTCTCGGCTCTTTAAAATAGGACCGAAATATATTTTTAAAACGATTGCTCAATCTCCATCGCTCAAGGGCTTTCAAAGTTTATTTAAGGGAAGTTGGCACAGTGCCAAGCCCGATGAACTCTTTCTTTTCCTGGTCCTTCTACTAGCACTACATATTTGAAATCCCTGTCCCTCTTTGCGCTATTCTTGTCAGTTAGTGGTCACCTTCCCTTATTTTGAGTGCAACAATGTGAAGATGAAAATGGGCGGGGCCTCAGCGAATTTGCGCCTGAGGCATTGTTCTGGTCTCCCGGGGGGATAATATTTACAATTGAATCGGTGACACTGTCTTTTCAACACTTATGCCCTAACCCTTTCTCTTGCATGGTGAGCGCTTTCAAGATTCATTTGAAACCGTGTTCTTATCATTTTCATTACTTCTCGGTTTTCAATCAGAAAAAAATGTTTGGTTCGTTAGAATGTGGCTATTCTCATGTTGTTGTTTGTTTTGTTTTGAAGAACCCAATTCTTGATGGAACCATTTTTATTCATGTTTCTGTGAAATTACAAACACCAAGGTTCAGTTTGGACCAATTGTTTCTTTTGAAGCAGGCTTGCAAAAATTAGGAAAATGTGAGATCGCGCGCACCTGCATGGTAGTCTCCGAAATAAAAGCGATTACGCAATCTCCATCGCTTTAGGGCTTCCAAACTTTATGATGAGAAAGTTGGCATGGTGCCAAGCCCGATGGAAGCTTTCTGTTCCTAGTGTTTCAATGTTCAAGACTCTCCGATCCCATATTTGAGAACGGTGGTGGAATTCTCCTTTTTGTCTTGTAGGACTGCAAGTTGGCACGTTGCCAAAATGCAAAAGTTCATGGCAGGGAAGGCTTTCAAACTTTATGATGAGAAAGTTGGCACGGTGCCAAACCCGATGAAAGCTTACTGTTCCTGGTCTTTCAACATGTTTACCCGGAAAGCGGACTCTATGCAAAAACAAGACCCTCCTATCCGTTACTTGAGAATGATGATGAAATGCTTTTTTGTTTTGTTTTGTTTTGTGGGACTGCTAGTTAGCACGTTGCCAGAATGCAAACGTTCATGGTAGAGAAGTTGGCATGGTGCCAGGGCCAATGATTATTCGAACCTGCCTGTCCCTCATAGGCGCTATTCTTGTCAGTGAGGGGGTTACCTTCCCCCAATGCGTCATCTCTTCCCTTCCTTCCGACTGTCATAGGTCACCCACCCATCCACAATGACCACTTTTCGTGACCGCATTTGAATTTCGAATCCAATGGTGTCACTGGTTATGGGATCCCATCAGGTATCAGCGAGTAATCGTTGGTTTTCTTGCGGAGCCTCTCTCCCCGTTGGTTCTCACGGTTTATGTCCACTCTCACTGTCCATCTTGTTTTTCCAGCCAACCGTAACTCGAAAATGGAGAACGTGGGCCGTCCGAACGGTAATACCTATTCCATGCAATTAAAGATTCAAGATTTAAGAAAATTATCACTTCATTCGTATTGTATTTATTTTCAGTCCAATTCCAACATTGCGTAATTTGCCTGTCGAATGGCGACGGCCAGATTCAACGTCTTTCGATTCGATTCGAAATGGGTCAACTGATAGGTCAGCATTCAATTGTACATAGAATCGCTCAAAAATATGCTAAAATTACAGACATTCAACGCGTTCGTGCGTTTTTCGAGGGACAAGGCGGGGTGGTTCTGCGGAACGAAGCCGGGCGTGTGGACAACGACGACGAGGAAGACGTCGAAGATGATGAGGAAGGTTAGTTGAAGTGATTCATGCATTTGCTAGTAACGGGGCAAGTGAGACAATGTGTAGGTGGGGGCCGTGGACCGGCAACAGTCCCAGAGTTAAAGGGGGGATAAGGAAATCGAGTGGAAACGATTTAACGAGGCGGTTGGAGTATTAAAAATAGCTTAGATTGCACCTTTTCATTATCTTCCTGGAGAAGTTGAAGGTTCTGTTGAGGTCGTGAACTCTCGATTTCTACCGTACTCTATCTAGTAAACATGCTGAAACAGTTTGTATTATAGAAGTTTAAATATGAGATTTTTCAGCCACCGACACTGACACTTCTGATGAGGAGAACAAGAAGGACGACTAATCTCGATTTATTCTTTTTTTTTGTTTCCTTTTGTCCAGTTCCATCTTCGATACATAAATAGTCAAAGTTAACAAATAACTGTTTCTCAAAAGTTTCAAGGGATGTACTGTCTGTGCCCATGCGATTTTTCTACTTTCTAGACTTTTAACACCCTCCATCCTCTACATTCTAAGTATACTCTAAGCCTTTACATTGTGATGTACTCTATGTTTCATTGAAGACGTGGAAGAGAAAAGAGTGCTGAGGAGAAATTCATGGGAACAGCAAACATAATTAACTAAACCGGCGGGAAACAGAAAAAAAAACAACTGTAGAAGGTGGTTTTGAATATGTAGATCTCATAGTCAGATCTCTATCTTGACAAATTACCATGTTTTCTGTCACATTCAGGTGAGCAAGGTTCTTGGGGACTTTTTTCGAGGGCAGACTATTCCGAGGGGAGAAATGTTTCCAGGGACCAGAAAACGATTGTGGAGATATGATATTTGTAGTCAAGTTGTTGGATTTGGCTGGAATTTTCTAGAAAATAGTCGGTAAAAAGGAGGCTCTACACAAAAGTATCCCCACACATTACAGTATGCGCCGAACTTGGTTGGTACTTGATAAAAGTCTAAAAGTTCATCGTACAATTACTCAGCCCGTCCCAACTCCGATCTCGCCCCCCCCCCCCCCCCAAATCCACAAGCTACCAGTATAGTTCATGAAGATGCCAGTGCCCCCTATCTCTGTTTCTCTTCACTTCCCCCACTCCATCTCCATCCTCTCCCTCTCTCTCCTTCTTCTTCTTCTTCTCCTCCTTCGCCTGTACACATGTCCCCTTTCCGTTGTCAGTGAAAGCGGCTGGGGGGTGGGTGGTCGCCGGTGCCAGCCGCCGAGCGGCACTCCTTTCCCCCCTCTCTGTTCATGAATCATTATCGATCGGCCTGTGGGAGTTAACGGTTTTCGCTTTTTTTCCCCTTCCACAAAGTCTTGTCTTTGATTTACCTCCCATTTTTAGATACTCTGTTTTCTAGAAGTTTTCCGGAGCGTTGATACGTACGGGAGTGGAGTGTTGCAATACTAAAAAGTATGATAACAACGTATAGAAACAGGAAAAAAAGTTTAATTTTTTTGCTCACTCACAATTAAATTTCGTTCGCTTCAAGACCCAAAGTCGTGTCTCATGTCTTACTGTACCTTTTTAAAGTTTTCAGCTTGCTGGTTCGAATGGAGAACCCCGGAGCGCCAATCGGTAAGCAATCTCCTTTTTTAATGGCCATATCTTGAAAACTAGATGAGATAGACCAAAGTTGTCAACTAACCACATGTTCCCTTCATTTTCAGCTTTATTTACATAGTTGACATCATTTCCCCAACTCTCCTAGTCCACAGAGTGCCCTTTTCACAGATCACTATCCCCTTTTTCCAGGAGTCATTCAGTTCGTTGTTGTGGCTCTGCGCAACCCGAATGGCCAGTGGCGAACTCATCGAATCGAATTTGAGGGACGTCCGATGGGTGAGTAGAAGGAGGAAAATGGAGCGGAAACGAAAAGAGGGGCCATTTCCAGAAGTCGATGAGTTCGAGGAGAGGCTGGCCGGTCACCGGGGGGTAATCGTTCGTCATGCGCCAGGACCAATCGAGGACGATGAAGAGTTTGATGATGAAGAGGAAGATGAGGAAGAAGAGGATGAAGAGGAGGAGGAAGAAGACGAAGAACAGGGAGAGGACAGCGGTGGTTAGTCTCTTCATTCTAGTTACATCCAACCGGACTTGCGGATTTTCGGCCCGGCCCTTGGCCTTTCACGGGCATGGCCAGGCCGGGCTTAGTCAAAAATTCTTAAAGTCCGGCTCTTGAGCTTTCACGGGCCGGGCCAGGGGTAGCCAAAAATTCTTTGGGCCTGGCCCTTGGTCTTTCACAGGCCGGACCGGGATTAGTCGAAAACTCTTTGGGCCCGGCCCGGCCCAAATATCAAATGTTAAAGTGGGCAGAATTCGATCAAAGGTCTCAAAATGTCCTTAAAGTTTTTTTTTTTAATTTAGCTATGAAATTTGTTTAATGACACAATCAAAACGAATGTTTTGAGTTGAGTTTCTAAATATAAAATCGCTCAAAAACTGGAAATTGATCACGAGTCTGCGGGCGGGGCCGAGGAAATGTTTCAGCCACCCCCTTCCGAAATCCCCATTCCTCTCTCTTTCTCTTTTTCAGTGGAGGCAGATGTTGAGATGAACGGCAACGAGGAATGAGGAGACAGCAAGGCCGCCCCACATGGCCACCCTCCCCTCTCTCCCTTACTCTCTCCCGTTCTCTCCCAATTTTTGTTTATTTTTCCCAACCCACCACTCTTTCTCTTTCTTTACTCCTTTTTCTGATGGTTACGATAACTTTAAAACATCGAAAACCCATTATCGTCAATCGCTTAGCCCACAACGTCCTCCAAACATAAATGGGCGGAGCCTCAGCACAAATGACACTTGTTGGCCGTTTTACCCCCCCTTTCCCCAGCCATAACCTTTCCCATTTCTTGTTTTCGGTTAATGCAACATGACCTTTTGACTCAAATTTTCCGGTTTCCTCAAAATTCCCATAAGCCCCCCCCCCCCCCTTCCATTATTCAATCTAATACAATCTATTAATCATTTTTCCAGCTCAATATGCGCTAGATTTCACGTAGTTTTCACTTATTTTCGATTTGTTAGTGTCTGAAACAGTGAATTTGTTTCCCACCCGGAAGTTCTGCACCTCATCAACTCCTCATCAGGTTTTATTGTTAATGTGCTCTACCTCGACACTTCTAGAAGTAGAGAACCGCAAAAACCGTAATGCTTATAAGAACACTTCGAAACAGGACATTATGTTTATCACAGTTCTGGCCATATTTGCAATCCAGTGGTGTGCTTCGGCAAAACCGCAAGATTCATAAATCACAGAACTGGTTGTTCTTAGCCAACAATGAGAAAATGCACAGATGTTTTATTCTCACACTTTTCCTGGGTATAAAAACGCTTTTCGTCTTTCATAAAATACAAAAAACAGCGTTAGAAGCCGAAAAGTGGCCGTATCGGCCCGCTTGCAATCATGGTTTTTACCGTAGACTCCTCCGAATCTCGGCCACACTAAGGGTCATTCCCACTATTGCCCATGTTCAGGTTGTGGGACAAACACCGTAAAACCTGTACTAGAGCGGCACCTCTATTTGAACGGCACCTCTAATAGACCGGCACCCAAAACCCCGAAATCGTAAGGGTCCCCCCTGTCGATTTTCGAAATTTCGTTTAAAAACTAGAGGGTTGAAAATTAGACCGGCATGCCGTTCTAATACAGGTTTTACGGTACCACCAAAAGAAGCTGGCCAACATGTTACAGTTTCAGACAAGAATACAAGTGTATTGAGTTTGACAACCAATCATCATCAAAAAAAAAAAACGATAGGATAGGCACATCTGATTCAGAATCACTGTGAATACATGTTAAGCGGCAAACAAGAGAAGACAAATAGAATGAGAAAATACATAAACGTTAGAATCTGACGTCGACGTTGGTGGTGCACACTTTGCGGACACCGATGCGACCCTTCCGGCTCATCCACTCGCTGTCAATCTCCGTCGATCCAAACGTCCACCACGCCGTCCACAACGACTTCTCCTCGCTCGACGTCTTCTTCCACGATAGTCGTTTGCCGTCTGCAGAATTGTTGTAACAGAAAGTTGTCAACTACAAGGCTACAAACAGAAAACTCACTTTCCTCCTTTCTGCCGTACAAGCGCCACAGGTGATACGGCGATTCGGGAAACTCGATAATGTCCGGATTGCGATCGTCGAGCTGATGAGCCATGTCGGCGAGCACCTTCAGATCACCCCACTGCTCGTCGAGTGTCGGCCGATAGATGCGGCTCGTGAACAGCATGTGCTCGTCGGGCGGCGGTAGTTTGCTCATTTCGAGACACCTCCGAAACTCGTCGTCCTCCATCACGTTGGGTCCCTGTCGATGGGGCAGCGGCGGAGTTTCCGTCGGAAGCCGAAAGTGCTCTTTTCCGGGATGGTGTCGCGGAGTGGTCACGACCATAGTGTCACGCTTCTCGCGAGCCACCATCTCGTGCCACGCCGTCAGCATGTGTCGTTTCTGCAGATTCCGGGTGGCCGCCTCGACCATCTTGTGCAGATCGTCCATCGTGTAGCTCAACATCGGCTGCGTCGGCACACGAATGTTCAACGGCTTGCGCGTCTGAAGAGGTCCCTCCTTCTCTCTCGAGAACGAGAACGGCTCGTCCTCCGTTGATTTCATCGGCGGCGAATTCTCATTGGGAGACGGCTCCAGAAGTCTGAGGAGCTCCGATGGTTTCCGCGCGGCCACGTCCTTTTTCGTCTGTACGCTCACCAGACTCTCCAGAATGTTCGTGCGCAACTCGGTCTCCAGACGCACATAGGCTCGCATCGGAATACGGGCGACGTAGTTGGTTTCGACGAGACGAATGCAAATGAATTGCCGGTTGCCCGACAGCATCGACTGGATTTCGGGCTCCGGGACGACGCCGAGCGTTCGCAGAAGCGCTCGCTGCTCCGTCGTCGTGCTCGTCAGAAATGTGGCGAACGTGAGTTTGAAGACGCGGTCGTCGGGCCCCTTGAAGTGAAGACACATCGCGTTTCGCAGTTTGGCCTCTCGCGTTTCGTGTCGTGTGCGTGCCAGAGTCACTGAAAAGTGGCCTGATAAAGGGGGGGGGGGGGGCACAAAACTCACCGGTTTTCTCATTCAATCGCTGGAACAGATGACGTAGTCGTCGTTGCGGCGCCGTCATCGGTCGTGAATCGGTGGACATCGTCGGAGGGGAACCGGGAAACCGGAAAGCGGAGAATAAGGTTGAAATCCGAACAGTGAAGATCAAAAGTGCGCGGGTGGGCGGGTAGATCAAAAAGTGAACGGAGACACATTGGTAGATCAAAACTTTATTTCTACACAAACCACCCCCCGATCCCAAAAAATAAAACCCATTTCTAGAGCATTGTTCTGTCCAAATCAGACCGGCATGTGCAAACGTGGCATATGGTAGTTCTGGTACATGGCGATGCGTTCGCGGAGCATTTTGATGAACTCGGCGTTCTCGCGCAGCTCCTTCTTCATCGCCTCCACCTGAATCAGGTGTTGCTCTGCAAATCGGTAAGAGCTAAGAGGGGGAAAAGAGCAGGAAGGGGTGTGTGTGTGCTCACTTCCTTCCCATTTGCGTTGCTCCTTCTCGTGCTGCAACTCGACGCGCAACAAATTGTGCGATCGCACCAAATACTCGAAATTTTCGGCTGAAACAAGGGGATGCGGAGGGCTCAAAAGAGAGCTCTGGAAGTGCTCACTGTCCGGCGAGTTCCTCTTCCTCTTGTGGGCCATCGTCGTTCCGTCGGACGACGTCTTCACTTCTTCTTCCAACCCCACCACTGCCTCGGAAGTAATCGTCGGCGGCTGCGGCTGCGTCGGCGGCGGCAAATGAGTGACCGTAATCTGAGCACCGTTCTGGCTCATCTCGAGCATTTTGCGCTTCATCCGACACTCGCGACAGTAGCACATTGAGGTGTCCTGTCCGACGCGACCGTTCGGGAATCGCTTCCGGATGACCTTCTTTCGGGGCGCGACGACGTTTTGTGCTCCAGACGGTTGTGTCACGGGACTTCCGACTGGAAAATGAGTAGGCAGAGTGTTGCCACTGAAAGCCGCCGGTATGCGATGGTTGACTGGAAAAGAAGGCGTCGTTGGCTGAAAGTGTCTGAAAATCTCTCTCGCTCACTTTGCAGATTGTTCGAGAGCGTCGTCGTCGTCGTGGAGAGTGCGGGGAACAGAGGGTATCCGTTCAGGTTCACACCCGGAGACGACCACATCTGGAGCACCGACGACGATGTCTGTTGCTGTTGTTGTTGTTGTAGTTGTGGCAGACTTGTTGGAGCATTCGGTGCTCCGCCAAAGAGCATCGGATTGAGCATCGCCGCGGTTTGCGGCTCCGAGAAGCCACCGCCGATGCTCAACGAGTTGTAGGCTTTGAAGACTGAAATCTCATCATCGAACCATCGGTCCAGGTGGATTTTCTGACCTGCCGGAGCCGTTGGATTCAGCGCGTAGTCGGCCGGATTGGATTGCACGAGCATTCGGATCAGATCGGAAGAATCGAGTCCAATTGGAGGTGCTGGAGCCTGCTGTTGGATGGGGGCTGGCTCCTGGGCCTCCTGTTCAACATCTGAAAACCGGCGGGCTTCAGATGGAGCTTCAGATCAATTCCAGGGAGTACCATTCTCTGTCTCTTCCACCGCTACACCAACATTCGGATTCGGTTGAATCGCTGCGGGCGTGATTGCCATTAACGGTGGGGACGGCGTCGTCACTGAAACTCCAAGGCCATATCTCAAAAACTAGAAGAGCTATTGTCAAAACGTTTCAATCCAAATCCGCTCTACTGCACTTAAGGGCGACGCGTCGCGGTCGGCGCGCGCGAAATTCAAACGGCGGCCGGGGCCTAGAAATCCGCGGCTAGCGGCCGCTCTTCCATCGCATTTTTTTCGACGATTTATTCCGTTTTTTCGCAGTTTTCCGTGTATTTTCACATTGTTTTTGTGTTATTCCACCAAAAAATGATAACAAGCATCGATTTTCATGTTATAACGACAATTTTCGGCCGAAATTTTGTAGAAAACCTGAAAAATCACCAAGAAACCAGTAACTGTCCGCTTTCTCTCATTTTCACCCATCGATCCCGTTCTTTCACTCGCTTTTGCTCTTCTTTTCAGTTCTGATTATTGTTTCTTTGCTTTCAGTTCAGTCGGCAACGATTTGGAAACGTCTAGGATGAAACAAGCGCCGTGGAAGCTGAGGTCGAGGGCCTGGTGCACGGAAACGAGGATTTTGTCGTTGAGAGATTTTGGAGACGATGGTTATTCATGTGTTTGAATTGGTGCTCAATAAATTCATTATCAAGAAACGTTCTCATACGCAAAACAAAAAATAAAGTCGAGTCAGAACGAGATATTTTGGCAACCGGTTGGATGTGTCCTTTTTCCGAATTGAGCTTCCGAATCGAAATTGCAGGTATTGCATGAAAATCGATGCTCGTTATCATTTTTTGGTGGAATAACACAAAAACAATGTGAAAATACACGGAAAACTGCGAAAAAACGGAATAAATCGTCGAAAAAAATGCGATGGAAGAGCGGCCGCTAGCCGCGGATTTCTAGGCCCCGGCCGCCGTTTGAATTTCGCGCGCGCCGACCGCGACGCGTCGCCCTTAAGTGCAGTAGAGCGGATTTGGATTGAAACGTTTTGACAGTAGGAATTGCCAGCTACATTTCATCAGTTGACAACTTTCTTCCACCTCTTCTAGTTCCCCAGATAAACTCACCAATTCTCAACGTCGACGGCGGCGGAGACTCGGGCTGTTCGTCCATTTCACCAGCTATACGGTTCCGGGTGAATGGGAAGCGAGCAAAAGAAGGGAATGGGGTGGGGGGGGGGGGGGGAGAAAAATTGTATGTATATGGTGGGAACCAACACAATAGGGAGATAGGGAGATGCGTGAGAATATGCAAAAGCGCCGCGATTGGTTGGCATGCATATCAGGTACCGACGTGGACAATGTGACACAGTGTGTTTGTGTGTTTGTGAAAAGGGAGAGACCAACTGATCGATCAATGAGCAACACGTTCATTCATTCACATACAGATCGTTCTAGAATATCTCAAAATAGGGGATACAAGGGTGTGCTCTTCTTCTACTTCTTCTCGTCCGGACCGCCACTGCCCGATCGTCTCTTCATCTTCTTCTTGCTCTTCATCTCGTCAAACGACTCGGTCATCGTCGACGCCGCCGCGCCGAACCGATCGTTGACCTCCTGGATCACGTCGAACGGCATGTCCTCCATCATGGCGAGCATTCGGTTCACCGATCGTTCGTGGGCCGCCGCGTCAAACGGTTGCGGTGGCGGATTGTTCTCGTCCTCGTAGAACGCGATCGTTTTGCCGGTCAGATCGAATCGCTTCAGGTAGGTTCGCCATTGAGCCGTCTGCTCGGCTTGGTCTGGAAACGAAAAGAGCAATCGAAAAGTTGTCAATGGCAAGGTTGGAGAGCACAAAAAGAGCAACAACTTTGCAGTTGGCAACTTTTTGATAGCTCTCATGACTCTCGAGTTAAAGTGGTCGCAGAGAGGTGGCCGCGCCTTACCAAGAATCTGCTCGAAAGCTCCAACTTCCTCGCCCCTCTTCTCCAGACACGCCTTCAATCCGGCCAACATCTCCTTCGCCTTCACCATCTCCGCCTTTCCCGGATAGTCGCACTTCTTCGGATTGAGCGGCCCGTCTTCTCCGTCGTCCGACGAGTAGACCATCTCGTTCCACGTCTGATTCCTCTTCAGTCGCGCGTCACGATCTTCCGGCACTGGTGGCCTCCATTCCTTGAGCCCCGGAAGGATGGCTCGCAGTGAGGACGCGTCTTCTTCCGAGTGCATTGACATCAGTCTGACAACCTGGTAGTCGGGCCGCGGATGGAGGTCGCCGACGTCGGTTTGAGAAGCAGAAGAATAAGGACCGGACAACGCGGATTGGAGAACGGCGCACACACTTTTCTCGTCTTGAAGTTCTTCTGAAAGAAGACGTTGAGCATCTGAAAGACAGCGGAGAGCTCGACAAACCTGTCTCCTCTTCCCCCGTCGGGTACATCTCCAGAATCAGCTCGTTGACGTCGTCGACGGCGTCTCGGAACATGCGGAAGCGTCGCTCGTTGCGGTACTCCTCGTACTCCTCGATGTTCTCAAAGTCGTCCTCGTCCTTGTACTCGAAGTCGTCCGTCTGCTCGCCTTCTCGCCGCACGGCGCCTTCCCACATCTCCTCGACGAGCATCTGGTACGCCTTCAGGTAGATCGCGTCGACCTTCTTCTGATCTTGCATCTCCGCCACTCTCCGGCCCATCGTCTCCATTTTGACGAAATTCGGATTGTTCGCTCTCACCTCGTCAACCTTCTTCTGGAGCTCAATATTCGTCCGTTTGGCCTCATCCAAGTCCTTCCGAAGACGATCCTCGACACTCATCTCGGGGCTCTCCTCGCTTCGCGTTTTCGAATCGGCCGCCAACCACCGCGAATGCATCACCCCGTGCCTCTTGAGCAAACTGTTTACACGCTGCTTCTTCTCTTCCATTTCTGAAACTGACACTGAAGCGTTAGGACTGATTATTGGAAAATGGAAATGGAAAAACGAGCGAAATGGTCGAAAACGAGCAAACAAACGAGGAAAAAAACGGTTTCCGCGCCGCACCGCGCGCCTGGTAGATCAAAAAGTTTTCGCGTTCAAATAGCACGTCTGCTAACGTTTGGATCGGATCAAATTAGTGACAACTAGGTTTATTGGAGGCAGATTAAATAGGATTAGATGGTTAGATAAAGGGGTGCGAAGTGGGAATATAAACAAAGGAGCGGATTTCCTGATCCTTGGAAACTAGAAGTTCCTTGATTTGTCGGCTATATGCTGGTAGTTGACAATTTTCTGATATCTCTCCTAGTTTTCAAGATATAGGTGCTGAAAGGCAAATACGGCACAGTAGCGACCACTGAAATATCAAAATCAGTTAGTTTTTTGAATGAAACAGTTTCAGCACTCATATCTTGAGAACTAGATGAGATGGGAAAAAGTTGTCAAATATTCAAATGTAGCTGACAATGTAAGGAACATTTGGTTAGTTGGCAACTTTCTCCCAGCTCTTCTAGTTTCCAAGATATAGCCTAGGAAACCGTTACAGTCTCTCAATCCTCGTCCTCCCTCTTCTTCTGCTTCTCCGCCTCGTTCTTGACGTGTTCCGTGAAATAGTTGGCGAACGCCTTCAGATTGGTCTCCGTTTCCCTATCTAAAGTTTTCATTTATGAGAACAACGACCGAAGCCCCGAACCCTTCTCCTTCTGCTCCTCCGTTCTACGAAGCTCCGCGATCTCCATGTTCGCCGCTTCCTGGTCCATCAGGAGGTCTTCTGAAATGCCCGGAGATTGTTTTTGAGAAGATGTTGATGATGAAACTCGCCAATCTTCTCGTTCGCCGCCTTCAGATCCTCCTCGAGCTTCTTCACCACTTCGAGCTCCAGGTGACGGAGCTTCTTGTGGCTCGCCGCGAGCTGTTTCTTCAATTCTTCCACCTCCGCTTCCCATTCCTTCTGTGTTTTCTCCTTCTTTTTCGTATCTACAATGAATGTAACTTTTTCCTGGGCTATATCTTGAAAACCAAAAGAGCCAGGGAAACGTTGTCAACTAACCAAATGTTCCTCACACTGTTAGCTACTTTTTGTCAGTTGACACCTTTCTCCGAGCTCTTACAGTTTTCAAGATATCTATGACAAGACGAACCATGCTCCACCTCGACCTTCTTTTTCTCCTTATTACCGGACATCTTCTCGAGCCCTTCTTTCGATTACAATCTAGAAAACAAACAAAAACAAAAACCAATGAATGTAATTCGTACATAACAAAAAGAAAGTTAAAATAGTGTGTGAAAGGCGTCCCACAAAGCAGCGGTGTGTGTACTCTCCAAGTGACCTTGAGGAGAGGCGCAAAACTGGGCACATTTTGAGAACGGATACATTTATCCTTCTCTCCTCTCACTAGCGATATGCAGAAATGAAAACATGTGTACATACAACGGGACATCTCCCGATGTCACAATTGAAACTCCCGTGCTCTTCTATGAACAGTTGTTGTCCGATAATTTTATAGAAAATAAGTTTTTTAGTCACTAATTTTTCCAAAGAACTAGAAGAGATGAAATAAAGGGGTTCCTTAACTTGTTAGCTACATTTTCAGAGCCGATAACTTGGCAAAGAGAATCATGGCCACAACTGTAGATGTTTGCAATTTCCCGACACATCAAGCCAGATGGGTGTCGGATTACTTTGTCACAATCGAAAGGGCCATCGGTGTCACCAAAAACCCATCGTAAAAGTAAGAGAGTTCCTATTCCTAGTCACTGACCTTGCGCGCTTTCTTGACACCCTTGGTCATAAGGAGGTGGCGTATCAAGTTACAAACAACCAACATCTGCTACTTACCGCCCATCGGAAACGTGGGGGGGGGTACTCTTTGCGGAGAGTATGGTGTAGTTTGTTCCAAGTTCAAATTGCGCTGAAAATAAGTGGGCCTTTCTGAAAATCGAAAAGTGTTAGTTCTAAGGAAGCTGCTAGGAATCCATTTCCATGGAGACGTCCTCACATCCCACGTCTTCTGCGCCGGAAATCTCAACGCTTGATTTTTTCAACTGTCACAGTTCCAGCACTCAGATCTTGAAAACTAGAAGAGGTGGGAAAAAGTTGTCAACTGACGAAATATAGCTGACAATGTAAGGAACATTTTGTTAGTTGACAACTTTCTTCCAGCTTTTCCAGTTTGCAAGATACGTGCCGTTTCGAGCAAGCTGTTGAAGGTGGCATGGCGTCGATTACGGTCACTTCTAAAGGCGCAGCACCAATTTCTTTTAGTCGCTTCTAGTTTATTTTCCGAGGGTGTTCAACTTTGAAACGCACCCCCTTCGGTATCGAAAACGTCTTTTCCATTTTTTTTTTTGAAGACGTCCTCATATCTGACGCCTTCTGCATCCAAATCAATTTTTTCTCCCAACGCGTTTATTTTATTACAAAAAATCAAAATCAAGCAATATCTTCCTTATTAATAAAAACCGTTCGGGGTATATCTGTGTGTCTGTGTGTCTGTGTGTTTATCGGTCCGCATTCCGAGGGCAAGAAGAAACAAGAATGCCACCACAAAAGTCCAAACCAGGGACCCTCACCCAACAGCCAAACACACGAGCCACTCGGCCACCGGACCCATGAAAACGCAACCACCTATAGGCGGTGAAGTGCGCGCTGTCGGCGGCGGAGCCGCTTGGTCCATTCTGGTACATAGATACAAAACTGGAACATTAAAAGATGATATATGATATAAATAAAAATTTCGACGAGGGAACTGATCTCAATGGCCTCTCTTCGTCTTCTTGTTTCTCGGGCCCTTGTCATCTTCGAGCTGAAATTACAGTAAGACTGAAAATCTTGGGAGAGCCAAAAACGGACGGACAAACCTTGCTCTCGCGCTTCAAACTCGACGGGCCGACAGCTTCCGTGGCATCAGTGACATCGCCGCCGCCTGAAAAGAAAAGAAGACGTTCTTCTCCAGATGACAAAAAGAGGCTTACCGAACGACTTGATCCTCTTGAACACGGTCTTGACGCCGTCCAACGACTCCTGCTCCTGCTCCGCAATCATGGCAAGAAGATCCTTCTTCTCCTGTTCCGCCTTCTTGTAGGCGGCTTCGTGAGTGACGGCCTCGTCTTGCCACTTCTTCAACGCCCTCTGCATCGAGTTGATGCTCCACTGAAGACGCGTTTTCTCCGTTTTTTCCGCATCGAGGCTTTTTTGAAGCTGGTCGGTCTTCTTCTTTAGGTCGTTGAACTCGTGGAGTTGCTCCAGCGCAACCTTCTGGATTCTTTCTGAAATTGGTTGTTAGAGCTCACATGTTGAATATTGTATGCCTCTGGCAGGGCCAAGGTGCGGTGCGGGGCCGAGTTTCGAGTTCTCGGCCGCGGCCACCTCTCCGACAGTGTGGTTTTTCAGGTGGCCGCGGCCTAGAACCCGAATCTCGGCCCCGCAGCACCTGGACCACACCTTGACCGATGCTAGGCTTAGCTATCAAAAAGTTTTCAATGGAGCTCTTTTCGTGCGCTCTAACTTTGTAGTTGACAACTTTTTCATAGCTCTTCTGGTTCTCGAGACAAGGCGCTAACTAACCCATAGTATTCAGTTGCTCCTGTTCTTTCTCCAGCTGCTCCTTGTTCTTGTCCACCAACAAGCGGATCTCCACGTTTTTGGCCGCTGAAAAATGGAAAACCGGCGCGATTGGAAGATCTCAGATCTGCTACAGTAAGCCTACCGATGGTGGCGTCCGTCTCCTTCTTCCACGCTTCGATGTGCTCCATCATATTGGCGAAGACCGAGTTCGAACGCTCGCGCGGACTCGACTCCAACGACACCAACGACGTGTTATTGGGCATCTTGGAAGAAAAAGAAGGCGACGAAGGTGACGACATCAGAGCTGGAAGAAACAGAAAAACGGTTCAAGGCGATTCGTTAAAGGGGAGGGGAAAGGGGAAATAAAAACAGGGAGACGGTGGGAAACAACGAGCAAATCGGCGGCGGTTTCTTCCCTTTTATGCAAATCGTGAGAGCAAGCGAGATGGTTTGCGTTTTCGTGGCCAGACTCCACGTTTAAGGCAGAGTTGTACAGAAGTAGAACTTTGAAAATGCGAAACCAGGAATCGGCAGATCCTTAGCTAGTGCGACAAAAAGTTATTTTTTGGCAAAACCGTCGAGAACTCAAAACTTTGCCATATTCAGCAAGACGGCAATCGACGCACGATGAGTTGGAACATGAAACACAGGTGGGTAATGGGAAAATGTGGGAGAGGGGAGAAAAATGGAAAGGAATGGTGGGAGGTTAATAGTGTGTGGGAGACGAGACAGAAATCGATGATGCGCGCGCGCGAAAAAAAAAAACAATTTTCTCGCAAACCGTTGCGGGGTCCACATAGCGGATGGGTAAGGGGGGGGGGGAGGTCAAAAAAAGTACGATGAGACGAGACGGCCAAATATTTAGCACCGCCCATTTTACCGCAAAGGGACGGAAAATGAGGCAGTGAATGATTTCTGTCGCTCCCCGCTGTCCCCGAAGGCGTCCCTTATATACCACCCTCCAGTCCAATAAAAGAGCACATTATTGTCATGTTATGCCATGATATGCCATGATATACCATTTTCGCCTCTCTTTTTCATTTTCTCGCAAGAAGACGAGAGTTGTTTTGTTTGTTCTATCGTAACACAGTGGGAGTGAAGAACCCACGGGGGCCTCTATCTCGACTAGTCGAAGAGCAAATCGGCGAATATGGTGACGATGGAGTTGTCGTTCACGGTTCTACAGTCCATCTGTAGATAATTGATCAAGATAGGCCCGACCCAAAAGGGGGGGGGGGCCTTGCCCGTCAGTGTAACAATTATCTATGCAAGCCCCGCCCCCTTTGTGTCGCACCTGCTCGACCCCTATCTTGATCGATCAATTATCGAAATGAGTCACTTTCAATTCGTAATTATGAATCTTAATCTCAATTACCTACAGATTAACTGTTGAAAGAGCCCACCTACCTGGCACCTTGGTCGATTGACCGATAGACCGATGTCTATTGGCTCGTCAGGAAAAATCGCATATTTAGAATTTCCCGCCAAAAGCAATTGTAATTTTGCGCGTCATTTCTGATGCATTTTCAACGAAAACCATCCATTCCTTTTATTACTTCACAAAAACAAAAACTCGAAACGTGGAAGGGAAAGGGAAGGGAAGGAAAGGGACAAAAGAATGAACAAGAGAGAGAAGGAGGATGCTAATAATGAATAAACGACTAAAATATCAAAGAGAAACGTTAGGGCTCCGCGAGCTTCGCGAGCCTCTCCCTCTTCTGCGGCACCGGACTGTTGTAGTGGTCGGCGGGTATGCGAGATCTTTTGCCGACGGCACACCATCTGTCGGCCAACATCGAGACGAGCTGTCGTCCGGACGACTCCTGCGGCTTCGGTCGGTCTGCGGGGCGCCTGTAAAAAAATTGAATTGTCTTCTGTCTCAAAGCCCCACGAACTTAGAATTGTGATTAATAAGACTCTAGGTTTAACTTTGATTGGCAATTTTTTAAAGTTCACCCAAAAACTGTCCAGGCCTGTCTAGTCAAGTGGTTTTACTTAATTGAACAATTGGTGGCCCTATTAGACGTGCAATTTTGGGGTTTTCGAAACTTATTCAGTTCCACCTAGTCCGTTTTACTACCCTGTTACAAAACGCACATCGCGGCAAGACCCACACGCCGAAAAAGCCTATGCGCCTTTAATCTCGCGGAGGTTTCAATGTGGGATAGAACTCAAAAAGTGAAAAGCCAATCTCTGCCCGATGAATAGAAACTCGAAACCCATTTCTAAATTTGAGTGAACACCTCTTCCCCGTATTTGGGTCCCGCAACGATTTACGAGAAAGTATAACTCCAACTTGAACGGATCCTACCAACTCACGTTTCGAGCGTTGTCAGGTAGCCGTTGACTATGTCGTCTAGCTCATTCTCTGTGGCCGATGTCATTCCCAACGCCAGCGCCAACTCGACATTCTCGCCTCGCGTCCTCCGGACCTTCCGCACAATGTCTGGATCCGATAGCTGGACCTTATGGCATCGGTCGATGAGCTGCGCTCGCCGACGTTCAGCCGCCTTCTTCGCCTGCTGCTTCCGAATCTTCGCGTGACTCGACTCAATCTCTGTGTAAGAGATGAAGAGCGTCGCCGATTTGTCGCCCGGCCTCTTCACCTCCATCGTCACCATTTTCGCCGACTTGCCCTTCGGCTCATCGAGGTACAGGCTCATGTGGGTGAGCGAGAAGAAGGAGGAGAGGGGTGAGGTGAAGGGAACGCGCACTCCGAGCCACGGCTCCAGCGCCACCGGTCGGACCAGAAAAGTGGTCTCCGTCTGGAGCTCCAGCGACTCGGTGAGCAATCGCTGGCTCTTTTCATCGACCAGCTTCTTTTCACTGTCCTTGTGCAGCTGCACGAACTGTGGCTCCATGTGCACCTTCACGATGTGCTCGAGGAGCTCCGTCGGGCTCTCGTAGCTGACGACCGTCTTGTCCCGCTTCGAGCGCGCCTTTTCGCAACCAGCACACACAAGGGGAGGCGCCTGGAAAAAATTGGGAAAAGTTTGGCTGAAACTGTCTGAAACGAGCGTTTGTACCTGCAAAAAGCAGTTCTGCTTCTGCTTCTCGTCGGGAACTTTGACGACGACCACGTGCTCTTTGTGCTCGCAAAGAGCCATCGCCAGGTCGGTGAGCGTGTGCCGTTTGTGCGGAAGCGGCTCTGCGACGGCTCCGACACCAGAAACACTCGTCTGTTGACTCATTTCTGCAAGAATCACAGAGAAATGCGCGGGAAACGGGGTGAAAAACGCGAGAGAAAACGAGCGCGGCCGAGCGGAGGTTTCTAGGCCACGCCGCGGCGGCCGCGGAGTTTCAGGTGAAAAAAAAGGTTTCTAGGTGCAATTTCACCGTAGAAAAGTGGAAATTGGGGTGAAAAACAGGAAAAGAACGAGAAATATGAGAGGAAAACGAATAATTGTAAGCGGATTGGCTTGATTTCGCCGATTTGGTCGATTGTACTCGGGAAGAAATGTTTCCAGGGACGGAAAGATGATTTTGGAGATATGAAGATCCCGTATTTACTCTATTATAACGGCCTGTTATGTTAAATTGAACAAAGAGGTTTTTGGAGAAAAAAATCGAAAAATCCACAGGGGGAACCTTACGATTTTTGAGTTTTAGGTACCGTTCCATTAGAGACTGCCGTTATATTAGAGTAAATACGGTATTTGTAGTCACCTCAAAGCACAGGGAAAAGGTTTTGAACTGGAAAATGGAAATTGGCTGGAATTGGGCGCTGAGTTCTCCATTCTTTACAGAATACTTGCTCGAAAACTCCCAGAAACAAGAAAGCAACGGTCCGTTCGCCACCATGGAGAGAAGGTAACAATGAATAGCAGGAAGAAAGAAGAAGAAGACATTGATCGCGCGTTGCGGTCGAGACGGTCGAATGACATAATGGGGGGCGACCGTCCCAAGAGGAGGGGGTGCGCTCTCCCTGGAGCAGATCGCTCTCTCTCTCTCTCTTTCCCTTTCCCTGTGGTCTGCGCTGTTTTGGTGGAGGGGTGTCTGTGTCTGTGTGCGTTGGGATGGGTTGGCAGCGTGCCAATGATCGCTTGAAAACCGGTGTGGCGGGTGAGAAGAAGAAGATCCCTGCAGGCAGACTTGCCGAAAAACGGTCCGGACCTGTGTCTCGGATCGGGAAATTTAGGGAAAAAACGAGAAATTGTGTCGTTTTTCTTGCAATCTATCCATTAATGTTAGATTCGAGTATCTTATCAAGAAAAAGTGCGGATTGAGCGCCGAAACGTCAGTGTCATTATCAAAAAGTGTGACTACTGGACGTCTCAATTTGAAAATCCGGGCCCGGCCCGTAATATGGCTGGTTCTTGCAGGACTCTCCGGAAAATGTTGTAGACTCAAGTTTGATGGGAGTACCATGGAAAATGAGCTAACAGGAAGCATAGTTCTATTCCATGTTACTCCAAACTTTTTGCCCCTTTTGAGTTCAAAGAACGCTTTGGTTTGTTTTGTAGGCACACACTGCTGATTGGAACAAGCTTCTATCAAAGTATGTAGCAGATTGGCGGCGAAAAAAGTTGAACCATGAAATGGAAAACGTTATACTATTCAGATTGTGAGGGAATCGGAGGTTCCCTCGGACAAAAACCCGTTAAGTCTCGGGAAACCCTCGACTTCCTCTGCTTATTACTCGTTTGCAGGCCGGAACGAGCGTCGTCGCCGCCGCTTCTCCCCGCCGACCGATGCAAGTGCGCCCCACGGACAGCCACACCGCGAAGCTCCCGCCTCCCGGATTTAAATGATTACTTTTTGTTCTCTCCGCGCCCTTTCGGCGCCAAATAATGCATTTCCCCGCTAACCACTTTCCCGCCCTTTCTCACCCTTTATAAGGCCCGTTGCTTCCGGCAACGAGGCAGTTCTCCGTTTTGTCCCACTCACCCCGACCCGCATCGCGCTTTCACCCTTTTGACTGTCATTTCGGCTTTATTTCGAGAGCAATAAATCTTGTGCCCAAAAACCCTGCGTACGCTCACTGGTAGCACCGAGTGACTGAACTGGGAAAATTTTTTTTTTCCCTTCAGTCTGCGTTTTTATCGATCCACCGCGCAAAATTTTTTTTTTTTTTTTTCTCTCTCCACCCAAAAAAGCCGCCTCCCCCACCCGTGCCCGCGCTTTCCCTCCGACCGGCCAATCGGACAAGCGCGCCGGAAACGAGGACGTCAAGAAGAAGGTCACGCCGTCGACGTCGGACACACGGACAAATCGGACTCCTGCGGAGGAAGCGCTCGTGATATCGACGAGCCGCAACACCTTCCGCCGCAGCGGGCGCAGCTGCAGCAGTCGCCCGTGCCTCGTTAGGGCTCCGCCAGCCCTCCTGCCGAATCTCACCGGTAGGCCGTTGCCAATATAGCGCGTTTATTTTCAGAAATCTTGGGCAACATCGAACGATCCGCCGCCATGGAATCATCACCAGAAGCTGAAGTTTGGCAGCTCGAATTGACTCATCGATCTCGCTTGAGCATGAGTGCAATACGAGAAGCCGCAGCCGCCGACGACAGGAAGATCGTGGACATGCTGAAGAAGTTCGAGAAAGAAATCCTGGCACGCATCTACAACATCGAAAACGAGGTAAGCATCCTGAAGGGATACGGTGCCACCCACATGGGCGAGTCCCTACTCGCCCGGGTGAACACCCCCCGACAGGCGTCTTCCTCAAACAACCAAAATCAACCCTCGCAAGAGAACGGCTTCACGCCAAACCCCACCCAAGACACCCCCTCGCCAAGTTCTGAAAATATCCCGCTTCCAACCGAAGTACCCCGTGCATTGGGAGCAAGAATGCAGACATCCCTCAAGGAGGACGACGCCGAAGCAGGCACAACCGAGGCAAGAGGACGTGACACCGTCGAGAAGCTTCAACAAATGGACAATGGGACCCTCGACGGAGAACAAGCAGACACCGTCGAGAAGAACACGAAACAGAGAATCTCAGGTGAGATTGTTTCAGATGAGGAGCAGGACGACGACTCCTACGCTCAACCGCAAGCGCCGGAGGGTCCGGCAAGGGAACACGACCTTCCACAGCAAGTGATGAGAGGAAACCCACTGCTATTCCCGGACGAATCAGCAAGTGATGAGGACGAAGAAGAGTCCGACCTCGACGAAACCGTCCGTGAGGCGCCATTCGTCGGAATGCTCAATCTCCGACAAGACAACCGAGTCGAGTCGTACGGAGGCACCACAGGGGAAGACTTCGGTGCGTTCCTCCGCTCTTTCGACGACTACTACAACGCCATCCCGGCGCACAAGGAGGTGAAGAAAGAGAAAGTGATCCTCATGTATCTGAAAGGAGCCGCACGAGACAAGGCAGAAGAAATCCTACAAAACGACCGGGATATGCCGATCGACGAGCTCATCAGGAGGATGAAGGACACGTTCAACAACGGAACGTTCAACGAGAGAAAGAGGAGCCTGTTCTACAGGTGCAAACAGCTCCCAACCGACTCAGTCGAGTCGTACCACCTGCGCCTGGCCACCCTCGGGAGGCAAGCCTTCGGCAACCTCAGCGACCCAGCCGCAATGGAGCAGATCGTGTGCCATCAGTTCCTGAGCGGCCTCAACGACAACATCAAGAGATGGACGAAGCTACGCGGCCCGAAGACGCTGGCCGACGCTCTCGAAGCAGCCATGGACATCGAGACCATGGAGCAACCGGACGCGATTCAGATGTCTCGCGAAACCGAGGATCTCAAGACGCAGATCAGCCTGCTGACGGCTCAAGTCGCCCAGCTCAGCGACGCTTGGGAATCCGGACGATCGGAGACACGCAAGAAGAGAGGCTGTTTCTACTGCGGCAACCCCGGACACTTCAGCCGCGAATGTCGGAAGAAGCAGAAGGACGAAGCCGAAGGTAGATACACGCCGGAAAGGAACCAGCAAGACCCGGTTACACACCACCGCGTCGCGTCGGAGCAGCAACCGTTGGTCAGCTCACTCAACTCGGAGATCCAAGAAATGCGGCGACTGATGCAAGAAAAGGATGATCGGATGGCAGCTCTCTCGCGCCAAGTCGAATCACTGACGACGAACGGATACGGAGACCTGTACGCCGGATCGATGTGGACCGAAGAAGAACCAGATCACCATCAAGTGAAATCGGTCACGCAGAAGCCGCAAATGCTCACCGCACGCATCCCCATCCTCGCCAATGGCGCGAGATGCTTCGGACTCGTCGACTCCGGAGCCAGGATCTCAATCGGAGGCCCGGAAACACGTACTCTCCTCCACCTCGGTCAACTCGACCAGTGCGTGACGCAAACCGTCAACGGAGTCGGACATCACTCGGTGGAGATGCTGGGCTCGGCCCTCATCGATCTCCAAATCGGCTCGCACAAGCTGCGGCACACGGTCCACTTCGCGGCCACGCCGTGTCTTCCGAGAGGCAGAAACGGATACGAATTCATCCTGGGAAACGACCTGCTCGCCCGACTACCGGTCTTCTTCATCAACTACGCGAGTCGTCAACTCCACATCGGCACTGACGTCATCCCAGTCGGCCAAGGACCTCATCGATGGACTCGACCCTCCGAGGTAAGCGTCTACACCGTTACAGCGACCGTCATCCCTCCACGCTCGGAGAAGATCATCAAGGCTGTTCTCAAGGATCAGCCCAAGCACTTGGCTCCGTTCACACTCCAAATCGAACCCAACGCCTTCGCCAGCGAAGAACTAGTGGTGACACCGTCGATCTCAACGTCGGACGACATCCGCCTGCTCATCGCAAACACGTCTACGATGCCGATCACGATTCCAGCGGACACCGCAGCAGCTCAGGCTCAACGCGTCACGCCGAGTCTGAGTGGATTTCAGTGCCTTTGACGTCAGGCGATCCCTCGCCACCGAAGTCGGCAGACCGAAGCCGACGCTGTATTCACGAGCAGCTCCACGAAGAAACGAAAGAATAAGAAGACGTCAACGGAGCAGCAGCAGGAATTGCCCGAACAGCAAGAAGAGACGGAGAAGCCATCAAACAGCGAAGATCCGCCGGTCGAAGAACCATCAGTCCCGGAGACCGCGCAGGCACATCCCGCGGATGCTGAAGAGCCAGCGAACTCTGACGGTGAAGAAGAAGAGCCAGAAGAAGCCGCCCCGAAGCGCAATCAGACAAGAACACAAGAAAGACCTACAAGAGCCTGCGGTCGCAGTATCATCCGGCCGACGTGCCAAAACAACAGGACGACGACAAGGCGAGCAAGCCGAAGCACCAACCGGACGTCACGACGTTCGAAACCAGCCGCGGAACCTCCGACACCGGAAGAACCGAAGGTAAGCGGGCGCCCCGAGAGCCAGCAGCACATAGACGAGTCCAACTCGTCTGCTGTCTCGTCTCTCGCGGCATTAAGCCCAAATGACTGAAACCTATGAACCAAAAAACCAATCCCACAAGGGACCATTCCCCCTTTTTCCCCGCCTTACCCTACTCTCTAGGCCGCCCAATCCCAATCGGCCGCCTACCGTGTCGGTCGCAGTAAAGCGCTTTCGCTCCTCCCATGTCGTATCCACGAAGGAACACACGGCCGTCGACTCCGACCCGACGGGCCGCGCACCCCGCTCTGGAGGATTACCGGAGTGTCAGAGACGCGACGGACGCGCCGTCGGTGCCGAAGCATCACACGAGCCAACCGCCCGATCAGGCCGAAAAGATCGAAGACTGAAGGATGCTCGCTTCCTCGACCGCCAGTGACCGCGGGCACCCGCGCTTTGAGTGCTCCGCGGACAAGGCGTCCGCTCTGAGGTCGTAAGCTTTCCCATCGCTTCTCCGACGCCTTCAAGCACGGTAGTCTCAGTCAAGAGAAGCCCGAATCGATCCCATCCTCGAGATGGACGGCAAGGCCAAGTAATTCTCGACGGAGCTTCGCCTCAACGCCGAGCCCGCCTACAGGCGTGACTGCACCCCAGAGGAGGACGGGCAAGCAGTCGGGGCACCCCCGCCGTCTTTTTCCCAACGAACATGGGAGACCGGGCCCGGAGGCTTGGAAGAGTCTGTGCTCCTGCACATCGACAACGCCCTGTTCGGAAGTCGTTCGGAAAACGGTCAGCCGATTCCAGTTTCGCAACCGGAAGGAATCGACGAAGCAGTTCGAGTCCGACTGTGAGCCGATTGCTTTCTTGGTCACATGATCAGCGGGAACGGTACCACACCGAACGAAGCAAGTTCGGCGTAAGTCGAAGTGACGGCGACGCCGACAAACGTCAGCGAGAATCGAAGATTCCCAGGAATCGCCTCGCTTCCCCCGCCTTTCATCGAGATCCAGCGAGATCGCCGAGCCGCGGGTGCTACCCCGGGACGTCAATCGCCTCCGTTGAAGCCGAACAGCGAAAAGCTCGTCGCACTGAAGACGGCTCTCTCGAGCCAACCATCCGTGGCCTCGCCGAGCTACGGCAAGGAGTTGCGTCCTTTTCGGACGCCAGAGCCGACACATGGAGCTGCCCTCGAGCAGACCCCCGACGAAGGCCCGAAGGACTTCCACGTCTTCGGAATAGTCAGCCGGACACTGGCCGGAGCCGAATACCCTTTGGTACAGAATCAGCTCTGAGCCGCCACCATTGCTCTCCGCCACTTCGAGCGAGAGGGGCTCGGAAGTGATCCACACGGATCGTCGTCCCCTCGCCTATCTGCCTTTCCCGGCCTCGTCCCCATGGAGGACCTCTTCAAGAGCGAAACGCGCTGACGCAAGTTTTCTTTGCCTCATGTGGTTTTTGTCTGGTAAAGGGGAGAACGTAGTCCGAGGACGGACTATTGTCTTGGGGAGGGAGATGTGAGGGAATCGGAGGTTCCCTCGGACAAAAACCCGTTAAGTCTCGGGAAACCCTCGACTTCCTCTGCTTATTACTCGTTTGCAGGCCGGAACGAGCGTCGTCGCCGCCGCTTCTCCCCGCCGACCGATGCAAGTGCGCCCCACGGACAGCCACACCGCGAAGCTCCCGCCTCCCGGATTTAAATGATTACTTTTTGTTCTCTCCGCGCCCTTTCGGCGCCAAATAATGCATTTCCCCGCTAACCACTTTCCCGCCCTTTCTCACCCTTTATAAGGCCCGTTGCTTCCGGCAACGAGGCAGTTCTCCGTTTTGTCCCACTCACCCCGACCCGCATCGCGCTTTCACCCTTTTGACTGTCATTTCGGCTTTATTTCGAGAGCAATAAATCTTGTGCCCAAAAACCCTGCGTACGCTCACTAGATTCACCATTTCTTGCCCCCCGGGGAGGTCAAATCGAAACCACTGGGAATTCGCGCCAGCGGATTTTTGTTTTCTTTTTTTGACATTCCGGAGGTAAGAAATTTGAATGGATAATGATTGAGAGAAGGAGAGAAAGAAAGAAAACATTGCAAGTGTGCATAGACTCATTCATCACACTCAATGGAGTTCAAAGAACAATTTGTTTTAGGTTTGAAGGCAAACACTGTTATCAGGCAGTTATCAATGCATAAACATGTTTTATCGTTCACATTTCTTACCCCTTACGGAGGTCAAAACGAAACGTGCTGGCGCGAAATTCAAAATTGATGAGGTCCTGACACGCAATTGTATCGAATATGGTTTAGAACTCGCCGCGATAGAATTGGGCCTCAATAGAGCGCGTTTGCGTTTTCAGACGCGAGCCTGTGAAAAAACGTTTACGTTTTCCCTCTGAAGTGATTGAGTTTATATTTTGTTTGTTTCCTGCTCGCGAAAAAATACGGAAAACACAGGAAAATCCAAACGTGCTCCATTGAAGGCCAGTTCTAAAGGGTGGTACCGCCATATGAACGGGGACTTAAGTTAGCAATTTCGCGCGCGTGGATTCGGTTCTGACCTCCAATGGGTCAGAAAATTGAACCGGCAACATTTTCTGTTTCATCGATCAAACTTTGGTCCGAGAAAGGAAAATCAAGAAAAATGAGTCTACAACACTTCCCGGATAGTCACTTGGGCCTTTAAATGACAATTGGCACGCTGCCAACACACTCACTAGTTACACCCCTTAAGAAATTTGAATGTACAATATTTGGAGAACGAGAGGAGAAGAGAAAGAGAGAGAGGGATTTCGAAAAGAAAAGAAAACAAAATTCGCAAAAAAAGAACAACATACATAGTGAGAGGCCCCCATTTGCAAGTGTCTCATTGTCTCGTCACACCTGCCCTTCTGCCCCATTCGAAATTGCGATAGCATCGCGAACAACATTATAACGTATAAAAGATGGTTTACGATGTGTCAACCCATTTTTAATTTGAACTGTTTCATGTTATCCCCAATTTCACTCCACAGGCAGGTATTTTTGATTAGTGTCTAACCTTCATGACTAGAAGTATGTCTGGGGTCCAAAACTAATTTTCCATAGAGCGTTGGTTGTTCCAAACCAAACTCACACATCAGTGGCTCCCAAGATCGCATGTCGGCATACTTGTCGGGCCGGCTAGTTGAAAACCCAGTAACAACCCCAATAATAAAATAGTAATTGGTATCGAGTTGAAACTGAAAACAGAGATCATTTTCGAACTTTGAAAAGTATAAACTCAGACCGAGAGCCAGTTTTCCGTAGAGCATTTGGTGTTCCATCCAGGTCAAACTCACACACCAGTGGTTACCAAGACCCCAAATCGGCGTTCCTAAAGACTGTAGAATGACCTGTGTCCTCGCCGGAACAAAATCCATTGTAGCACCCTTTCTGGGCCGTCTTGCAGACCAATGTCAATGCTATTGAGATTGTATCTATGACATGGGAATGCTAATTAATGAAAATGGGAAATCACCCACGTAGACCAGCAAGGGTCCCAGGGTAAGCGATTTAACGACTCCAGTGAAGTTTGCCCCTCGATAGACGCACTCGAATCTTCGCGACCACCTGGTTTCAACAGTTTGAGGTGCGCTTTGAGAAAACGGTTGGGAAGAAGAAGAAGAAAAAGAATAACTATTCTTTACCACGAGAACTGTACTGGTAACTCGTGGAGCTGCCCGGACGGATGTAGACGCCTCAAGTGTTTGGTTTTGTCATACTCTTTTTATTTTTGAAATGATTGCCGCTGTCAATAAATCAAAACCGAAAAACATATCAGTGTAATTGGTATCACCTTGAAACCGGAAGCCAAGGGATTCCTCGAGGTTCGGACCCGGAAAACCCAGCGATTCACATTGTATTCTGAAATTCTGGATCGATCTGGTTTTCCCACAGAAACGTCGCCCCCAAAAGTGGTACCCACTTCGTTTCGCAATCCCCCAATCCCCCCCCCCCCCGAATCTCTGTGTGTCTCGTAATAAAAAGAGCTCCTCCACTCCTTGCTCTTTTCGTGTTCATTTTATGGGGGCCCAAGGAGGGCGCCCTCCCGTGGCTCTTAATCGGGTAAAACGAAAGGAGAGAGAAGGGCTGTGTATGATGATTTGGCCGACGGGGAGCGCGCGCGCGCGCACACATTTTTATCGTCCAAATCGGGGGGAAGGGGGGACGTTTTTCGGTTTTCTTTCCTCTTTCCTCACTTTTCGTTTTCGTTTCCGTTGTATCACGACGAATGAGTTTTTGACTTGTTGAAAGGGGATGTCAATGTTACCAAATAATTAAATTATGTTCCTAATTTTACTCGAGAAACGGTATTTTTGAAACTGTGCATTTTCGAGTTGAAAAATAAATTTTCAAATTTAAAATTTTTTTTTTTGAAAAACTAGAAAAACAATCAGCGTTTCAAAATTGAGAAATTCAAAAAAAAAATTTTTTTTTCAAAATTGAAATTTTTGTTAATTGTGGGTGCATAACTAATCATTTTGTGACCTTGTTTGAAATTTGAAAATAATTTTTTTAATTTAAAATTTCATTTTTTTCCACTTTCACACAGTGTATTTAATTTCAAAACTTTAAAAAAATTGAAAAAAAAAAACAAAATTACCTGTACCAAAAACATTTTTCAAATTTTCAAATTTCAAAATTCTAAGCAAAAAATGTTTTTTTTTCAGTTTCACCATGTATTTAATTTCAAAACAAGTTGTCCAATATCAGTGGAACCTCTTTTTCCATGTACAATTTCAAATTTTCCACTTTCAAAACCAGGTAACGCCTACAAATCTGCCCCCTTTTTCCTTCCGATTACCTAACCCACAGATCATCTTCCTTCTGGTTGAATAATAAGAGAAATTGAGAAAGAGAGAAAGTAACGCTAATTGGGGGGACATCATCGTTGTTGAAGATTTAGTGTCACACTGCGTTTGTTTTGATGTGTGTGTGCGTGTGGTGTCCTTGATGTGCTCCGTGTGCTCCACGCGCGCGCGAGGAGCAAAAATGAGAGGCCAGGTAGTGTGGAAAAAGGAGTCAGTCACTTTCACTTATTCGTCTTCACTTGTCCCCCCTTGTTTTCGTCTTCCGGGTGTCTCCCCACACAAATGCTCTTATAACTCGGCTCCCGAGCCAGATACCGACTTGAGCTCAACTGGAAAGATGTTGGAAATGCTCCGCTGATTACGAAAATGGGGTTGACAGACTAATTTGAAGCATTTTGAAGCGAGTTGTAAGCCTTCAAAGTTTTCAATTTTGGATTTCTGGGTTACTGTTGCAAACCCCCTTTCCTAGAAACTCCCAAATCGCAATTTTCTTTTCTGCAACAAAAAAAAACCAATTTCTAATCAAACGAGCCCCCAAAATATAAAAAAACGCGCTCCCCAAGTCGTTGGAGAAGATTAAAAATGGGCGGCAAAAGTCAATTCACGAATGTTCTTGGAATAATCAAAATTGGAGAAATTGGGGAGGCGACCAATTTTTTGGCCCTTTCATTTTATTTCAACAAATTTCTACTGAAAACTTTGTGAATTTCGTGGTTTTTGGACTTTTAAAACTGCAAATGAACGAGATAACGACCCCCTTTAAGTTTCGACGAGTTCTGGATTTCCAGATGTTTAAACTAGAATTAGGGCTCGAGTGGAGCTGGAAATGAAGAAAAGATGACAAAAACTAAAATTTGACGAAGTGAGAACTCCGAAAACACGAAATTCGTTGACACCTTAAGGGGGGTCGACATCTTCTCGAATAATGATCTTCCCTTCAATTCGATGGCTTTCTGGATTTTTTTTATTCTGAATCGAGCCTTTTGTTCTATAAAAACCAAACCGAATCTCGAAAGGGTTACGAAATATCTATTTTTGAACTTTGGTAACTGCAAATTCACTAGCTAACGACCCCCTTTAAGTTTCGACGAATTCTGGATTTCCAGTTGTTTAAACAAGAATTAGGGCTCAAGTGGAGCTGGAAAGGAAGAAAAGATGTCAAAAACTCAAATTTGACGAAGTGAGAACTTTGAAAACGCAAAATTCATTGGAACCTAAAGGGGGTTCGACATCTTTCAAAATAATCGTTAACCGAAATAAAGGGGACAATTATGATAATAATGAGGTCACCAAAAAACGGGAATTCGTCAAAACTCAAAGGGGGTCGTTATCTAGTGCATTTTCAGTTTCTACATGTTTTGTACCCATTGATCACTTGAATTAGTCCCTTCATCAAAACGTGTCAATGGCATTGTGGTTTTCGCAAACACAGGTAAGCTTTCTATGAAACATTAACAATTTTTTTCCTTCTTATGATTTTCAAAAAGAACAAACTCGTCGAATAGACTTTTCCATACAATTTCCATTCGAAACACGGCAATTAATCGAAATCGAAAGTAGAAAACACGACCTGGCACCGCACCCCCTTCCGCGAGAGGGGGGTGCCGAGCGAGTGAGAGAGGGAGCAAATTGCACATTGTGCACACCTTCCTTATTCTAATTCTGGCCCCCGACGACACTTGGGCCCCCGACTCCCCCCCAATTAGAAACGGCGGTAGTCCCTGACAACCGATCTCTCATATTTCCCTTCCACCTTTTTTTTCAACTTTCGAGAATTTTTTGTCTGGAAGGGTTTGGAATCCTAGGCCACGGCCCCCTTGATACTTAGGGTGCAAACCCGACCTTTCCCTAATTTGAGTGAGCAAACACTTGGAAGAGTTCTGAGAGTTTGGAAACCTCGGCCACTATTCCTTTGGGTCTCCTTTGAGATTTTCTGACTTTTGTAAGGTTCAAGCGGTCGTGGCCTAGGTTTCCCCAGCAAAACTCTTCTAATAAGTTTGAAACTTTAGGTCACGACCCTCTGATTCATTATCCGCTCGAGACCCATAATCATAGTTTCAGAGGACGTGGCCTAGGTTTCCATTTCGATTCTAGGCGAAATAAATCGGATGCACCTCGCAAACTTTGGAATTCATAAAAACCACGAAAAACGTGGGGAATGGGTGGAAATTCAAATGATGGCCACTTTTTTCCAATTTCTCACGCCAAATAGTGTGTGCAAACCCGCTCATTCAGTCAAATTTGAGTGAACAAACATTTGGAAGAGTTTTGAGAGTTTGGAAACATCGGCCACTGATCCTCGAACTTTGGGTCCCAAAGCAATGTTTGAAGGATCTTCATTTTCCACTCGAGACCCATAACTTCAGACGTGGCATAGGTTTCCAAACTTGCTACAAAAACCCGTGGAAGAGCTTTTAAACCTAGGCCACGGTCTCTGAAGTTATAGGTCTCGCGTGGAAAATGAAGATGTCCGAGGCCGTGGCCTAGGTTTCCAAACTCTCAAAACTCTTCCATGTGTTTGTTCACTCAAATTTCCGAATTGGTCAGTTTACAAACCATTTGACGTGAGAACTCGAAAAAAAATAGGCAATATTTGAATTTCCACCCATTCTCCCCCATTTTTGTGGTTTTTACTCTACAATAGCCAAATTGTGCCTAGTGCATCCGATTAATCCTCCCCGGAATCGGGAACCAAAATGTACTTTTCTCCGCCCGTTTTTCTAGCCAATTCGACCAAAAAACTACAAAAAGAGCATCTATACTTGTTGTATTTTGTCGGACTACTACTTCTTTTGTCCAGTGTGTGTGTGTGTCAAAGTCAGAAGAGAGCAGAGGTTTTTCGCGATCAGAACGAGCGATTTGGCAAGAATCCCATCGCATATCATTTCCATCTCATTCCCTATTCCACACCACACTTTTCCACTTTTTCTACTTCACTTCTTTACTGTTCTGACTATGTTCTTGACAGCCAGTTTCTTTGCCAACAACATTTTGTCGCATTAAATTCAAAAGAAAATTGCGGTTTCAGTTGGGTAACTTCTTATTTTTTTAATTTTTTAAATTAATTTTAGCATATGATCCGACGTGATAGTCACTTTGAAAACAAAAATAATTTTCTCTTTTCGAGAAATTTTCCCGATAATTTGAGGGAAAATCCGGGAAATTCAAAAACTTCGCGAGCTACCGTACTTTAAAGGCGCAGCACCCATTTCTTCCAACGACCTCGCAACGAAACTCTATTTTGTTGCTTTTTAATAGTTTTTTGAATTTAATCAGAGCTTTTCTACTGTTTTTCCCCATAAAAACAGCACACACAAGAAATCCAATTGAAAATAATTCGCAAACGGGAAAAAAAACCGAAAATTTGATGGAGAATCGTGAAAATTCGAAAATTTTGCGAGTTACCGTACTTTGAAGGCGCAGCGCCCATTTCTTTCAATGGTTCCGCAACGATATATTTGTTTTAGTGCTTTTTAATGGTTTTTTGGACTGAATTATAGCTTTTCAACGGTTTTTCCTCATAAAAACAGCAAATACGAGAAACGAAATGGGAAAAAGTCAGCAAAAGTGAACCAAATCGGAAATTTTAGGGAAAATCCGGGAAATTCAAAAACTTTGCGAGTTACCGTACTTTAAAGGCACATCACGCATTTCTTCCAGCGGTTTCGCAACGAATTTTTCGTTTTTAATGTTTTTTCGTACTAAATTCAAGGTTTTAAACTGTTTTTTTCTCATAAAAATAGGAGAAAAGAAGAAATTCATTCAAAAAGTGCACAAAAGCCCGATCGAAAGTGTCCATTCCAACGAAAAAAGAAAAGGTCTCTCTTTTCTCTCCTCTTCTTTTCCCACGTTTTCATGTAGCCAAACAGACCCCCCAACGTCCAGTTGATGGTCGAATCTGATTGTGACACAGAGAGGTGGTAAATAGGCAAAAAAGTATAGGTGTGTGTGCAACTATTCACACCTTTTTTGGCTTTTTTAGTATTTTTCACATTTTTTGACGATTCCAAGAAACGAAATCCCAGTTTTTCTGTTTCAAAAAGCGCAGAAACCATATTTCAAATATAAATTTTCACTCCACGGAGAATTGTAATCTCAAATTAATAATACAAAAAGAATAATGCAATTTTCAGTTTTATTCTTCAAATTTGTCTGAAATTTTTTTTTTCGAAATTGTGGTCAGAAAATAAAATTGTGTTTCGAAATTTCCATTTTTTTTCTTTTTTCGGATTTTTTTTTCGTTCTTAAAGTTGCATGGAAAAAATCTTTGCAAAAAGTTGTTTTTTCACTTTTTGCGATAAGAAAAAACACAATTTTCCGTTCAATTTTTTTATTCGATTAAATAAATGGATCTGAAATTCCATTCATTTTTTCCTTTCATTTTGCAACAAAAAAAAAAGTTTTTAGAAAATTGAGACACATCGAAAAGCCGGAAATAATCGGAAATTGGAAGGGAAACAAAAAATGTTTCAATTTTTTTTCTCAAAAAAAAAATTTTTTTTTCCAAAATTTTAACTTTTCATCACTGTTTCAAAGTCCTAATTTTTGCCATTAAAATTTTAAATTTGTATTAAACTGGGCGCCAAACTTTTAAAAAATAAATCAAAATTTGCCGATTGATGAAAACTTTTCATTGAAAAGTATCATATTTTCCCAGTGGACGACCCCCCTTTCCGCAATTCAAAACAATCGTTTTTCGTCGTTTTTCGTCACATTTAGTGGGAAGGGGGGTCGAAACGACCTCTCCTTCCGCTCCCTCTCTCTCTCTTTTCGTTTATGTTTTGATTACATTCGTTCTTCGTAAGGGGGACCGACATTTCCTCGCTTTTGTCCCCTCTCCCACTATTACACACACTTTTTGGGGGGGAGGTGACCTAGGAGGGAAAAAAATGGTTAAATAAACTCGGTAGATCAAATGGAACATGTTCACATCATCAATATGATTGCTATGAAACATTTATTTTTTTCTCAATTTTCTAAAAAAAATTTTTTTAATTAAAAAAAAAATTTTTTTTGGCCTAACTTATTTTTTAAATTACAAGTTAAATAATAAAGAGAAAAAATGTTTTTTTTATTTTAAAAAAAATTATAAATGGAACGTTTTTGAAAGTTTCGTTATATTCATTCACTTTACCTAAAAAAACCACTAAAATAAATTTTTTTTTTCAAAAACTTCCCCAAAATTCGGTTATTTTCCGTTAATCCCTCCAAAATTAGCTATTTCAGTTCAAAACTCTTTTCCTTTAATACTAAAGTTTCCCTAAATAAAGCTAGAATGGAAACGCGCTCTACCGCACACAGTCGCCTTTTTCTCGAACTTTCCAAACTGTGAGATGATGATGACGAGTGAGCGATGAAGCAATTGCGCTCCACGGCACTTCGAGTGCAGATGTTTCTTTTTAGGATTCGACCCCCCTTCCCGTCTTTTTTAATCGCATTCCTTTTTCACATTAACTTTCCCGCTTCTCACATTTTCATTGAAAATTAATTTGAAATTGATAATTGCTAATTTTCGGACCCCTTTAATGATAATTTTTCGAAAAAAAAACAATTCACCGTAATCCTCAAGTACCCCCTTTCGCACAAATTGGAAATCGCCCCCATTAAAATCCAATAAAAAGCCCCACCAAAAACGAGAAGGTCCAATTTCGCGTCATTTTGTCATTTGTGGCCCAATTTCCAATTTCACTCTCTCGGCTCCAGAAATCCCATAAATCGTGCGGTAGTTTCTATTGGAGACGTGGCCCTGAAGGAGCTCGTTTATTTTTTATGGGTCTCGACACGAAAAGAGAAAAAGGGACTCGTTATTTCGAAGAAATTGGCCTCGCATTGAGTGGAAGAGAAGCCACGTCATCTTGCCTTCTTCTTCTCCATTCTTTTCGTATTCTTGCTTTCCAAATTCCAGTAGTACGATTCTAAAATACAAATAGCTCTTAAAAGGGAGCGATTTGAAACTTTGAAACTTGTAGAACCAATCCCATCAGATGAGTAGCAAAGTGTAACATTTTGAGTCACACTAACCGTCACTTCATTCATTATTTGTTCATGGGTGGTAGGGGGCGCCAAAGTGCAACATCCCGTAGTTTTCACTATCCCCTTTGCTCGTTTTCTGGTCCTCTAGTCTCCGTTTCTCTACTACCTTCTTGTCGGTTTCATAAAAGATTTGAAATTGGAACAGTGCACTTGTACATGTTACTGATCAAAGAGGAGTCACCCGGACGTTGTTTGATCTTATTTTATCTGAGCAAAATTAACAATTTGAAACACATCGACAGTCAATCTTTTCTATCGCTATCTGTCCCCGTAGTTTTCACTATCTCCTTTTCAATTTTTGATCCCCCAGTTTCCGTTTTTCTACCACCTTATTAGCCTGTTTCAATACCTGGTATACATGCCTATGTTTTAAAATTTAAATGACCACCACTTTTCCGGGCAAAACCCTTTCTGACAGTGTGACCTTATTTCTGTAGTCCCCACTTTGCTCTGATTTTCGGTTTCAGTCTTAGTTTGAGTTTTCCAGGAGCATCTTGTTTAATGATTTTCTCTACAATCGTTTTGTGATCGAAAATTGGGAGCTTCATGAAATTATGTAATGCGATACCTCAGGCATAACTATGTATAAACTGACCATCATTTTTTGTCAACTTATCTTTTTCCCAGTGAGAAGTTCATTATACCGTAGTTTTCACTATCCTCTTTTCGTTTTCTGACCCTTCAGTTACCACTTTTTTGCCTGTTTCATGAAATTATGAAATGGCAAAGCTTTCAGTTTCAACTTGTTTCGTTCTTATCTCATTCTCACAATTGTCGTTACGTGGGCATTCATACTTATTCACTACTAGCTCTTCCACTATTACTACTGTTTACCATTCATAATAGTTATTGTTTGTATCTTTATCTTTACCTTTATCTAGTAACGCAATTCGGTGGTAATGTACAGGAAAGGCACAGAAGAGGTGCCGGGATGCATTACCCATTCGCACTTTAACATTTCGCAATTTGAAACACACTCGGCCGTCACCCTTTTCCTCTCGCCATCTCTCATTCCGTTTTTGTCCATTGGAGGGTGGGTGGCCGTGAACAAAAAGTTCAACATCCCAAAGTTTCGACACCCCGCCCCCTTCATTCTCTGATTCCACAGGTTCCGTTTCTCTACAATCGTTTTGTGATCGAAAACTGGGAGCTTCATGAAATTGTGCAATACAATATCTCAGGCATAACTATGTACAAACTGGTCATCCCTGTTTTTTTGCCCACTTTTCTTATACCCAATGTCGTCGGTGTTTTTGTGTTTCTGGTAGACTATCAGTACCAAAATGACTTATTCCTGCAGTTTCAACGTTGTTTTCATCTTGATTTTCGGTTTCTTTTTCTCGGGCCTCAATTTTAGCTCAAGTTTCCCCCAGAAAACTCATTGTTCGAAAAGTGCATCACTCCCGTAGTTTAACCGCCTTCCGTATCTTTTTGTGACCGTAAACTGGGAGCTTCTTGCAATTTTAAAACTTTGAGTGTATGTATAAAGTGGCAACCACTTCCCTTTTTACTTTTTTATCAGTTCGGCTCATTTCTGTATGTAGTTCCCATTTTGGCTCTGATTTTCGGTTTCACTGTTAGTTTAGTCTTGGATTCAGATTACCCAGGGTAAACTGACAACGTTTCTGATAGCTCTCTTTCGGTTCCCGAGATAAAATGATAACAACAGAATGGTCCGACCAGACACTTTATCTAATATGTAATATTCCATTTGTCAAATCAATCCTCCCATTAGCACCGTTTAACACATTTAACAATTTGAAATACAATAACCGTTTTTCGAAATCCAATTTCGCGTCATTTTGTCATTTGTGGCCCAATTTCCAATTTCACTCTCTCGGCTCCAGAAATCCCATAAATCGTGCGGTAGTTTCTATTGGAGACGTGGCCCCGAGGAGCTCGTTTATTTTTTATGGGTCTCGACACGAAAAGAGAAAAAGGGACTCGTTATTTCGAAGAAATTGGCCTCGCATTGAGGGAAAGAGAAGCCACGTCATCTTGCCTTCTTTTTCACCATTCTTTTCGTATTCTTGCTTTCCAAATTGTAGTAGTACTACTCTAAACTACAAATAGCTCTTAAAGAGGAGCGATTTGAAACTTTGAAACTTGTAGAACCAATCCCATCAGATGAGTATCAAAGTGTAACATTTTGAGTCACACTAACCGTCACTTCATTATTTATTTGTTCATGGGAGGCAGGGGGCGCCAAAGTGCAACATCCCGCAGTTTAGACACCTCCTTTTCGATTTCTGACCCTTTTTTATTCACTGTGACCGAACGTTGAGGGTTTCATAAAATTATGTAATGCAATAACTTAGGCATAACTATGTACAAACTGGACATCACTGTTTTTTGCCCACTTCTCCTTACTCAATGTCGTTGGTGAAAATATCACGCCTTTTTCCTTTATTTTATGTTTCTGGTAGACTATCAGTGTCAAAATGACTTATTTCTGCTGTTCTCATACGTCTGGCATGTCGATATTCGGTTTCTTTTCTTTCCGGCTTCAATTTTAGCTCAAGTTTCCCATGAAAAAGGCAGAAAAGTAATGGTTCTTCAAGATTTTACAATCTTTTGAGTGTGGGATACAATTTCTTAGATACCAATTAGCTAATTGAAAAATAAATTCATGTGAAACTTTTTCGCGGGCTTTCTCAATTCAAACGCTCCTCTAATCACACAAACCACATATTGTTGAGAAGAAGCGCCCCTGCCAATATGAAGTAATAACCATTTATTATCATCCCACCCCGGTCTGCGTCGAGACTTCTTGACTCGAAAAAAAGAAACGACGGTGATAAGCGCATTTAGTATCGCCGAAATGACGGTGGTAGTCGGGTGGCGGCAAACGAATAAGGTTCTCGCCGATATTTCACACTTTTGTTTTAATAGAAAACGCGGAAATTTGGTAATTTTTCTCAGTTTTCATTTTTTTTTCGTTGGAAATTGTGAGATTTTGTTTTTTTCGGCCGCCGCGCTTTTTCCAGCTTACGGCGCTCTTATTACCGCCCTGGCGCCCGGCGGCACGTTGCGCCCGTTTGTTGTAGTGGTAGAGTGTTTGGCTAAGGGGTGGAAGTCGCGGGTTCGAATCCCCGTGCCCACAGTTTCCAGAATTTTGAGGGAAACTTTTTTTCTTTACATTTCTCAATCATTCTCTTCATTGGAAACTGAAAATGTGTCATTATCTTTCAGATTTCCCGGATCACCAACAAGTTTGTCGACTTCAACGTTTCAACTTCATCGTTTCGTTTCAAGTCAGTTTTCTCCAGCAAAGCGAGCGCGCGCTCCTTTTTGATTTATTTTGACTCCCTCAAATCCATTTTTCGACGAGTCATACTACTTTGTTGCTAACTAACAACCCCCGCTCTCCGGGGCAACACACGGAGACTCCCAGAGTGCGCGCGCGCGCGCCCCGTGAGAAAAAAGCGAGACGTAATTTAGACCCCCCCCCCCCCTCTTTACACTTGCATTCACTCTCTTATTACTTACGAACCGTCGCATGTGAGATCAAATTGAGGTTCTCCTCTCGTCGCGCGCCGTTTTTTGCTTATCAGTGGCCGGGAGGAAGGTAATAAAATGGTGTTGAGAATCGAATAATTTTCTCGGTTTGATTGACACCAGAACTTTGTTTCCTCCTATTTCGAATGTTTTTGATAGCGAGTTTGTAACTTCTGAAACTCGGAATCTCCTGACACAAGTGTGTATGCACGGCGACTCAGAAGACGTCACGATGGCGTGGGAAAGGGTCTGGTTGCCAGGAGAGCCTCTTTTTTTGAAACTTCCTGGGCTCCCGATTTCCCGTCCTTTTCATTCTGTTTGCCTTGAAACCGAGTTTGTGCTCGATTTGTGTCTAATTAGTGCTCGCACCTACACTTCGTAAGCCTGATAATGAGCGGGTTTGAGAAACGACGACGATGTAATGTATAGAGCATATCCGCAATTAGGTTGACGTTGGAGAAGAGAAATTTCTGTTTTTAAGTCGGCGAGAAGAGTGTACTCAAAAGGAGATGTTGGTTATATTTCACTTGTCGCTGCTTTATTCCCTCCAGTTTTCCCCTTTTTAGAACAAAAACCGGTGGATAAGCTTTAAAGAACAAAAATTGAGAGAAAAAAATGTTTGGCCACCAACAAAACCCGAACCAGGGTCCACCGATTGACAGCCGAACGCCTACTCCACTTGGCTACCGGCATCACGTGAAAGCTGAAGACTTGACGGCGGCGAAGTGCGCGCGGTGGCGGTGGGCGCATTTTTTGAAAAAAATTATAATGATCTCATAATGAGCCCATTCTTTATCGGTTTTCCCACCAGTTAGGTACACAAAGTTACCCGCAAACATTACAGAGCTCACCGAACATTCTATTTAGTGTTTTACTACCGTAATCCCATCACCATCCCCTTTCGCTTCCACGTGGCCACCCGTGCGTCTTTTAGAATCAATCAGTCGATTCTTGTGTTTGTTTGAAGAAAAATAGGAGAAAAAGAAAGAGAGAGGGAGCGAAAGGCCCTCATAAAAACGGTCCCCCGTCCCATAAAAACCGAAGGCGAGGGCTCCCTTCTTTAGTATCTTCTCTTCACTTCTTTCCCCGTTTTCTCCCCCTATTCTCCACTGCTATCGATTGATTTTTTCGGGAAACCTCTTCTTTTTCGAAACAACAGGTAAGCATTTTATAAGTTATGATTAGCTGCTAATAACTACAGTACCCATCTAATAGTAAGTATATTCACCGAGTGAAACAGGAACGGGAACTTCAAAAGCCCAAATGTCCTCAGTTTCCCATCAAATGTCATGAAAAAAACGAAGAGAACGGGTCGCTTCTCCGCCGATTATTCAGTCGGTTCACAGAGAGAAAAGATAGGGGAAACTCTCTTCCCCCTTATTTCCTTCTGGACCATTCTTCCATTTCATTACTGTTTCCCGACTTCCGTTTAGAAAATGTTGCACTTCCGTGCATCTCTGATAACTCAATTTTTTTATAGTCGTCTTCCTAGTAGCGATTAGATCGTCTTCATTCACCCCCCGATTACCGCGTCGCACTTGTGTCTCCTTTGTTTGTTTAGCAGAGCGGAGCTCGAGGTGTTGCGCGCGCGCGCTTCCGTCCTCGGTCACAGATGTCGTCCATTCTCACTTACCGTCCTGCCATGATCCCCATCATTCGGGGACGGATAGATGGATAGCGAGAAAGCGAGAAGGGGGAGAGAGGAAGGTTAGACTCCGTCGTTTTTGACCTATTCTCTATCGAAATTCGTCGCATTTCTGACACAGCAAGAAGGAGTGGTTAGAGTGTAGCTGGCCCGGAATCGAACTATCTTCGCAGTAAAGTTGGTTTCGCCCGCTAGAATTGCCCATTTTTTCCAGGAAAATGTTATTTTCCCATTGGTGGGATTGGTTTTTAAAATTTCACAAAAATATGTGTGTCACAAAGACACTAGTAATACAACCGAATGAATGTTCTCGAGAAACATTGTGAAAATGTGTAACCTCTTGTTAGATATCTATAAATTTCCAAATTCTCACATTAAGTTTGAAATTCACTGTTTAAAGTTAAGCTGAAATCGAAACAGTAATTGAATCGAGTGTTATGATTCAAATGAGAAATGCATAATTCCCATTCACATTTCGGGCCTAGATTTCCAATTCAATCGGACAAATCTTAAAAATAATAATTGGACTAAACTTTTTTCGGTTCAAATCCATGAAAAAGTGCGACAAAGTACGTGGATGTGAGTGACAGTGTACGCAGAAATGTGACGGTGTTTGCAGACAATGTCATCATTTTCCATTCACTTGGCGCCAGATCCCAATTTCAAAACATTTGCTTTTAGAAATAAGAACATTGCAACGTTATGATAATTATTCGAAAATAGTAGACGGAATGACGCATGTGTGTCACCTCAAATTGTCAGTTGTTTGAAACACAAACGCCACAATTATCCGTCTTGTTTTCCACTTTTCAACTCTCGGTGAGCTTAGTTTTTGATTTTCGAAATGTGCAACGAAAGATTAGGTGAACTTCATGAACGAAAAGTCAATAATTATTTCCAGTAATTATCGGTGATAGACCGAGCAATTAAAGTTTTCGGAATTCCCTTTGATTTTTGGTGTTCGTTCTCAGTTCTTTTGCATACGGAGAGTTCAAAAACCCAGAGTTGCAGCGGGCCGGGCCGGGCCGGCCCGGCCCGGCCCGAATTGAAATTTTCCAGCCCGGCCCGGCCCGCCTGAATTCGAAAGTCGGCCCGGCCCGGCCCGGCCCGGGCCGGCCCGCGGGCCGAGCAAAAAAACAAAAATTTGTTTCAAAACAGGTTTTCGTTTAGCGGTGCCGGTTTTGAACCATTTTTTCACCTTTTTCAAAAGATAACGCCAATTCTAAGTATTTCCTGTCAGTAGTCACTTCTAAATTAATAATTGGTTTCGAAAAGGTATATTTTTGCGCTGATATCGCAAAATATGACCTTTTCGGCAATTTTTGTCATCACCTATGCGCCGATATTGACTGGAGTTGCTAGAAAATCGTCGAGGAACAATTTTCTGTCACTTCTGACTCACTCACACTTCTGATACTCCAGAAAATGGAACTTTCACGCAAAGAAGCTTGTTTCACAATGTCTTTCAAGCAACTTCAGTCAATTTCAGTACACAGAATGGACGCCGGAGGCCAAAATGTCTCTGAATTGACCAAAAAGGCCATTTTCAATTGTAATCACCGGAAAACTATTCAAAAATGAAGTTTTGGAACCATTTACATACGATTTAGCTGCTGAAAGAATGAAATCAAGCAACTTTATTGAGCGGGCCGGGCCGGCCCGGGCCGGGCCGATTTCAGAATTCTCCGGCCCGGCCCGGCCCGGCCCGCCCAAAAAGCTAGCGGGCCGGCCCGCGGCCCGGCCCTCAATTTTGCAACTCTGCAAAAACCCACTCTCATTTTTTTTCCTTTTTATCTCACAAGTTCTGGCCATAATTCAGTAGGAAATTAACTTTTTAGGCACAAATTCATACAAAGAACTAGATAAGGTAGGGGGAAATTTTTCCACTAAAACGTTGTTCCTTAACTTGTTGGCTACAGTTTGAAAATTGACAACTTTGCCCACTGCACACGGAGAATTAAAAAAACATTAACCTAACGATCTGCCCACTATTATTACAATGTATAGTGAAACCCTATTTCTTTTTTTTCTTTTTTTTTCACCCCCAAGTTCTGGCCATACTGCTATAGAAAATGAACTTATGAGGCACAACGTTATCTGAAGAACTGCTTATAAGAGATGGAAGAAAGTTGTCAACTAAAAAGTAGCTTCTTGACTTGTTAGGAACATTTTGAGAGTTTCCAACTTTCTCCAATCGCTTATATTTACTTGGGTGAAGTTGTGCCTACTGAGTTCAAAAAAACATTATCCTAACGATCTGCCCACTCTTATTAAGCTGTAGTTCCCACCTTCAAATCTCACCTTTTCCCTCTTATCGTGACAACCCATCTATCCGTCCATGCGCTAATTGTGCTAAGAAGGTCGTTTTGTCACTCTTTTTTCAAGATGGGGATTTAAAATCGGCTGATGAGAAATTATAAGAGGGGGCACAAGAGAAAGCGTTCTATAATTTGGGACCCCCTTCTAGTCCTACCCTTATTAGCATTTCTTCTATTTTTAAATTATTCACCGGGACGCAAAATAGCGTACAAACTTTGGTTATCATTGTTTGTTACACATAACAAATTGTATGAAAAAGTAAAGCAGTGTCAAATCTCATCATGTTCTGACTTCTGGGTCTAAAGTTATACACAACTTCAAAGGGCACCCCTTAACCTTTTATACATAGTCGGGCTCCATCCAAGTGAGTTTGGGAGAAGAAAAGAGCATGCTATCTTATCAGTGCTACGTTGTTTGCTCTGCTCCTGATAAGGGGGGTCTTCGGGTTACGACCACAAACGAGCCGTGGTGGGAAACCGACAAAAAGGTTAGAGAAACGGAAAACCCGTCCAGCTAGAAGTTAATAGCGCAATAGTAGCAGCTATGTAATAGCATTACAAAACAATGAAACCGGTTAGAAACAGTGATTTCCTTTACCCGTTCCCCTGTTTCCGAAAAGAGCCAATTTGACGCCCGCCAAAACGCCAAACCTTTTCATCCAATTTAAGCGAATCCAAAATGGTAATAGAGGCCCACAAAAAAGAGCAGAAAAGAGCACGAATAAGAGGGGAAAAAAAGGAAATGAAGGGGACGAGGAAGATGAACGACTAAGATGCAAATGGGCGGGAGAGGGGGGCACCGCCTGTCGTCTCTCATCCGTTTTCGTTTCATTTCCACTCTCCCCCCACACACATATTCAGCTCGCGCCGTTTTTCCGTTTTTCCTCACCCAGCCACCCAAGAATGAGTCGTCTAAGATGAGATGAGGTCAATGACTCACTTGCTCCAGCTAGCTCTGCTTGTTCTTTTCTCACTAGCCCATTTAGTATAGTTACCCAAATTTAAGCCACTAACTCCAGGAAGAGCCAGAATTCAGAACATGATAAGATTTTGCACTACCGTTAAACCTGTAACTGAACGGCACCCAAAACCCAACATCATAAGGGTCCCTCTGTGGATTCTTCGAAATTTGTTCCAAAACTAGAGCGTTGAAAGTTACACCGCCAAGTCCCTCTAACACAGGTTTTATGGTGATCTAACACTTTTTTGCAACCTTAGCTACATAGTAGCCCGTATCGTCCTCTCGCCTCTGGCCAATTAGGTCACTTCGAATAGCTCTTTTGGTTGCGCAATCGGGGTCATCTGACGTCTGCTTCCCTCCGTGTCCAAGAAGGAAGACAAGGCAAGGGCCATGGATACTCGGCAGTGTCCCTCCCAGAATGACGAGCAAGGGCCCTTCTCTCACTCCTGATTGCTGGGTTCAAGGAACCACATTTATAAATACGCTCCCAAGCCATTTAGCCAGTCTACACTATCCCACGTTTTCCGAATATAAAAGACCGCAGCGACGTTTTTTCAACTTCTACCTATTGTAGACTTGTGTAGAATTGAATTGCGCATCGAATGATACCCTTGACAGACAAGAAATATCAAATGCGAACAAAGTTATCTGCTCGCGCGCGCGCGCAACCTTTGTGGCCGACCATATGCCGTCGTCTATCACCCCCCTTTCAAAAGAGTCGCTTTCCGCTTGCTCTGTTGTGCTTGTGTGTGTGTTAAATGATGATAGAAGAACGATGAACATGTGTTACAAAAAGACGAGAAGACACCCATTATTCATTTCGAAAAGTGTCACATTGAGATTCGTTTTCACATTTCACAAAAGTTCGGCTCACAATGAATTACTGTGTAGTTAATGGAGTTTTCAAATGAAAAGTTTGAAAGAGGAAAAAAAAATTTAGTTATAGTTTTAGACATACCTAAAAAAATTATTGGCCTAACTATAAGACCATGGGCCTTCAAATCATAATAGCCATGTTAACTCTTATAAGGGCAATTTCTATCAAATTTAGGCGCTTTTTCGAAAAAAAAATCGTGTAGAAGCATGGAAAGAACGGCACCTACAGGGTGGTTCTTAACTACCCGGAAATCTTTGAAGGCGTGTATTTCCAAAGCTAGGTAAATGGTGGAATGAGGTGGAATTTTAAAGGCAGTTACTCTATATTCTAACAAACACCTAGAGCTTATTTTTGTACTACCTGACCGCTTTTCTCCTTATTATTAGAGTACAACTTGTGGTTTTCAAGAAAGTTTACTAACATTTGTGATAAAAACGTTGGAAACAGAACAATAGAACGGCATACCATTATGCATATTATAATAAGTACCACAATTGCAAATGTGTTTGAAAATGCTTATTTTTCGAAACTACCCACGAAGTCACTATCCATGAATCAGGTACCAAGTCACCGATAGTCCCGATATTCATCGAGTGAAACAGAAACGGGAACATTGAATTCCCCCTCTCTCTCTCTCTCCCTCCAAAAGCCCAAATGTCCTCAGTTTCCCACTAAATGTCATGAGAAAAACGAAGGGAACGGGTCGCTTTTCCGCCGATTTTCAGTCGGTTCACAGAGCGAAAAGATACGGGAAACTCACTTTCTCCTTATTTCTCTCTGGACTATTCTTCCATTTTATTACTGTTTCCCGACTTTCGTTTAGAAAAAGTTGAACTTCCATGCATCTTTGTTTAGTAGCCCACACTTACTAGCAGCGATTCGATCTTCTTCATTCATAACGGCATATGTATGTTAGTAACCGTTTGAGCGATGCAGTCACTGTTTTCTGACTTTTGCTTAGAAAATGTTGCACTTTCGTGAATCTGTGATATACGTATATATATTCTTATATTCATTTTGGCCACCCGTGCGTCTTTTAGAATCAATCAATCGATTCTTGTGTTTTCTGTTTGAAGAAAAAGGGGGAGAGAGGGAGCGAAAGGCCCTCATAAAAACGGTCCCCCGTCCCATAAAAACCGAAGGCGAGGGCTCCCTTCTTTAGTATCTTCTCTTCACTTCGTTCCCCGTTTTCTCCCCTATTCTCCACTGCTATCGATTGATTTTCCCGGGAAACTTTTTCTTTTTCGAAACAAGAGGTAAGCACTTGGAAGTTGTGATCAGAAGAATAGAACTACCATGTACCCATCTTAGTATATTCACCGAGTGAAACAGGAACGGAAACTTCAAAAGCCCAAATGTCCTCAGTTTCCCATCAAATGTCATGAGAAAAACGAAGAGAACGGGTCGCTTTTCGGCCGATTTTCAGTCGGTTCGCAGGGAGAAAAAAGTAAGGGAAACCCACTTTTCCCTTCTTTCTTTCTAGAACATTTTCATTTCATCACTGTTTCCTGACTTCCGTTTGGAAAATGTTGCACTTCCGTGCATCTCTGATAACACTGGAAGTCTTTCGAATAGCGATTAGATCGTCTTCATTCACCCCCGATTACCGCGTCGCACTTGTGTCTTCTTTGTTTGTTTTGCGGAGGAGCTCGTGGTGTTGCGCGCGCGCGCTTCCGTCCTCGGTCACAGATGTCGTCCGTTCTCACTTACCGTCCTGCCATGATCGTCATCCGGGGCGGATAGATGGATAGCGAGAAAGCGGGAAGGGGAAGAGAGAGGAAGAGAGTTACAAGTGCAACCGGGACGAGGAGAAGGGAAGGTTAGACTCCGCCCACTTGTTACCCCTATCTCACTCCGTTGTTTTGACCTATTCTCCATCGAAATTCGCTACAATGCACAAAGAGCTGGCGAGAGAAGTGAATAGTAGGCAGGTACCGTATTCATCATAACTTAGTCTTTAATAGAAAATCGTAAGAGTCCTTTGTGAATTTTCCAAAATTGTTCCCGAAATTAGACCGAGTTTAACGGTATTCCGTTATACTAGAGTAAAAAATAAGTTAGACTCCGCCTTGTTACCTCACTTGGTCATCAATTTGCTTTGTACGCTTCATTGAAATTGGTTCTCCTTGTTCCCATTTTCCCACACAGAAAACTAAAGGTATACTTCTATTCTGAATTTCAAAAAGAGCACGACTATATACAATGTCCACTGCTCTTCGCTCTCATAGTAAGCACATTTTCTGTTTCTGTTTCCCTTCCCATTCTTTTCCACCCCTATAGACAAGTCCGACACAATGAGTGTGTCAGAGTCGGAGAGAGAGAGGTGAAAAAAACGACTGTTGTGTCGGATCCCCACCGGCTAACCCTCTCCGCCAATCACTAAGTGCGCTATTATGGATGTTAATACCGACGCCCCGCTGTGCACGTCTTCTTTATATAGATGACGTGGCAGAACGACGCATTCTGTTCTTCATTGACTTCCCAATTGATCCGACTCTTCCCTCAAAACCTTTGGTATACATCTATTACCCATTCAGATTTGAGGGAACACTTGGAAGAGTTTCAAAGAATTAGGTCGCCACGTTCTCTTTCGGATCTCACAACGTTTCGCGTCTGTCGTCGTTGCGGGACCCGGAAGAGGAAGTGGCGGCCTAACTTTGCGAAACTCTTCCAAGTGTTCACTCAAACGTGAATGGGTGATACCGAAAATGTTCTTCGACTTCTTGGCTACTTTTGGTTAGTGGACAACTTCTTCCTGTCTTTTTAGTTGCCTAGACATGAAGCCTGAAACACAAGCAATTTGGTTGCCGCTCTAACACATTTTCCACGGTGATCTAACACTATGAACCTTCCTAATCAGACTACATACAATCCCAGACTTGCTGAGCTAGTAGCCCGTATCGTCCTCTCGCCTCTGCCCGATTAGGTCACTTCGAATAGCTCTTTTGGTTGCGCAATCGGGGTCATCTTGCGTCTGTTTCCCTCCGTGTCCAAGAAGGAAGACAAGGGAAGGGCCATGGATACTCGGCAGTGTCCCTCCCAGAATGACGAGCAGGGGCCCTTCTCTCACTTCCCTGCTCTGTTGTCTGTGCTCAGCGCTCTTTCCTCCGACTTCTTTTCCGTCTCTCCCGTCGCTCTCTTCCTCTCAACTCTCGTTGCTCCGCCCATCTTCCTCCTCCTTTCCCTTCCCTTCTCTTGTCTTGTTCCCATCCATTGTTGCCAATCTTGTGATTTCCAGGAACTCGGCTCATTCCTATCTTCTCTCTGCTTGGCTCTCATCGACTTCAAGTGAGTGAGTTGTGTCTGAAATTGGGGGTTCCGCCTTTAAATTGGAAAGTTCGCAGTGCTCCACAAGTTCTCGATCGCCGCCGCCCGCCTACGCACAATGCGTGCAGCTCAATCTGGCGGCTCATTGGGGGCTCCAGTGCTCCACGAGCCAATTGCTCCGATGGGTTACGGTGAGTGTTAAGGGCGGGGGTGTGAAGTTCAGGGAGTCTAGCTACCGTATCCAATCTATTATAGCCCCAAGCCTTAACGCAGGGCTCCGGGAGAAAAGCTGTTTCTCAATCTATTGAGTCCATAAGTAGAGACTGCTTCAGGCGTAATTTTTTTGAAAATAATATAACCTAATCACCTTTTAAACGTTTCAAAGGAGTTTCGAGTTCGAGCAGAAAGTAACTGCAATCTATTGAGACTATCCTTTTTTCGAGTAATTCTAGTCAATTTCAGTAGAGAACTGAGATTTGAATGACAGTCTCTAATAGAAGGACAACCATAAGACACCTTGAGACTTAAAACGGCCGGCTAAACTACCGTATTTGCTCTAATATAACGGCATGCCGTTTTTGAATAAAAATTTCGTAAAATCCACAGGGGGGGGGACCCTTACGATTTTGGGTTTTAGGTGCCGTTCTATTAGAGGTGATGTTAAAATAGAGGTGCCGTTATATTAGAGTAAATACGGTAATACAAGAAATACGGTAGAGATATTCAGAGCGCTCCCATCACGAGCACCGTCCTCAAAAGGCCAATGCGAAGGAGAAAGGAGACGATGGAAAATCGAAAAAATGAAGGTATTCCTTAACTTCAGAGTATCCAATTTACCAACAACAATCATTTTCAGCCGAGCCCCTCCTCCTAAGAGACGTCGACCCCCCTTTATTTATTCTTTTTGATCTACTTTTCAAGTGGACAGTTTTCTTTTCTTTTCTTTTCTGAATCATTTTTTTCCCAAAAACACTTTCAATTTCATTGATTTTTTACCACTGGTTTTCTTGGAACCATGTTAATACCTTTTCATCGTTTTTTTCTCTCTCGCTCTTTTCCGTTCATAACCCCCTCTTACTTGACACATTTTCCAGAAGCTTCCACCTTCCCACCAACCTTCGAATCGAACTAGTGAGTTTTAGGCGCCAAATGCGGCTTTGGTGAAACTTGACCAAAACTAATAAAATTTAACTTTCAGTGTCGTCGAACATCGCCCAACTCCGCGCCCTCGCCAACATCACCGCCGGTTAGTTTGAATTCCGATTATTTATTGACTAGCACAGCAGCGGCCACTAGAATAGATAAGCAACATTTCTTTTCATTAAGACTCATTTCTTGAGAACTAGGAGACATGGGACAAAAAAAGTTGTCAACTTGTATTGAAATATAGCTGCAAATGTAAAAAACACTTGGTTAGTTGAGAACTTTTTCGGAGCTCATTCAGTTTTCAAGATAGGGCCTATGAAAAAAATGACAGTGGCCTCTAATGTATTCGGGAGCAATAAAACAAGGGGGGGGGGTCAAAGGAGGTCAAGTTAGAACACAGGAAAAATAGATAGAGAAGGAGAGATTAGTATCTACCGTATTTACTCTTTTATAACGGAATCCCGTTAAATTTGTCAAATGTCATTTTTTGAAAAAAAAAATTGTAAAATTCACAGGGCACCCTTACGATTTTGGGTTTTAGGTGCCGTTCTATTAGAGGTGCCGTAAAATAAGAGGAAATACGGTAGTAATCGAACAAGAAGAAGGTAGTGAGGGTGGGAACCAAAAACAGCGTTCCAAACAGAGCCGGAAGAAGTGATTAAAACTTTTTTCAATATGGTTTTCTTGTAACGGTCAACTACAGGTCACAACAAGTTCTATCGAATAGTCAAGGAAATTTCTGAAAGCGTTATAATTAAAGTGCTTGAGCTTCCGTTTTGTTCCCTTTGACATTGTTTTCACGGAAGACACGTCATAACTTTGTTCAACCCTAGCATTTTCATAAATTTATTGGACGGTTCGATAGAACTCTTTGTAACCTGTATTCAACCAGTTGATCCTTTTCCGTGAAAAAAAGATTTTGTAAAAAGTTATAGTCACTTCCGTCTTACCTCTGAGTAAACTTCACCTAGCTCTGGTTCCAAATGGGAACATTGAGTCCTGAGTCGTCGGAAGGAGTTAGTGAGCCGGACAAAGTTGAGATAAACCGGGAAAATAGGAGAGCTTCCATTTTTCGGTCTAAATCAATCAGCAATTTCAGCCGAAGATCTGAACGCGGTGTCGGCGTTCGGGCTCCCGCGCAACGGTGTGCCCATCGAAGTGCTGCCGAATGGTAAGTGAATCGTTTTTTCTCGATCATCACAAAATGTTGAACTAATTACAGCCCCAGTGGGCCGGCTTTATTGGGCATTGGTGGTGGAGCTGCCGATCGGAGCGCCGAGCGAGCCGACTGTGCTCGGTAGGTTTTTGAATTGATATATACAGTAAAACCTGTACTAGACCGGCATTCCTGTCTTATTTTCAACCCCTTTCCGTTCAAATATCGAGTGCCGGTCTATTTCTCAACCCATTTTTGTTCGGACCGGCACTATATATTGCAAACTAAGAAAAATACCGAATTTTCTGATGAAAATGTGCAATTTTGAAGAACTTGCAGTGAAAAATTGCAAAATGTGACGAATTTTTTATGGCATCGGGTTGTCTCTTGACATTTGGAGGTGCCGTTCAAGTAGAGGGTGCCGGTCTATTTTGCAATCCCTAGATCCAGATGCCGCTCCATTAGAGGGGGCCCTTTAAAAATCAGGTTTTACGGTAGTTAGTTGACAAGTTGTTTCGGTCTCGGGGACCACCAATGGAATGAGCCCCATCCCTGATCCCCCGGGTGATTCCCCCGGGTGATTTCAAATCATAATGTTTGCAGGCTTTGTGCTCGCCTCCTCGCCCTCCCTCCGGGCGCTTCTGGCGCCGCTCCCCGCCTCGACCGAAGGGACTGTGATGCCGATCCGGATGGGTACGTTTTCGTTGAGACATGACACAATTACACTGAATTAACCATACTTTTTTCAGAGGCGCTGGAGCCGTGCCTCACCCGCCGCACCGTCGCGATTGCGTCCCGGCTGAGAAGGAATCCGGTGCTCCACAGTTAGTTCCCGTTTTTTCTCTCTATTTTGTGAAAAAAAATTCTGAAGGCGTTGTTCTTTCATTTCATAAAGATGTGGGATGGGGGGGGGGGGGGGGGGTAATTGATATTACAACAGTGTTTAGACCGTTTTTTCAACAATTCACAGTTCATTTTTCGAGAAAAGAAGGCGAGATAGTGTTTGAAAGTGAGAGGCGCAGACAAATATCGGTCCCTCTGTTTTTACCGTAATCCGAATTGATCGGTAATTTCCGGTTACTGTAACTGTAGTATGTCCTCAACTTTTCAAAAATAACCACTACCCACTGTTTTCCTATTCCCCCAACGGCAGCTGTAACTTCTTGAAAAAGTGGTGTTGCGAAATTCTGACTACCGTATCTACCGTAATCCTCATGCAACCTCTTAGATATTTGTGTAGTGGCATTAGCCCATACTAAAAATGCTCCCATGAAAATTTGTAAACAATCGGGTCAGTATTAAAAAATCTCAAAAATGACTATTTCTGTAGCTACCGTACCACTACCGTAATCCCAACCAATAATGTTTCAGGGGTGAATCATTTATTTCGAGGCCCATAATATAGTAATATAGTAAAGATGAACATTTTAGGATTCCAAATTTTTATGAAAACAAAAAAATGCCCGTTTTCAAAACGCATACAAAACGGAGATAATTAGCAAATGATTGCTTCGGTAACGAATTTTATGTTCATTTTTCCACTTTTTAATTGCATTTTATTTTTTGGTTTTTTAAAAATATTCTCATTATTGTTTCCTCCACTTTTTTTTTATTTTTGCGCGGATTTCGCTGCAAAACTGTGTTTTTAATGCCAACAAAAACTACAACTTTATATCCGGAAAAATCAGGAAATCAAGAAGAAATTTGTTGCAGAAGAGGCTATCACCGTCGGATTCGCTCTGCACGGAGCGCTCTTCCGCCCGGAAACCGGTTAGTTATCGTATTTCTTTATCCGAGCGGCATCTACAAGTAGCTCGAGTTTCAGCACGCATATCTTGAAAACTAGAAGAGATTGAGAGAAATTGTCAATTGTCAAAATATAGCCAACAAATCAAGGAACATTTCAACAGTTGACACCTTTTTCCTATCACTTTTAGTTTTCAAGATATACATGCTGAAAGACATACCTTTTCAGCCATTGGCCGCATCGAGTATCTTGCCGCTCGGATCCTCAAGATCGAGGCCGAAGGAGAGCGGCAGATGAAGGAAGAGAAGAGGATGAAGGAGGTGCGAGCCGTCGTCGACGGCATCGTTGATGAGATCGAGCTCGAGGAGCTGGTGTGGAGCCTCGCGCCGCCACAGGCCGCGATCAAGGAAGAGGCCGTCGAAGAGCCGGAGGAGCTGGTGCAGGTGGCGCAGCCGATCGAGGAGCCGGAGGAGCCGGAGCATGCGAAGCCGGAGGAAGAGGAGCCAGAGGAGGCGCAGCCGGAGGAGCTGGTGCAGGTGGCGCAGCCGATCGAGGAGCAGGAGGAGCTCGAGGAGCCGGAAGAAGAGGAGCCAGAGGAGGCGCAGCCGATCGAGGAGCCGGAGCAGGCGGAGCCGGAGAACAACCGGCCCGTCTCGCCGAACCCTCTCGGCGTCCGCCTCGACCGGAACGGACTGGAGCCGGAGGCCGAAGACCTCTACGAGGCGGCGGTCCGGAACAGCCAAGTCTGTCCGGTCTATCAGTTCCGGGGCCTCGGTAAGCTCTTTTCACACCTTACTTCTGAAACTGATCCAATTTCAGCGCCCAAGTACCTCTTCTACCCGCGTCCCTCCGACCAGTCAATGCCGCAGGTGGTCTACAACTTCCAGCGGCATCTGTGCCAGCAACTGGGTGAGTCTTCTTCCCAATTTCTTGTTTTTCTTATTTTGTCTCAAGAATCAAGTTGACAACGACAAAGTTGTTCTCGAGACCGTATATCAGAGTTGGGCGGAGGTCGATTTTGAGAGACTCTTGGCAACAAATTTCGAGAAAAACAAATTGGTGTAGATTTACGATGAACAGTCGGAATACCGCCCAACTCTGATGTCCATTGACTCCCTGCTTCAAAACCGAATTTAATTTCAGTCGGAGTCGGAGCAGCGAAGAACATCGACGATCCGGCGGTCCGTGACGAGTTCTTCGCGAAGAAGAGAGCCATCGCGGAGGAGCAGCAGAAGCAGGTGCGGCTCGGCTATATCGTCGTCGTCGCTGCCAAGAAGCGGCAGGCCCGCGACGAAGATGGAGCGGTGAGTTGCTCTTTTCAGCAAGGGATCCGATTCTAGAAACTCGCTCATTTTCAGCCGGCCGCTCGGGTTCCACGGATGGCCTGAGCCCTCCCGACATATGATCTCCTCCGACAGTACTGGTAATAACTATACATCATACACTCCCCCCACATATCTTTCTCTTTTTCTTATCTCTTTTTTCTCTCTTCTGATTCCATTTATTCTACGGGTGTTTTTGTTTTTTCTTACGGGTCAACACTTTTCTCAATAAAGTGGTTTTTTTACAAACCCCCCCCCCCCCCCCGCCCTCCCCTTTTTTTCGAATTTTGTCCACTGGTTCCTTTAAACCAGCTCGATATCTCTCTTTTTCTTTTTTTTTGATTCCACCTCACTAATCCGTTTTTCCAGAGCTTTCAGCAACTTCGGTTCGATACGCTTCAAAAAAAAGTGAGTTTTCTTTTGCCCACCCCCACAAGATTTGGCTTTGAGCTCTCATATCTTGAAAACTAGAGGAGATAGGGAAAATGTGTTGATTAACAAAATGTTCCTTACACTGTCAGCTATATTTTCATAGTTGACAACTTTTTTCCATCTCTTCTGGTTTTCCAGATATGAGGCCTGAAAGACACGCCGTTTGGGCCCAGCTCTAGTGCAGGTTTTAAAACACCGCCAACGTTTTCTATTTTCAGTGAATGGTCAAATGCACGCGGGAAACGGAATGGAGGGAGGACAAGCCGGAGCTGCTCCGTTCCACAGTGAGTTGGCTCTTTTTTCTTTCTAGGACAATGAGCACAGCGTCAATTTTCAGTTAAAATGGAACCAGAGGATGACGGCGAATATGGAGTCGCCCCACCAAGCGCCCAGGAGAACGAAGGAAGTAAGCTCTTTTTTTTTAGATGCTCCGAATCGGTGCAATGTGGGTATTGGTTACGGGGGGCAAACGCGCTCTATTGGTATGGGAGAAACCTGTGGTTAGATGGTGGCACCACGTTTTGGAACTCGCCGGAATACATAGTACTAGCCCGTAACAGAAATTGCTCTAGGTGTTCGGTTTCAAATTTTGATTGTTTTTGGTTTGAAAAAAGTACGAAAAACACAGGTTCGCGGGCGAAAATGCAAACGCGCTCTATTGAGACCGATCTGTATTCCGGTGAGTTCCAAAAGGAACCTCTATCAAATCCCACTTCCCAACTCACTTTCTGGAACAATCGATTGGTTGGTGGGCGAGAGAGTGTGTGAAAGTGAGAGACGCAGACGAAATCTGAACCAATCGATAATTGCTGGTTTTGAAGCCATTTTGGTTGCCGGCCTTAGTACAGGTTTGAAAAAATAGCCAATTGTTTTCTATTTTCAGTGAATGGAGCAACCGGAAATGATGTGGAAGGAGGAGAGGGCGGAGCGGGAGCGGCTCCAGCTCCAATTCAAAGTGAGTTGGCTCTTTTTTTTTGGGCTCAATATCAATTTTCAGTGAAAATGGAGCCCATCGACGATGGGTTCTACGGAGTCGCCCCAGGACTCGGCCACCTCGTCCAGCCTCCTCTCCAGAACAGTAAGCTCCCATTTTTAGTTGATCTAACGCGCTCTATTGATAATTTAGGGCAAACCAGTGGTTAGTCTGAAGTGAACTTGCCCGTTCTGCATTTTCAGCCGCGAACCTGTGTTTTTCAACAAATTTTGATTGTTTCCTGTTCGAAATACAATACGGAAATACAGGTTCACGGGCGAAAATGGAAACGCGCTCCATTGAGACTGAACCCCTATCAAATCCCACTTCCCAACACTATATCTGAAACAATTCATCAATTAGTGGGGGGAGACTCATTTTTGAAGACATCGAGGCGAGAGAGTGTGTGAAAGGGAGAGACGCAGACGAAATCCGAACCAATCGATAATTTCCGGTTACTGTAACTACGGGACCCTTTTCTTATCCATTCGAAGCCAATCGGCCGAGTGAGAAGCTGAGCGCTGAATGACACGTTTTGAAAAATAACCATTTTCTTTTCTTTTCAGCGAACAGCTCAACTGAAAACACAATTGAAGTGAGAGTGAGAGGCGATCCGTATCTGAGTGAGTTTGCTCTTTTTTGTTTACAGGAGAATGAGCATAATGTCAGTTTTCAGTCAGAACGGAGCCGCTGACTGAGGGGAACCGATACTCTTGGAGACATGAAGAGACGGCAAGAGAAGGTGAGCTCTCCATATTTTTTAGATGCTCCAAATATGTGCTATGGGGGTATCGGTTACGCGGGGGATCATACGCGCGCTAATGATAAGTAGGACCAAATAATCGCGTAAATCTACACACTTGAGCGTTTTGAATAGAATATTGAGAGAACGCGTTCGTGGACGATGTTGATCTGTTTTGGCCTTGTGAAAACGTCGCCGAACGAGTTGTCTTGGCTTTCAGGAAGAGACAGGATGGTGGTGGACGAGGTGACACAGCAGGAGGAAGAGGAAGGAGAGCAAGAGATGGAGCAGGAAGAAGAGGAGAAGGAAGATGAAGAGAAAGAAATGGAGCAGGGAGAGGAAGCGAAGGAAGATGAAGAGAAAGAAATGGAGCAGGGAGAAGAAGAAAAGGAAGATGAAGACGAAGAAATGGAAGAGGAGCAAGAAGAAGAAAAGGAAGATGAAGACGAAGAAATGGAAGAGGAGCAAGAAGAAAAGAAAGAAGGTGAAGAGGCCGTGCAGGAAGGGCGAGCGAACGAGAACGAGGCGGACCTGGAGGAGGACAAAGAAGGCATGGAGGCACGGATCTTCCTCGACGAGGAGATCGAGGTGGGCGCCGAGGAGGAGGTGGCCGACGGCGACGAGATCTGGGCCGGCATCGACCCCGCCGAGCCAAGAGCCGTCGTCCAGCGAGATGAGGAGCAGGAGACCGCCGACCAAAGGAGAGAGCGGATCTGGGAGGAGGCAGTTGGCGCGTGCCGCCAGCTTGCGATCTACGAGGACTGTGGGAAGCTGGGTAAGACTTTTTTCCACTGACTGTTTATTATTTCGAGAACCTGTGGAGGTATCAAAAAGTTGACAGCTTTTTGATACCTCTAGAGATACCCCAAGTCGACTTGTTGAACCAACTCAAAAACGAGACAGATTAGGAGAAAGTTGCCAACTATCAAAACATTTCTCCCATCCCTCCCAGTTTTCAAGTTCAACCCTCTCAAACTTAACTATTCACTTTCAGTGGCCAACTGCCTCCTCAACACGACCACCGCCCCTTCCCACGAGCTCCCCCAACTTCGGAGCCACGTGCCGAAGTCGAGCATCCTGCGCCGAATGAAGGGAGCCGAAGGTGCCCACCGTGAGTTGTTCTCTCTTTTTTTTTTCTCCACACCTCCCCCCACTGAACAGAGTTGCACGGAAGTGAGGCGGAAGTGACTATAACTTATTTCAAAGTGGTTTTCTTGGAAAACAGTCAGCTGATGAAATCTAGGTCAGGACACGTTTCATCAAATGATCCAGGAAATTTCAGAAAATGTCAATACAGTGTGAAACTGAAAAAAAACGTCATAACTTTGTTCAACGATAACATCTTCAAAAAATACCTAGACCATTCGAAAGAACTCGTCGTGACATAAATTTCACCAATTGACCGTTTTCCAAGACACCCCCCTCTGAAAAATGTTATAGTCACTTCCGTGCATCTCCCCCCACTCAAACCTTCACCTCTTTGCAGTCCCGAACGAGTTTTGGACAAAACTCTATAATGAGATCAAGAAGGTGCAGGACCACCAGAGGCAGTTCGGCTGGATCCGAGTCCAGGCGGCGTTGGGGAGAAACGCGGGGCTCGGCGGAGCAAGAGGAGTGGTGAGTTCAACTTTTTTTTTCGGCCGAGTTTAAGCCAAACGATTGTTTCAGGGTACGAGAAGATCGCGTCGGGCTAGGCTTTAAGCCTTTTTATTGCTTTTCTTGCCTTCTCCTTTTTTTCTTGTCATTTTTTCTATTTTTTCTTGCCATTTCCTATTTTTCTATTGCCTCCTTCCTGTCATTTTTTTTCAAAAAAAAAAAAATTTTTTTTTCAAATTTTTTGGAAATTTTTTTCCATTTTTTGGTTACCAGAACCAAGTTAATATCTTAACTGTCTTCTTTTTTTTCCATTTTTATTTCCCGATTTTCGCTGCAAAAACGTTCGAAAAAACGAGCGATAAATACGCCGAAAATGGGGGGTGATAAAAATCGGAAAAAAAAAATCCTCGAAAAGTGAACAGTTTTATAGCGTTTTTCTCGACTTTTCTTCTTCGCTGGACTTCAACAATGGACGGAAACCATCAGATTTATGGACAAAATGCCCAAAATGGCGCTTTCTTCCCGACGCCGCCGACATCTTCTTCAATTTTCTGGTCGACACCACAGTGTGAGTTTTTTGGCATGACTTCTTATTTTTCACTTTTATTGATCTTATTCATTTTCAGTCGGCTTTCCGCCCGTCGTCCCCATGGTCCCGACGACGAGCCAGGGCCCACTTCCCGGCCAACCTGCACCGAAAATGGGAAGGCCGAAGGCGATGAAGAGCCAGGAGACAAAACGTGAGTTGATGGGACTTTGTCAAGATTTTCAAGGTGGGGGAATCTCTCCAAAAAAATATATATACCGTAAAACCTCTATTTGAAGGGCGCCTCTAATAGACCGGCACCCGAAACGTAAGGGTCCCCCCTGTGGATTTTCGAAGTTACATTTCAAAATTAGAGAGTTGAAAATTAAACCAGCATGCCGTTCTAGAACAGATTTTACGGTATATCGCAGCAAATTGAGAGTTTTTGTGCGAAAAATGGACTGAAAAATACAGCGGCGGAAATCGACAGCTTCAAGTGCTCGTCCAGTGGAGCGCACTTGCTCACCTCGATCGCGAAGGCCGTGCGCGCTCTATATTTTCGACTTTTCCGAAATTTAAGCCGCCACAATGGTTGACGATGAGTACTAAACAGGGATGGGCATTTTTTGAAGGACCAAAAAAATTTTTTGGTCAAAAATTATTGAAAAAAAAAACCAAAAATTTTTTTTGAATTTCACCAAAAAAACCAAAAAATCAAACAACAAATTTGCCCATCCCTGGAACTAAACCCGGTTTTTTTAAACAATCTGCTTTATTCGAGTTAAGCACCAAAATAGATACAAAAAAGTTATCAGTCGGAATCATCGTTGGAATCATCGTCGGAAGCTGTGTAGAATTGAAATTTGCGGGAGCATGAGCAGAACGTGGGAGCGCAGAGCGAATGTGTTGGAATAGAGCATTGCGGGCAACGAACCCATTCGATGACACGTGCCTCGACTTCTTCGGGGTCCATAGACCACGGCAAGGGAGGGTCTGGCTGAGGAAATTTGACAATAGAACTTAACGCTGTCTAAAAACCCATCACTCACTCTGTTGCAGACGCCGCAGCAGTCTGGATCATTCTCATATCCGATTCCTTTGGCGTAAGACTCCGGTTGCTTTCTGCTTTTCGTTCGCTTCTGAAAACGAAATATTATCGATTTTTTAAACTTCCCAATTCCACCTTCAGATGGTTCATAACGTTCCGAGCCGTTTGCGGAGTAGAACTTGCCGATCGGCGCACTGGGACGTCCGGGGCCGGTGAGATCGCAGGCACGAAAGCGTCAGCGTTCTTCATGTTCGTCAGGATATGTTGCAGTTGATGGAGATCGTCGTTGGAACGGGATCGATTGAGGCGGCGGATAGTCGTGCTCAACTTGTCGATGAGCTGAAAAAACATGATGACTACTTTCGTGAACAGAAACGAACCCGATTGCACTCATCAAACACTTTCTGCTTCTCATCGGTGTGAGTCGGTCCAATCGGAAGGCACAATGAGTTTCTCGAAGTGGTTGGACGCGGCGGAGACGGAAAAGAACGGAAGGGGAGCATGTCGTATTCGAGAACTTCGCCATCACCGTCCAACTGCACCATTTCGAGCTCAGTACTCTCTGAAAGGTACTTAAGTTTCGATTCAATTTCCACTTTCCCATTACTGCTGTACGCGATCGCCATGTGGATGTGTTTGCAAGCGATACCCGATTTCTGGTCAGGGCAAGTGCAGTCATAGCGGTACGCACACGCACCGCATTGGCAGTGAGTGTTTTCCTGAAACTGGGTAAATTAAAAGTGCGGTAGAAATGGACTCACGTCGGAAAAGCAGTCGCAACTCATGTTGTCCTTGACGAGGTACGGCTGAGTTCCTGTTCTCTTCGTGACTTCGATTCCTTCCATTGCCTCGCGCACCACATAGTCTCGTTCTTCCTTCTGTGCTCTAATGCAGTTTCGGAGAGTCTGAGCTCGACGGCCTGAACATTTTGCTAGATTTCGAGCGGATTGCTTTGCAATCCTGGTGACGACTGAGGTGTAGGCGTTCAATATGATTTGAATCAGTTCGTCGATCCGATTGTTAGTTCGCTTTGACATCATTCCCTTCAAGCAAGCGTGCCATGACTCCGAAAACATCGACGTTTGAAAAGGCGCTCCCTTCCTGTATGCGACGGCCCATTCTTCTCGACAGTCTGAAAGTAACCAATACGGGTAGAAACAACAGTTCGGCTCAGAACTGAGGTAATTCTTGCGAAGATACTCGGCAAACTTCGATCCTTGCGAACTGCTCTCTAAATAAGAGAGCAGAGTGAGCACGCGCTTGGTCAGAATGTTCTCGTCGGCTTCTCTGATGATTGCGCGAAGCGAAGCTTGGACTTTCGTCGCTTCCTCATGCGACAACAGTTTTTCGGCTTGCTGACCCCACGCTCGCAGAACGTGCCAGCGGCAGACTGTTCTTTTCGTGTGCGTATCCGGAAACACCTTAAATTGTAAATGTCCTCAGCAGAACCTTACATACATACCATTCTGAAGCCGTTCCAGAAGGCCCGCGCTTCGTCACTCATGAAAAATTTGGGATTGAAGGCGGGAACGAGTGCCTTGACAACTTGAAACAGCTTCCTCACTTCTTCACTGGAGACGCTCGCCGACAGCATGAAAGCTAAAAATGTCTCACACTTATAAGTCCGGAACCATGTCCACATACCAACAGGCACACCACGATCCCTGCCATTCAATGTGAGCAATGTTGTGAGCTTCAATGAGTACTTCGTGGTGTTATGAGTGTCATCGATGCAAACTCCACGAAAAGAGTATAACGCGGCCTTCTTGACCTGATCGGGAGTCATTAGAACTGAAAGTGGGACATTTAGTTGAGAAAAGTTAGGTTTCTTTCGTTTTCTCACTGAGAACAAAGCCCTTTCCTGTGTCGTCAACCGGTTCCTCATATACTCTGATGCCGTCTTCTGCGAAACCGCGTTCCACTCGCTTCTTGACTGACAACAAATCGATCAAATCAAATCGCCCTTCGAAAAGACCGTGAATCCGCCGGATATACCGCAAATCGTCGTTATTGGTATAGTGAAGGCGCGTATCGAGGTTGTGATCCGCTTCCAGTTTCGAGATAATAATTTGGTTCGTCATTCCGAGCTGCATCAGGTCGACGATGACTCCGGTCTCTCGAAGCGAGAGCTTCCGAAATGCGTGATCCAAACAATGACCGTAGTGCTCGAAATATGCTCTCACTCGAATGCCACCAGCCGAACGGTCCACTGCCATGAAAGCTGGGCACAAGTCGGTTCCCGTCGTTTTCTTCGACAACTTGCGGACCCTCTCGATGTTTCCGACGACGTCCGGAACCCCTTCTCGACTGCAGACCAGATATCTCAGCAGCCCATCTTTATGTGACGTCCTGATGCGGAAGTCCGAGCACGTCTCTTTCCTCCGAATTTCCAACCATTCCTAAAGGAAAACGGGATAGCTGTTTCAGTGAAGAAGTAAAACTTGCATCGAACTCTTCCTGTCGCTCGAAAAAAATTTGCTCGACTTCTGATTGCTCGCAGTGCGAGGCGGCAAAATGAGAAGCAAGGGCTTCTCTCGAGTCATGGCACACTGTGCATGCCGGACACGCAAGTGCTCCTGATCCCTTCCGTGTCGACGACTTTCTGCTCGGACCGTCCTCGCTTCTCTCGAGCAAAACAGGCTCTCCCCTCGTTCGCGTCATCTGAAATGCTATTGAATACTTCTTCGACAGTCTGCAATGAACTACCTTCGGAGGGGGCGGCTTTTTCTCCGGTGAACTGAGAAGCGAAATGATAGCGGGATCCTCTACTTTTTTGGAGCCGTGTTTCCGTTGCATATGTGACGCCAGTCCTTTTTTTGAAGGACATACGTGCCCGCAGCCTTCACACTGCCAAGCGTCGCCGTTCCCTTTCTGGCCAGCCCGACTGACGGCGAGATTCTTTTGAAACTGCGCGATCGCGTCATCAGAAGCTTCATGGGACTGTCGTAAATGACGAACTACGTTCGAAGAACGTGTGGACGAATAGTCACAAGGGGCCAGTGAGCAGTAAATTCGAAACATGCCTGAAAAATGAAGTTTACGATTCCGACTAATAACTTCTTTGTGTGTGCTACACAAAACAGTGGAAATATAGTTTTTCTATGTTCAAAATAATATTTCTCGTCGGATATTTGGTTTTTCTCGCTTACCGTCAGATTTTCTTGCCTTAGTGACTGAGAACGAACATGGATTTCGGAAAAGTCGAAAATATAGAGCGCGCACGGCCTTCGCGATCGAGGTGAGCAAGTGCGCTCCACTGGACGAGCACTTGAAGCTGTCGATTTCCGCCGCTGTCTGAAAAATGGCCGAAAAATTCGAAAATCCGTTTTTCGCCAATTTGGCGGGGAATTTCGATGTTCAAAAGTTTGAAACTACGAACACTTGTTAGTTTCTATCACTTTTGACACAAAAATATGAATTGCAGCAATAAAATGATAAGCACTTTGAAATTTTGCCTGAATTCGACTCCGTATCCGGGTGGCGCTGTAAATTGCGAATTTTTATTTCAGCGCCCTCCGAAACGTTCTACAACAAGATGCCGGTCCAAATCGGCGAAAACCAGGTCGTTTTTATGAGCGTCGAAGAGCTCAGTGAGTCTTTTTTTTCAAACTTTTGATTCATGGGGCTTGACAGCTTAGGAGGCTTTCGGTTTTTTGGACATAAAAAATTTCAAAATAGGTTGTAAGAGTCAGTCTACCGCTCAAAATATAGCTATTTTAATGGCGGTTTTCATAAAATTAGCTCGAAATTTTTCCGATCTTTCTCCACTTCACAAATCGTCCAGACCCGTCTCGGTGGGGTCCAGGCCCGCCCTGCGACGGTCCGCCGTTTTTTTTTGAGCCACAGAGAAATCGGAAAAATTTCGAGTGAATTTTATAAAAATCGCCATCAAAATAGCTACAATTCGAGCAGTCGACTGACTCTTAGAACCAATTTTGAAAATTTTTACGCTCAAAAAACTGAAAAAATAGTTTTTTTTCAGAAGCGGGGTACGAGAAAATGGTCTCGGCGAGCTCCTCGCTGAGAATCAAGAATGACACATTGGAGGAGACGGTGCGGGTTCTGAGTGAGTTTTTTCTGCCCACTGCTCGCCGAGCACACTTGTCTTGCAGAAAATGAACTAGCGGCGACGAACGAAAAAGTTGAAAAACTCACCGCCAGGCACGTCAAAAAGGACGCGAGGATACGGCAGCAGCTGGAGATCCTGGAAAACCAAGAGAAGCGACTGATGGAAGGCGAACGTCAGAGACTGGAACTCGTCGAGCGCCTCAATCAGACATCGTCTTCCGCCGCGCCTTCCACCAGCGGAGAGAGGCCATAGCCGGTGGGTGAACTCTCTATTTAAAAAAAAAAAGTTTGATCTCGGGCGGGCTCGAACCGCCGGCCTTCTGTGTGTTAGACAGATGTGATAACCACTACACCACGAGATCGCTGATAACAATCGGATAGATGGGCGTAGAGGTGCGCGCGCGCGGCTGCCGACAAAGTTTTATTTAAATGTATAAAATAGTGTGCGTTATTTTTCGCGTCATTTCTCGTTTGCCACATCATAAAAAATTTGATGGTAATCAGTTCACGCGAATTTTAAAAATTTTGTTTTTTTTTTCAAAATTGACAAATTTCTCGGTGAAATTCAAAATTCGGCGCGAGACCCGAGAAGGAAATTACTAGCGCGCCTTTAAAAATTTAAATGGGTACGGTATTTTTATCTTTGCTTTTTCTGACCGCTTTCGCTCTTTTCCTTGCGTTTTTTTAGCTTTTTCCCTAGAGTTCTTCTATTTTTTTATAATTTTAAGCAAACTGTGCTGGATTGGATGTCGAAAAAACGAAAAAAATTTTGGCAAAACCCAATTTCTCTGTGAATTACGGTCCGATTGTGAGGAATTTTCAGAATGCATTTTTATTTGCACAATTACTTTTTAATTTCTAAATCGACCGCAAAACATCACTTTCTGTTTAATTTCAAGCTGAAAAATCAGCGAAATTTGTCCTTTTTGACCAAAAATTGAACAAAAACGGGCGCCCGTAAATCGACAATAGTCTGCAAGTGCGCTCCGCCGAACGCTTCTCAAAAACGCGCGAATTCAAATTTCGAAAACTTTTACACTTCAAAACTCGCGTTTTCCGATTAAACTCGACACTTTTTCCATTCGTAATACTCCGCGAAAAGTGTTTTGCACCTGCCAAGCGGCAGCTCATTTCAATTTTTTTCTTTTTTTCAGCGCCAGAAAAGTTTGTGCAAAACGGAGCCAAAACCACTAAATCTACCTCATTTCTTTCCATTTTTCCGCGGGTTTTCTTCTCTTTTTTCGGGTTTTTCGGGTTTCTTTCTTTCAAAAAACGGGTTTTATCTCTTTTTCACTCGATCTCACCAACATTTAAAATTCAATAAATTTGTTTTTTTCATTTAATTTTCAACTTTTTACTTTCGAACCTTGGATTTTCTTATCCGAAATATCTTTTATCTGATCTTTACCATGTATTTTCAATTGTCTTTCCCCGCCTTCAGATGACGAAGCGCGAGATGCCCGAGCCATTCAGCCTGCCCTCTCTGCACTCGTCAACCGGTGAGTCCCGCTCTGCTTGTGGCAAGTCCTTCGGGGGAGTGGAGGGGTGGTGAAGAAGACGTCGTACTGTAGACGTCAATCATCGTAAAAAGGGGTGGGAGAACGCATAATCCCTCGCACACCAATTAGTGTCCCCTTTGTACGAGCCATTCTCACCTCCCGCTCAGGTATTTTCCCACCCTCCCCCCTCCCGGTGAAAAACGAAATAGTATACTAAAGTATACCTTTTTTATTTCTAGACCTTCAAGTCTTCAACCAAATGCAACCCATGTTCCCGCCAAGTGAGTTTCTTTTTTTCTTTCAAAATTCCTCAAAATTAGTAGAGAAGGGATGAGGAAGCCCAAAAAAAAATCTAAAAAGTTTCTAATTTTTAGTAGAGCACTCAAACTATTGGTATTTGAACGGGGAGTTTTTTAAAAATGACCCGAAATTTTTCCGATTTTTCTAAGACTTGAGAAAAACTCCTAATCAATTTTATAAAATTAACAGTCAAAATAGATGCCTCCGGTAATTCGATATCAGTCTGATTAGGGAAATTGTAAGTTAGACATGTGTAATAGGGAGTTTTACAAGTTTGAACAGAAATTACAAATATACTACTATCGTTTCAAATTGGGTGTCACCTAAATTCAAATTTTTCGTTTGAAAAAAAGGGAACGCCCCTTTGCAATTGCCGCACGCTTTTTTTGCAATTTTGCCGCACGCTAGGTGTATTTCAATATTTTTTGATTATTTTTCGATGAATTTTTAACCAAAACCATCGGAAAATCGCGGTTTTTAGTCTTGCATCGACTAATCGTCAATATTAGAACTAACAACAAGCAATAGCATTCATTTCGCAACACAAATGACGGAAAAAAATGTCGAAGAAGAGAAATGATTGAAAAGGACAGAAGTTTACAGAGGTTTTGCTACTTCTATATAAATATACAATAATTAAGGCACATAATGTAAAGTTAAGCAATTCCGACGAGTTTCCTGCTTGAAAATCTACAAATCGACGATTTTTCGATTTTTCATAATTTTTTCTTCCAAATTTGGGTTCGATTGGTTCGAAACAGCTGTCAGAAAGCTGTCTGAAAGTGAAAAAAGTCTTCTGATCGATGAAAAACTCGGAAAAGATGGAAAAATCACCTGAAATCAGTAGTTTTCTCGTCTCCGACGTTTTCTGCAAGAAAAATTGTCAAATTTTATCGTTTCGGAGAGAAAACATAATGAAAACGAATAATAGTTACAGAGAAACTTATTCCAAGTCGCTTTTTTGAGAAAAATTCCTGAAAAATTGAAGAAAAACTGATAATTTGTGAAAAAATAATCAAAAAACACTGAAAAAAAGAACTGGCGTGCGGCAAAATTGCAAAAAAAAGCGTGCGGCAATTGCAAAGGGGCGTTCCCTTTTTTTCAAATGGAAAATTTGAATTTAGGTGACACCCAAATTGAAACGATAGTATTGTCTGTCTCACGCGGCCTAGGTGCTGCGGGGCCGAGTTTGGGCTTCTCGGCCGCGGCCACCTCTGGAAAACGTGGTTTTTTCAGCGATTTCATAGAAACTTTCGATTTTTTCACAAGACTCGTGCTTTACAAATTGTGTTTCAACTGATTATGTGAAAAAAAATCGAAAATTTCGCTGAAAATCCACGTTTTCCAGAGCACCTGAACCGGGCCTTGACACCGCGTGAGACCGACAAAAAGCACCAACCAGACATGTAATATAGAAATTTCACAACTCTCCGCAGGTGATTTACATGTCTACTGCCGTGATTTGTGTTTTTTTTTTTTTTTTTTTTTTAAGCGTTTCGAAACAAAAAACCAGCCTTTCTCACATTTCCCCCATTTCCAGTGAATGCCGGCAATGCGCGCTTCCCGGTCGTCTATCCGTACCAGAATTTTCCGTCGTCGCTCTTCACCCAATCGGCGTCGATGCCGTTCCATCACACTCAGGCTTCTCTAGCAGCTCCAGGTGAGCTTTCTTCACCAGAACAGGGCGACCACACCAACTTCTCCCTCACTTTCAGACATGCACATTCCGATGTCCACCCAGTCCGTCCTCCAACAACCGCCGCCAACCCCACTTCAGAACTTCGGGCCGAGACCCTCGACGGCCAACTCGATGATGTCGGGCGATTCGGACACGGAACTGGCGAAGTCGCGCGAGGAGACCGCGCGGTTGCACGAGGAGATGGACAAACTGAAGCACGAGGTGCTCGATCTCAAAGTGCAGCGCGAAATGGACGCGTTGGGTGAGTTTCAGCCGGTTTTCGCCGACAAAACCATGTGGATTTGCAGAAAAGCAGACACTGTACGCTAAAATCGCCAAGAAGGACGAACACATCGAGTTTCTCGAGGTGAAGTGTCACTACGTCGAGCAGATCTACGCGTCGACCAAGAAGCGCGTCGACGGCAAAGACGTCGAAGTGGAGGAGCTCACAAAGAAGCTGGCATTGACCGAAGAGCTGCTGCAGCAGTTGCGGCAGGAGCAACAGCAACAGCAGAAGCGCCACAACTCGCCGTCCGGATCGTCGGCGGACCCGATCGATTTGACGGTCGCATCGCCGCTGCCCTCGTGCTCGACGGTCTCCTCGCCGGTACTGGAAGTCACGACGCCGTCGACTAGAACTACGTCGACGATGGAAACGACGACAACCACGTACGATGCTCCGGTTCTCACACCCAAACCGTTGGTGGTCGAGGAGGCCGTGATGCCGATTCTGGAAGACGCGACGTCGAACGACGACGCCGTCGTGGGCACCGAAGACGCCGTCGACACACCGTCGAAGACGTTCGAGCAGATTTGTGCCGAGTGGGCGACGCGAAGCGAGAAGTACGACATCATGCGCGGCATCGACGTCACCGACTACGTGTTCAACCCGAGCGGCGCGCGCGAAAGCCCGCAGACCGTCCGGAAAGTGCAGAACGCGTTCACGCTGTTCACCGGAAACCGCCTCTCGCTCAACAAGACGAGCGGTCTCAGATTGAGCAATCACAGTGAGTTGCTGAAAATCTTCGATAATCAAAGAGAAACTTTCCTCTTTTGCAGACGAAGCCTGGTTGCTGCTCGACGCCGCCGAGAAGAGGGACTGGCGCGACAAGTGGCACAAGCTGATCGAGGTGCAGACGGAGCAAGTCCAACTCGGCTTCGTCGCGATCAGCAAGGATCGCAAGAAGCGGCCGAAAGTCGCCTCGACGACAGCGGCGACGTCGTCCAAGAAGCCGCGCGACGAGCAGCAGGCATGAACCGCTGCTGCTCTATAACCCTCCCCCTATCACCCATAACCTCCACCCCTATCCCGAACTTTTTTCTTGTACGATAACGATGTAAATTCCAATCTTGACATTTAATCATAAAATTCATTAAAGCAAAATTGAGCGGGAGAAAGAATGCTACAGAATGCAATTTGACAGACAGGCGAGATAAAACACTAGTTTGGGTTCACGGAGGCGTGCTGGATGAAACTCTCGAGCCGATGCCGAGCCGTCAGCGTGAGCAGATCGTCGGCGAGACTCTCGTCGATCTCGAGCCGCTCCAGATCGCCGGTCGCGTAGTCCTGAACGCCAAAAACGATTTGGAACTCCCCGCCGCCGTTCGCAAACCATCCATTCCGTGTTCCAGTAGGTGAAGTACTCGGCGAACGCTATCATAAAGATGCCACAATCGACCGAGTTGCGTTGCGTCGGCAAATTCTCGCACGTCACCGATCTGGAACGGGAATCGATGGAGAACATCGAGTGATCGACCGAGATCGAGATAACCTGATTCGACTGCCCAGCAGCTCTCGATCGTATATGGCCGCCTCCATTCGGAGCCACAGCCGCAACGTGTCGGCGATGATCGCGTGTTGTCTTCGTAGAATGTGACTGAAAAGCGTCACACTTCTTCAGGGTTTTTCGGCCAGGTACTCTATGGAAAATGTAGATCTTGGCGCCCTCTACAAAATGACGTTGAGTTTTCGAAATTCTATCGAGTACCAACAAAGATAGAGGTCAAAAAGTGGCCGGGCCGACGAAATGAGCCGTTTTGTCGGTTCGCCCCACTTTTTGGCTTCTAACTTTGTCGGTACTCGATAGAATTTCGAAAACTCAACGTCTTTTTGTAGAGGACGCCGAGATCTACATTTTCCATGCACTACTTGTCCGAAAACTCCAACGAAAAAGAGATATCCCGTTGAGAACCCCAGCCGCCCTCCTTTCTCACCGGAATTTGGTGTGTTTGATGAGGCTGTCCATTATCAAAATACGACACTCGTCCTCGGGCACCGCGTAGTCGGTTTTCACATCCAGTCCGGACGTCCGCCGGTTGTTATTGTTGTCCACGTGGCACGCCGCCGGCTCCGTCTTCAGAAGCGCGCCCGCCGGATTGTGAATCAGTGCGAGCGCCCTGGAAATATGGCCATTTTATCGCCGCTCGCCGCGAGATTTCTGGCTTCCGAACCAGTGGCGATTGGATTTCAGGAAAATCGGCAAAATCAGCACTTGTTTCTGGAAGATCGTCGTGTTCGGCTTCCGGAACAGTTTTCCGTAAAACTCGGCGAGCTGAAAACGAGAAAACGGCGATTTTCAGAGAAATGCAGTGCTCACTGTGCTCTTTCGCAGCGGCTCTTTGATCTGGGCGATTCGCGCCTGCAAATGTGTGTAGAAATACGAGCCGAACAGTTCGTAGTGGTGTTTGCTGCAAAACAACGTAGATTTGTCGCTTTTTCGCCGATTTCAACGCACTGTTCGTTGGTAAATCGCTCGTGGAACATCCAGTGCGTGTAAAAGTCGACTATCGTGTCGTTCAACTGGCACCCCTTCACAATGTTCCCATCCAATTTGTAGAGCGGCTGAATTGTAAACGTTTTGTCTTTGTACTTGACCTCGGTGTCTTCGAAACGCTGAAAATCGATAAAAATGTTGAAATTATCGAGAAAAAAGTCAAATTTACCGGAGTTTCAGTCTTGATTTCTATCATTTGTCATTGAAAAATCAGAAAATCGGCGGAAAAACTCAATTTTTCAAAAGTGCTACGGTAGTTGTCTTAAAGGCGCATACCAAGTTTTGTGCTGCGGGTCTCGTCACGATTTCTTTTTTTCTATTTGTTAGCAATTTTCAGACAAATTTTAATTTAAAAAAGAAAAAAAGATTGCATCATTTTGTGCTCATTCTGTGGCTGATGTGACTAATGAAGCCAAACGTGCGAAAGGTGCCAATTTTAATCCACTTCAGTAGTTGCAAACAACATCCTTCATTCTCATCGCTGTTCTTCGATGTCCTGAGCCATTTTCTTTTCCTTTTCAGACGAGTTTTAAATAGAAGACGTGGCAGGTGTTTTTGAGCTTCATTCGTCGTCATCGTCGAAAAAAAGGGATATAGAACGGATCACCTGGAAGATTTTGAAAATTCCCAATTTCCTGCTGCAAAACCCTTCTTTTTTTTTGCTTTTTTGCACATTTTTTCCCGGAAATTATGCCAATTTCCTGTTCTGTTCCGGTCGAAAACATTGAATTGAACCAACAAAAAAAAGCGGGGGCGGAGCTTGAGCCGCCCGGGATCTTTGGCCGAATGTTGCTCTCATTCGAAACACCCGGCTCTCTCGAATCAATAGTGCCCGGGTGTCTAATCCGCAGTGCGAACGGATTATCAGTCAGTTTCGGAGGCGGCTCTAATCTTTTGCGCCGAAATCCGTCGTTGGCGAGCCGCCCGAAAGAGTGTCAATGTCTGTTTCTTTCCCCACGTTTTCCGCGTTTTTTTTGTTGCAAAATACTTGTCCAATGTTTTTTTTCGCTTTTATTTTGTTTTTTTTTAGAAAAACCTTATTATTCCAGTCGAAAAACGTCCAACCGCGCGGCGAGACCCAAAAATCCCATGCGCCTTTAATATTCGCCCGCAAATTTGCATTCCGCCGGTTTCCAGTCAGAACGTAAACGGCAGTGGAGCGTGATTGGATTGGTACGAAAAAGCACGTCGCCACGCGATTCTCGGAAACGAAAGCGAGTCAAAGAGAGGTGGTGGTGGTGATCTTTCCTAATTGAAGCGTGTCTAGCCACCACCTCATTTTCAAGCGGTTCTAGGAAACTAGACTATAGGGGCATATCTAATCATCCACCAGATTTTCTCATTTTTCTGTCCTCAAAAATGTTCTCTGTTTCAAAACCTACTTTTACAAATATCTCGATGCTGTCAAAAACGTTGCGAAAAAATTTGAAAGGAGTCGTTAGCCAGTGGATTTGCAGTTTCTCTGTGTTTTGTACCCATCTGAAACAATCCCAATTCTAGGGGCTATTTTTCCGATCACTTGCATTACCTGCATCTAAACGCTCCAATCGCATTGTGATTTTTGCAACCACAAATAAGCCTTCTATGAAACATTATTAACAATTTGTTTCCTTCTGATTTTCAAAAGAACAAACTATTCGTGGTATTATTGACTTTTCCATTCAGTGAGAGAGAGAGAGCGCGCGCAAATTGCACATTGTGCCCCCTCAATTAGAAACGGCGGTAGTCCATGACAACCGATACGCGAGCATCATGCCTCTCTTCCTTTCCTTCCACCTTTTTTCAATTTGCGAGAATTTTCTGTCGGGATTTGGGCGAGCAACAAACACGTGGAAGAGTTTGAGAGTTAGGAAACCTAGGCCACGGACTCTGACCTTTTGGGCCCAAAGTTCCAGTGGGCTAGATTTCCCCCAACCAAACCCTTACAAGTGTTCCGGTCCAACAGATGTGGTTCTTCAGTGATCTTTTCCTGAGTGCCTCCTGTGTTGTGTTGGCAAACAAAATCCACCGCCCCAAACTCCATTCTATGTAATGTTTTCCGTTTGTTGTCTGTTTCACCATATCCTTGAAGTTTGATAATTTGGTCGACGAGGCCCCATTTTGTTCTTATGATGTTTCCAGGGCCAATGGCGTTCAAACCGTACAACGGGCAGCCGTACCAAAAGATTCCCGGTACCCGGGAAGAAGATCCGCCACCATTACTGCCGAATGGCTCGCCGAATCCCGAGTTCCAGCGAATGGTTTGCCCATATTGTCCCTTTTCCATGAAAAACGAAAACGCGCCTTCCAATGAGTTTCAGTTGTCCGAATTGCGTCTCAAAAGTATGCTCTCGAACTACGCTGGCCGGACCGAGCCGTGGAAACGCATTGAGATTCTGAGCCCCGAGTTGTATGTGCCGCAAGTGCTCATCGACAACGCCCCGCCCGGGATAGCGGTTCCGATAGCGGTCAAACCGAAGATCGTACGAAGCATCGTCACTCCGGTAGCACCCCCCTTACAAAGGGAACGATTTTATAATGGGTTCAATGTTTCAGGATCATATGCGGGCGCCACAAACATACCCCGAGAACGTAGGTTCAGTAGAATAACACAAATAAAGGGGGCCCATCTGTTCCAGAGCTTCTTCAAAGACCCACTCCCCAACGACTCGCTCGAACTCTACATGCACCTACAAGTGGCGGCCGATAGTAATTGCCTTCCATTTTCTCTCTCACCTAAAATCCGCTTCCCCCTTATTTCAGACTTCGGGTTGAATCGCTTGTTTGACACAGATCGCGAGTGGTTCGTACGGCACCGAGAGGAGTTTTGGTGTGAGTTCCATTTTTCTCTATTTCCCCCCTGTAAATCGGTTGGTTTGCAGGCAATTTTCACACGTTCACAGACGTCGAAAAGGCCAAGTTCAATCTGGTTTATGAGCGCGCCAGCAAGAATCGCAGCTTCTCCGAGTACCAGAAAGCATAGTGAGTTTCTCGGTATTTAGGTTCAATAGAGCGAACTTGCATCAGAGCATTTCCAATGTGAAGCTTGTTTCCAGTGAACTTCGCGAAAAGGAGTTAGCCTTCCGCCAAAAGTTTCCATCGCCGCACTTCATGAATCAGGCTGCTTGGAGTGGACCTGGAGGAGCCCGACCGAGTGAGCCGATCTCCTACCAAGGACTGGCCAATCAGCTCGGGCTTATTGTACCATGTACCGGACTGAATGCTGCGGAGCCGTCTAGTCAACGTTCTGCTCCACAAGTTATGGCTGCCGAGCCTCGAGTGCCTAATCCAGCGGATTTCGTCCAAGAGCCACCTGGACATCAAGGTGGTCAAATGTATGCAATCATCGAGTCGAGCCCGCTTGTGCCACCACGCATCACCATCCAAGCGGCTCCGCCAACACCGCAACCCGACAACAATCGCAGAAAATCGGCGAGGAAACAGAAGCCCATGGACTCTCTTCAAGTTCCCGAACCAACCGCCGGCAAAAAGAACAAGACAGGACCGAAAGGGCCCAGACACATCAAACCGCACCGTGAGCCCGGCCCAAACGCACTGCAGGCTCAGATGGCTCAGGCTCTTGCTCACGGCGAGCCGAACAGCCAGCACACTGTGGAATCGCAATCGATCGATCTGGTTGGTCCATGGTGCCATTGGGGCGACTTGAAGCGTTTCAAAGCTGCCGAACCTGAACTTATCGATCTGACCCAACTGAACTAACACGAACCTCGTCAACATTCCCCTATACTCATAAATCCATGAAATCGCTTATTTTCATGGCCAGTACTGTTCGTAGCGTAAAACCTGAATTAGAGCGGCACCCCAGTGTTTACCCCATATCATGAAAACTAAAAGAGATGGAGGAAAGTTGTCCACTAATTAAATGTTCCTCAAACTCTCAGCTACATTTAGACAGTTGACCCTATCTTCCTATCTCTTCTAGTTTTCAAGATGTAAGGGCCCGAAGTCAAGACGTTTGGGTGTCGCTCTGATACAGGCTCTACGATAGTTTGCATCTCAATTTCCCAACTCATTCCAATACCTCACGTAAACCCACTATCTACCTTACTTTTCCACTTATTTATCTGTCTTTATACCCTCTTGAAATTGCCTCTACATATACTTTTTTTTACTAAAACTAGCATAGTCAGATGGAAGAGCACATTTTCATTGAATACAGTTACTTTTAACAGTAGACATTGAAACCGTCTTTTCTCTTTCTCTCGAATGTTAACTTTTAAAATGTTGAATATAGAGCGTGGCCTAGAAATTGCAAGATCGGCCGCCGGCTCGTAAATCTACCCCTACACAAAACCGGCGGCGACCGAACTTGCGATTTCTAGGCCACGGGCGGTTCAATTCGAAATAAACGAATAATAGTGATTGCTTTTTGAATCAAAAAGTGACATTGATATTGGTGGTGTCCTTCTTTTTCATCGTCAAACTCAACAACGGTTTCGCCTTCTTCTCGTAGTTGAAGAACAACATCAGACATCTGAAATTCCAGTCTTTTCCCGACTTCAAGAGTCACTAACCCGTCGGCGACGTGCACAAACAGATTGGAGAAGATGGTGAAGAAGAACTGGTAGAGGATGTCGGAGCACCACGTGTAGATGTACATACTGTTGATCGTGTCGACGAGATAGACCCAGTCCTGGAAGCACGACTGGAGGAACAGGCGACGTGACGTGCGACGACGTCGTTTCGTCGCCACTGAATCCAGATGTGGCTTCGTCTGGAACAGTTTCAGTTTGTCTTTCAATTGTGCGAAAAAGTGTCTCAATGCAAATGCGCTCCAATCAAAGTTAGATGCAATTCCGACTTCCGTGTTCCGACTTCCGTCCACCGACTTACGTCTTCAGTATTTCCACTTCCGACTTCCGTCTTCTGACTTCCGACTTCCGACTTCCGCCTTCCGACTTCCGCCAACCTCTGCGTCTCTTCTCTCTACACACTCTCTCGTCGTTTTCAATGGAAGAGTGCGATGGGGCGCGCTTGCACTGAGATGTTTTTCATAGACATAAAAGGTTCCACAGAATCGACCAACTATGTATCTCTCCGATTTCAGTCCTATTTGAAGATAATCAAGGTTTGTCAAAATTTGCCAAGTGCTTCAGAATCTGGTGGAACAGGTCCTCAAGAAAACTGACCGCCGAGACGATCAATTTGACGGCCACTACCAGATTGAACGTGTTCGAAATGACGGCCAGAAAGCCGATCCAGTACATGACGAGGTTGGCGAGAGTGTCGACGCACGGATCCAGATTGTCCCACGTCAGAATGTCAAAGTTGAAGATGTTCGTGCAGTTGGCCGGTATGCCGGCCACCGTGACGAGCAGCGAGATGGCCCAGCAGATGGAGAGTGCCATCTGAAAGGTTTACCCTTGTTTTGAGGGAGAGTAACGCGTCACGTGACAATATTCATGACTAGATATCTTCGCAGAATTTATGGTGATGGTCTCTAGTTTCGCACTGCACTTGGCAAGATCGTTGGTTAGAGTTTCGGGGCTTGTATCTTGGAAAATAGACGAGATGGGGAAAAGTTGTCAACTAACAAAATGTTTCTTATTTCATGAGCTATATTTTAGCTGTTGACAACTTTCTTCCATCTTCTTTAGTTTTCAAGATACCACTCACGAAAGTGGCGCCTCGTCCGTTTTTCCGTTTCGCCAGCGTCGCAAAGTAGATGACGAGGAACCGATTGAACGAGATGCACACCTGGGTCATCGGCCCCTGCACATACACTCCGTAGGCGGCCATCTGATTCAGAAGCATGTTGAGCGCGTCGGGACCGTAGTAGACGCGTCTGAAATTGGGAACTGTTAAACTGCTGGGAACTGGGGACTGACAACACTGAGACGGGTCCGTTGAAGACGAGATAGCAGAGGAGGACGATGGAGTTGGAGACGGTCTTCGAGGAGCACATCAGATGGAAACTCGACATGCTCCTCGTGACGAATCGGTGCAGGACGAGCATGTTGATGAAGATTCCGAACGCCGAGATCTGGAATTTAAGAACTTGTAGTTTGGAGCAGTAGATTGTTTCAGAGCGAGTATCTTGGGAACTAGAAGAGATGGGAAGAAAGTTCCAACTGTTGAACTGTAGACTACAAAACTTCTATTTTAGTTTCCAAGATACCGCATCTGAAATAAAAACTATTTTAGATCACCTATCTTCATACACGACCAGTAGTTTTCCACATAGGCGCTATGAAACAGAAATCATTTGAAAGCACCGTATTTGGTTCTTTTTTAACTTCATTTATGAAAAAAAAATAAAAAAAACAAGACATCCTCAAAATTCTAGAACGTGGTTCACAAATTCCATCAGATTTAACTACCTGCCAGCAATCATCGACAATCTACAGTTTTGACATCACTCTATTTCGAGAACCGAGAGAGTTATCAAAAAGTTGTCAACTGCAAAGTTGTAGCTCTTTTTGTGCTCTTTAACATTGCAGTTGACAGCTTTTCGATAGCACGTCCGTGTGACATTCTTTTTGGCAAATACTGCACACTTTAGATACCATCTTGATAGATCTACCAGATAATTACAAAAATTGCTCTTTTTTCACACTTTGATAACATCTATCGCTTTATCCCGCCAGGAGTGACGACAGAGTGCAGTGGAGCACACTTGCATTCCTGTTATTCTGCTCACATGCTCAATAACTCAGAACTCGCCGATTACCAGGAACAAGTGAGAAAAGCAGAAGGCAAACAGGTCAGAAGGCATGAAAATGCAATAAGGAAGTAGTAATCGAATCTCCAATTCCAAGGAAAAGTGAAAGGGGGGAAACTCGCCAGAATCATGAAAAAGCCGGCGGTGATGGTCATCCAGGCCGGTGCGACGTCTTCCGGACGCGACTCCTCGATCCAAATCTGTTCGAGCGTCCAGTTGGAAAGCGACATTTTCGGATCTGGGAAACTCGAAATTTCGTTGTTTTTAGCGGGATAAAGGGGGATGTAGTGGAATCTAACCCACTAATTATCGAGCAATGACGACGACTCACCAGCAGACATACGAGTATGAATTTGAACCTAATTGGCGGGTGGCTGTCGACTGACAACTGAAAACAGCCCGAAAACAGACCAGACCAGAAATGGCTGAAAATGCGCATTCATGCACAAGTCCGCCTCGGTGCGGTGTTATAGAGACGCAGAGAAAACGATTGCAACATTCATGGGCGGTCACTCCGAACGTTCAAGGTTCAGAGGCCATATTCGGAAAACTAGATGAGCTAGGAGAAAGTTGTCAACTAACCGAATGTTTTTTATTTTGTTGGCTATAAATTGTCAGTTGGAAACTTTTTTGTCGAGGCAGATCTCCGGGGTTTCAGCCGTTTCCAGCTGGATTTTCTCATCAGTCTTGACTGAATATGGATGATAACCTGGTTTTGAACCGTTTCACGAATTTTCACGAGAATCTATCGACAGGTTTGCGATCTACTCTTGTTTTCGACCATTTCAGCCAATCGATCGGTTTCAGCCATTTCCAGCTCGCATTGCTCATCAGTCTTGACTGAATATGAATGATAACCTGGTTTTTAACCGTTTCACGAATTTTCATGAGAATCCATCGACACGTTTGCGATCTACACTAGTTTCAGACCATTTCAGCCAATCGATCGGTTTCAGCCATTTCCAGCTCGATTTTCTCATCAGTCTTGACTGAATATGGTCGATAACCTGGTTTTTAACCGATTCACGAATTTTCACGAGAATCCATCGACACGTTTGCGATCTACACTAGTTTCAGATCATTTCAGCCAATCGATCGGTTTCAGCCATTTCCAGCTCGATTTTCTCATCAGTCTTGACTGAATATGGTTGATAACCTCGTTTTTAACCGTTTCACGAATTTTCACGAGAATCCATCGACACGTTTGCGATCTACACTAGTTTCAGACCATTTCAGCCAATCGATCGGTTTCAGCCATTTCCAGCTCGCATTGCTCATCAGTCTTGACTGAATATGGTTGATAACCTCGTTTTTAACCGTTTCACGAAGTTTTACGAAAATCCATCGACACGTTTGCGATCTACACTAGTTTCAGAACATTTCAGCCAATCGATCGGTTTCAGCCATTTCCAGCTCGATTTTCTCATCAGTCTTGACTGAATATGGTCGATAACCTGGTTTTTAACCGTTTCACGAATTTTCATGAGAATCCATCGACACGTTTGCGATCTACACTAGTTTCAGACCATTTCAGCCAATCGATCGGTTTCAGCCATTTCCAGCTCGATTTTCTCATCAGTCTTGACTGAATATGGTCGATAACCTGGTTTTTAACCGTTTCACGAATTTTCATGAGAATCCATCGACACGTTTGCGATCTACACTAGTTTCAGAACATTTCAGCCAATCGATCGGTTTCAGCCATTTCCAGCTCGATTTTCTCATCAGTCTTGACTGAATATGGTCGATAACCTGGTTTTTAACCGTTTCACGAATTTTCACGAAAATCCATCGACACGTTTGCGATCTACACTAGTTTCAGAACATTTCAGCCAATCGATCGGTTTCAGCCGTTTCCAGCTCGATTTTCTCATCAGTCTTGACTGGATATGGATGATAACCTGGTTTTTAACCGTTTCACGAAGTTTTACGAAAATCCATCGACACGTTTGCGATCTACACTAGTTTCAGACCATTCTAGCCGAACGATCGGTTTCAGCCATTTCAAGCTCGATTTTCTCATCAGTCTTGACTGAATATGGATGATAACCTGGTTTTTAACCGTTTCACGAAGTTTTACGAAAATCCATCGACACGTTTGCGATCTACACTAGTTTCAGACCATTTCAGCCAATCGATCGGTTTCAGCCATTTCCAGCTCGATTTTCTCATCAGTCTTGACTGAATATGGATGATAACCTGGTTTTTAACCGTTTCACGAAGTTTTACGAAAATCCATCGACACGTTTGCGATCTACACTAGTTTCAGACCATTTCAGCCAATCGATCGGTTTCAGCCATTTCCAGCTCGATTTTCTCATCAGTCTTGACTGAATATGGTCGATAACCTGGTTTTTAACCGTTTCACGAATTTTCACGAGAATCCATCGACACGTTTGCGATCTACACTAGTTTCAGACCATTTCAGCCAATCGATCGGTTTCAGCCGTTTCCAGCTCGATTTTCTCATCAGTCTTGACTGGATATGGATGATAACCTGGTTTTTAACCGTTTCACGAAGTTTTACGAAAATCCATCGACACGTTTGCGATCTACACTAGTTTCAGACCATTTCAGCCAATCGATTGGTTTCAGCCGTTTCCAGCTCGATTTTCTCATCAGTCTTGACTGAATATGGATGATAACCTGGTTTTTAACCGTTTCACGAAGTTTTACGAAAATCCATCGACACGTTTGCGATCTACACTAGTTTCAGACCATTTCAGCCAATCGATTGGTTTCAGCCGTTTCCAGCTCGATTTTCTCATCAGTCTTGACTGAATATGGTTGATAACCTCGTTTTTAACCGTTTCACGAATTTTCACGAGAATCCATCGACACGTTTGCGATCTACACTAGTTTCAGACCATTTCAGCCAATCGATTGGTTTCAGCCGTTTCCAGCTCGATTTTCTCATCAGTCTTGACTGAATATGGTTGATAACCTCGTTTTTAACCGTTTCACGAATTTTCATGAGAATCCATCGACACGTTTGCGATCTACACTAGTTTCAGACCATTTCAGCCAATCGATTGGTTTCAGCCGTTTCCAGCTCGATTTTCTCATCAGTCTTGACTGAATATGGTTGATAACCTCGTTTTTAACCGTTTCACGAATTTTCACGAGAATCCATCGACACGTTTGCGATCTACACTAGTTTCAGACCATTTCAGCCAATCGATTGGTTTCAGCCGTTTCCAGCTCGATTTTCTCATCAGTCTTGACTGAATATGGATGATAACCTCGTTTTTAACCGTTTCACGAAGTTTTACGAAAATCCATCGACACGTTTGCGATCTACACTAGTTTCAGACCATTTCAGCCAATCGATTGGTTTCAGCCGTTTCCAGCTCGATTTTCTCATCAGTCTTGACTGAATATGGATGATAACCTGGTTTTTAACCGTTTCACGAAGTTTTACGAAAATCCATCGACACGTTTGCGATCTACACTAGTTTCAGACCATTTCAGCCAATCGATCGGTTTCAGCCATTTCCAGCTCGATTTTCTCATCAGTCTTGACTGAATATGGTCGATAACCTGGTTTTTAACCGTTTCACGAAGTTTTACGAAAATCCATCGACACGTTTGCGATCTACACTAGTTTCAGACCATTTCAGCCAATCGATCGGTTTCAGCCATTTCCAGCTCGATTTTCTCATCAGTCTTGACTGAATATGGTCGATAACCTGGTTTTCAACCGTTTCACGAAGTTTTACGAAAATCCATCGACACGTTTGCGATCTACACTAGTTTCAGACCATTTCAGCCAATCGATCGGTTTCAGCCATTTCCAGCTCGATTTTCTCATCAGTCTTGACTGAATATGGTCGATAACCTGGTTTTTAACCGTTTCACGAAGTTTTACGAAAATCCATCGACACGTTTGCGATCTACACTAGTTTCAGACCATTTCAGCCAATCGATCGGTTTCAGCCATTTCCAGCTCGATTTTCTCATCAGTCTTGACTGAATATGGTCGATAACCTGGTTTTTAACCGTTTCACGAAGTTTTACGAAAATCCATCGACACGTTTGCGATCTACACTAGTTTCAGACCATTTCAGCCAATCGATCGGTTTCAGCCATTTCCAGCTCGATTTTCTCATCAGTCTTGACTGAATATGGTCGATAACCTGGTTTTTAACCGTTTCACGAAGTTTTACGAAAATCCATCGACACGTTTGCGATCTACACTAGTTTCAGACCATTCCAGCCAATCGATCGGTTTCAGCCATTTCCAGCTCGATTTTCTCATCAGTCTTGACTGAATATGGTCGATAACCTGGTTTTCAACCGTTTCACGAAGTTTTACGAAAATCCATCGACACGTTTGCGATCTACACTAGTTTCAGACCATTTCAGCCAATCGATCGGTTTCAGCCATTTCCAGCTCGATTTTCTCATCAGTCTTGACTGAATATGGATGATAACCTGGTTTTTAACCGTTTCACGAAGTTTTACGAAAATCCATCGACACGTTTGCGATCTACACTAGTTTCAGACCATTTCAGCCAATCGATTGGTTTCAGCCGTTTCCAGCTCGATTTTCTCATCAGTCTTGACTGAATATGGTTGATAACCTCGTTTTTAACCGTTTCACGAATTTTCACGAGAATCCATCGACACGTTTGCGATCTACACTAGTTTCAGACCATTTCAGCCAATCGATCGGTTTCAGCCATTTCCAGCTCGATTTTCTCATCAGTCTTGACTGAATATGGTTGATAACCTCGTTTTTAACCGTTTCACGAATTTTCACGAGAATCCATCGACACGTTTGCGATCTACACTAGTTTCAGACCATTTCAGCCAATCGATTGGTTTCAGCCGTTTCCAGCTCGATTTTCTCATCAGTCTTGACTGAATATGGTCGATAACCTGGTTTTTAACCGTTTCACGAATTTTCATGAGAATCCATCGACACGTTTGCGATCTACACTAGTTTCAGACCATTTCAGCCAATCGATTGGTTTCAGCCGTTTCCAGCTCGATTTTCTCATCAGTCTTGACTGAATATGGTTGATAACCTCGTTTTTAACCGTTTCACGAATTTTCACGAGAATCCATCGACACGTTTGCGATCTACACTAGTTTCAGACCATTTGAGCCAATCGATCGGTTTCAGCCATTTCCAGCTCGATTTTCTCATCAGTCTTGACTGAATATGGATGATAACCTGGTTTTTAACCGTTTCACGAATTTTCACGAGAATCCATCGACACGTTTGCGATCTACACTAGTTTCAGACCATTTCAGCCAATCGATCGGTTTCAGCCATTTCCAGCTCGATTTTCTCATCAGTCTTGACTGAATATGGATGATAACCTGGTTTTTAACCGTTTCACGAATTTTCACGAAAATCCATCGACACGTTTGCGATCTACACTAGTTTCAGACCATTTCAGCCAATCGATCGGTTTCAGCCATTTCCAGCTCGATTTTCTCATCAGTCTTGACTGAATATGGTTGATAACCTCGTTTTTAACCGTTTCACGAATTTTCACGAGAATCCATCGACACGTTTGCGATCTACACTAGTTTCAGACCATTTGAGCCAATCGATCGGTTTCAGCCATTTCCAGCTCGCATTGCTCATCAGTCTTGACTGAATATGGTTGATAACCTCGTTTTTAACCGTTTCACGAATTTTCACGAGAATCCATCGACACGTTTGCGATCTACACTAGTTTCAGACCATTTCAGCCAATCGATCGGTTTCAGCCATTTCCAGCTCGATTTTCTCATCAGTCTTGACTGAATATGGTTGATAACCTCGTTTTTAACCGTTTCACGAATTTTCACGAGAATCCATCGACACGTTTGCGATCTACACTAGTTTCAGATCATTTCAGCCAATCGATCGGTTTCAGCCATTTCCAGCTCGATTTTCTCATCAGTCTTGACTGAATATGGTTGATAACCTCGTTTTTAACCGTTTCACGAATTTTCACGAGAATCCATCGACACGTTTGCGATCTACACTAGTTTCAGACCATTTCAGCCAATCGATCGGTTTCAGCCGTTTCCAGCTCGATTTTCTCATCAGTCTTGACTGAATATGGATGATAACCTGGTTTTTAACCGATTCACGAATTTTCACGAGAATCCATCGACACGTTTGCGATCTACACTAGTTTCAGACCATTCTAGCCGAACGATCGGTTTCAGCCATTTCAAGCTCGATTTTCTCATCAGTCTTGACTGAATATGGTTGATAACCTCGTTTTTAACCGTTTCACGAATTTTCACGAGAATCCATCGACACGTTTGCGATTTACACTAGTTTCAGACCATTTCAGCCAATCGATTGGTTTCAGCCGTTTCCAGCTCGATTTTCTCATCAGTCTTGACTGAATATGGATGATAACCTGGTTTTTAACCGATTCACGAATTTTCACGAGAATCCATCGACACGTTTGCGATCTACACTAGTTTCAGACCATTCTAGCCGAACGATCGGTTTCAGCCATTTCAAGCTCGATTTTCTCATCAGTCTTGACTGAATATGGTTGATAACCTCGTTTTTAACCGTTTCACGAATTTTCACGAGAATCCATCGACACGTTTGCGATTTACACTAGTTTCAGACCATTTCAGCCAATCGATTGGTTTCAGCCGTTTCCAGCTCGATTTTCTCATCAGTCTTGACTGAATATGGATGATAACCTGGTTTTTAACCGTTTCACGAATTTTCACGAGAATCCATCGACACGTTTGCGATCTACACTAGTTTCAGATCATTTCAGCCAATCGATTGGTTTCAGCCGTTTCCAGCTCGATTTTCTCATCAGTCTTGACTGAATATGGATGATAACCTGGTTTTTAACCGATTCACGAATTTTCACGAGAATCCATCGACACGTTTGCGATCTACACTAGTTTCAGATCATTTCAGCCAATCGATTGGTTTCAGCCGTTTCCAGCTCGATTTTCTCATCAGTCTTGACTGAATATGGATGATAACCTGGTTTTTAACCGATTCACGAATTTTCACGAGAATCCATCGACACGTTTGCGATCTACACTAGTTTCAGATCATTTCAGCCAATCGATTGGTTTCAGCCGTTTCCAGCTCGATTTTCTCATCAGTCTTGACTGAATATGGTTGATAACCTGGTTTTTAACCGTTTCACGAATTTTCACGAGAATCCATCGACACGTTTGCGATCTACACTAGTTTCAGATCATTTCAGCCAATCGATTGGTTTCAGCCGTTTCCAGCTCGATTTTCTCATCAGTCTTGACTGAATATGGATGATAACCTGGTTTTTAACCGATTCACGAATTTTCACGAGAATCCATCGACACGTTTGCGATCTACACTAGTTTCAGATCATTTCAGCCAATCGATCGGTTTCAGCCGTTTCCAGCTCGATTTTCTCATCAGTCTTGACTGAATATGGATGATAACCTGGTTTTTAACCGTTTCACGAATTTTCACGAGAATCCATCGACACGTTTGCGATCTACACTAGTTTCAGATCATTTCAGCCAATCGATTGGTTTCAGCCGTTTCCAGCTCGATTTTCTCTTCAGTCTTGACTGAATATGGTTGATAACCTGGTTTTTAACCGATTCACGAATTTTCACGAGAATCCATCGACACGTTTGCGATCTACACTAGTTTCAGATCATTTCAGCCAATCGATCGGTTTCAGCCGTTTCCAGCTCGATTTTCTCATCAGTCTTGACTGAATATGGATGATAACCTGGTTTTTAACCGTTTCACGAATTTTCACGAGAATCCATCGACACGTTTGCGATCTACACTAGTTTCAGATCATTTCAGCCAATCGATTGGTTTCAGCCGTTTCCAGCTCGGTTTTCTCATCAGTCTTGACTGAATATGGATGATAACCTGGTTTTTAACCGATTCACGAATTTTCACGAGAATCCATCGACACGTTTGCGATCTACACTAGTTTCAGATCATTTCAGCCAATCGATCGGTTTCAGCCGTTTCCAGCTCGATTTTCTCATCAGTCTTGACTGAATATGGATGATAACCTGGTTTTTAACCGATTCACGAATTTTCACGAGAATCCATCGACACGTTTGCGATCTACACTAGTTTCAGACCATTTCAGCCGAACGATCAGTTTCAGCCATTTCCAGCTCGATTTTCTCATCAGTCTTGACTGAATATGGATGATAACCTGGTTTTTAACCGATTCACGAATTTTCACGAGAATCCATCGACACGTTTGCGATCTACACTAGTTTCAGACCATTTCAGCCGAACGATCAGTTTCAGCCGTTTCCAGCTCGATTTTCTCATCAGTCTTGACTGAATATGGATGATAAACTGGTTTTTAACCGTTTCACGAATTTTCACGAGAATCCATCGACACGTTTGCGATCTACACTAGTTTCAGACCATTTCAGCCGAACGATCAGTTTCAGCCATTTCCAGCTCGATTTTCTCATCAGTCTTGACTGAATATGGATGATAACCTGGTTTTTAACCGATTCACGAATTTTCACGAGAATCCATCGACACGTTTGCGATCTACACTAGTTTCAGACCATTTCAGCCGAACGATCAGTTTCAGCCATTTCCAGCTCGATTTTCTCATCAGTCTTGACTGAATATGGATGATAACCTGGTTTTTAACCGATTCACGAATTTTCACGAGAATCCATCGACACGTTTGCGATCTACACTAGTTTCAGACCATTTCAGCCGAACGATCAGTTTCAGCCGTTTCCAGCTCGATTTTCTCATCAGTCTTGACTGAATATGGATGATAAACTGGTTTTTAACCGTTTCACGAATTTTCACGAGAATCCATCGACACGTTTGCGATCTACACTAGTTTCAGACCATTTCAGCCGAACGATCAGTTTCAGCCATTTCCAGCTCGATTTTCTCATCAGTCTTGACTGAATATGGATGATAACCTGGTTTTTAACCGATTCACGAATTTTCACGAGAATCCATCGACACGTTTGCGATCTACACTAGTTTCAGACCATTTCAGCCGAACGATCAGTTTCAGCCGTTTCCAGCTCGATTTTCTCATCAGTCTTGACTGAATATGGATGATAACCTGGTTTTTAACCGATTCACGAATTTTCACGAGAATCCATCGACACGTTTGCGATCTACACTAGTTTCAGACCATTTCAGCCGAACGATCAGTTTCAGCCATTTCCAGCTCGATTTTCTCATCAGTCTTGACTGAATATGGATGATAACCTGGTTTTTAACCGATTCACGAATTTTCACGAGAATCCATCGACACGTTTGCGATCTACACTAGTTTCAGACCATTTCAGCCGAACGATCAGTTTCAGCCATTTCCAGCTCGATTTTCTCATCAGTCTTGACTGAATATGGATGATAACCTGGTTTTTAACCGATTCACGAATTTTCACGAGAATCCATCGACACGTTTGCGATCTACACTAGTTTCAGACCATTTCAGCCGAACGATCAGTTTCAGCCGTTTCCAGCTCGATTTTCTCATCAGTCTTGACTGAATATGGATGATAAACTGGTTTTTAACCGTTTCACGAATTTTCACGAGAATCCATCGACACGTTTGCGATCTACACTAGTTTCAGATCATTTCAGCCAATCGATCGGTTTCAGCCGTTTCCAGCTCGATTTTCTCATCAGTCTTGACTGAATATGGATGATAACCTGGTTTTTAACCGTTTCACGAATTTTCACGAGAATCCATCGACACGTTTGCGATCTACACTAGTTTCAGATCATTTCAGCCAATCGATTGGTTTCAGCCGTTTCCAGCTCGATTTTCTCATCAGTCTTGACTGAATATGGATGATAACCTGGTTTTTAACCGTTTCACGAATTTTCACGAGAATCCATCGACACGTTTGCGATCTACACTAGTTTCAGACCATTTCAGCCAATCGATCGGTTTCAGCCGTTTCCAGCTCGATTTTCTCATCAGTCTTGACTGAATATGGATGATAACCTGGTTTTTAACCGTTTCACGAATTTTCACGAGAATCCATCGACACGTTTGCGATCTACACTAGTTTCAGACCATTTCAGCCAATCGATCGGTTTCAGCCGTTTCCAGCTCGATTTTCTCATCAGTCTTGACTGAATATGGATGATAAACTGGTTTTTAACCGTTTCACGAATTTTCACGAGAATCCATCGACACGTTTGCGATCTACACTAGTTTCAGATCATTTCAGCCAATCGATTGGTTTCAGCCGTTTCCAGCTCGATTTTCTCATCAGTCTTGACTGAATATGGATGATAAACTGGTTTTTAACCGTTTCACGAATTTTCACGAGAATCCATCGACACGTTTGCGATCTACACTAGTTTCAGACCATTTCAGCCAATCGATCGGTTTCAGCCGTTTCCAGCTCGATTTTCTCATCAGTCTTGACTGCATATGAATGATAACCTGGTTTTTAACCGTTTCACGAATTTTCATGAGAATCCATCGACACGTTTGCGATCTAGGCCCTGGCCCTGGCCTCGGCCCTGGCGCTGGCCCTAGCCCTGGCCCTGGCCCTGTGTTTTCGCTGAACAATGAATGAACTTCAACTTTTTTATTAGTCAAGAATGTGCTGCTCGTTAGAACTGCTCCGTTAGATCCTCGAAACGACGCCTCGCGAGCCCGTCGTCGTGCTCTTTTTCACTTCCAGCACTTTCAGCTTTGCCGGTTTCACCTCGAAGTTGAAAAACAACATGATGCACCTGAAAATGGACAATCAACTCGTGCGCTGACTCTGATTTTTTCAGCGACTAACCCGTCCAAAACATGTGAAATCAGGTTGGAGAAGATGCTGAAAGTGAACCGGAACAGCACATTCGACGACATCTTTCGGACAAAAGTCACGTTGAGGCTGTCGATGACGAAAATCCAATCCTGAATGCAATTCTGGATGAACATATTTCGGGACCGCCGTTTTCGGATTCGCGACGACTCGGAATCCATGATCTTCTGATTCTGCAACTGAAAATGATCTTCAGCTTCAACGACTCCAAACGGTCCCCTTTCCGTCACACTTACAGAGGATGCGGCGATCTTGAGGACGACGAGCAAATTGCAGACGTTGGACGTGACACCGCACAGCGTGACGAACGCCAGCACCGCTTCGGCGACGACGTCGTCGCAGCCGCCCGACCACCAGTCGAGCAGTTCCGGCACGTAGATGATGCTGCACGAGTCTGCAAGGAGAACAAGTGGTTGAAGTTAAAGCACGAAACAATAGACCAATTTTCTCTCCGGTATCAGCCCCATTTGAAACTGTGGATTTCCATTTTTTCTTTCACGGACTAAAACGAGTGATACCGTACCTTTTACGTCTGCCTCGTTGGAGATGAAATGGGATTTGATTTACGGGAGCTAAACAGTGCGCAGTCGTACAAACGGAGCATCGTTGAAATTCGCTTTCTATTCATTGATCTCAAATTATCAGTAGGGCGTGTTTGCTGACGTAACACTTTTACTCCCCCTTGTAAGCTCCTTTTTCGAATGGTCTTGAAGCGAGTTGTCACATTTTTAGAAGTAACAAGAGCTGAAACTACCATAACTCGCTTCAAAACCAACATTTCGAGTTGCTCGTTGGACCATTTTAGTCATTGGACTGTTCTTATTTCAAATCGCCCAAAAGAAGATAGGATCTACCTGAAACGCCGATCCCCGTGATCCCAACCGAAACCATCCAACAGAGGGCCAAAACGGCGAGTGTCACTTTCTGATGGCTCTGTGAAGCAGAGTGTTTGACGAAGAACATGACGAGCAGCTGATTTATGGACACCAGAAATTGTGTGACTGGACCTGCAATGACCAATATTTTGAATGGTCAGTGTTTGAGTGCCTGTAATTTGAAAAATAGAAGAGCTAGGAAAAAGTTGTCAACTGACAATAAGTAGCCAATAAAATAAGCAACATTTTGTTAGTTGACAACTTTTCTCTATCTTATCTAGTTTTCAAGATATGAGCTCTGAAACGCAATCTGCTCTGGATCACCTATACAACATGCCCAATAAGTTAGGTATTTGTCAAAATACACAAAAACTCCCCTCTAAAACAAAGTAAAACCAACAAAAAAAAAAACACTAATAACACCTTACCAAGTAAGTAGACACCATAGGAAACCATTTGGTTCACAAGCATATTCAGAAAAGTCGGTCCGTCGAAGTTGTTCCTACAACAGCCAAACATCTTGCTCTCCAAAGTAAAATAAGCCTTACAAAATGGTAATGGGAGCGTTGTAGAGCAGGTAAACGAAAATAATAATCAAATTGGAGAGCGTTTTCGAAGAGCACATGATGTAGAAACTCGACATGTTTCGCTGGATATAACTTCGGAGGACCTTCGCGTTCACATAAATTCCCAGAATTGAGGCCTACAAAACAAAAAATTAGATAATGAGCTGAACTATAAAACTTAACAAAGAACAGTTTTTAAAAAAAGGAAATAAAATTTTCCAAAAAAAATTTTTTTTCAAAATTTTTTTTGAAAAAATTTCAAAAAAAAATTTTTTTTTCTATAACTTACCAGGAGCATAATCCATCCAAGACTAATCACAATCCACGGTTTTGCGAGCATTTTCGGCTCGATTTTACCGGTAGAAAGCAGGTTTTGTGTGAAATTGGACAGTTTCTTGTAGAACATCGCCTTCATGCGTCGATCTGGTCTGAAATCTGAGACTGGAATCTGTCTGGAAATCGGAAAATGAACATGTGTTTGTTTGTTTTTTGTTCCCGGAAAATTGCGTTTCATTTTATTATCAATATTGTCTGTCTCAACGGAACAAAGCAAATTGGCGCGTTCTGACCAAAACAGAGGAAAAACGAGGGAATCAGAAGCGGCTCGGCGAGCCGGCCGCCTGTGAGCCCGTCGTAGTGCTCTTTTTCACGGCGAGCACCCTCAACTGCGGTTTGTTTTTCTTCTCGTAGTTGAAGAAGAGCATGATGAGTCTGAAAAGTGACGCTGTAGAGGGGGACGAGCGATGCGATTCAGAAGACGTTACCCATCGAGGACGGGCGTCATCAGGTTCGAGTAGATGTCGAGTGCGAAGCGGAAAAGGATCGCGTCGTTGAGAAGGTCGATGAACGTGCTGTTGATCGAGTCGACGGCGAAGAGCCAGTCCTGAAGGCAGTTCTGGACGAACAGCTTCTGCGAACGTTTGCGACGACGACGCGCCGATTCGGAGTCGAGCACGTTCTTGTTCTGCAACTGAAAACTTCATAGGTGTGTTAGGTGGAGAGCTGAAAATGAAGAAAATGAAGAAAAAAAGCAAGACTAGGTTTGAGGAATCGAACCAACGACCTCTTGCGCGCCAGTCCAACACTTAACCGACTGCGCCAAACAAAATTAAATGGCAAATATCTACCTTGTTCCTCGATATTTTTGGACAAGTAATCTATGAAAAATGTATATCTCAACGCCCTCTACAAAACGACGTTGAGTTTTCAAACTTCTGTACAACACAAACAATGTTAGAAGCCAAGTCAGTACCGTAGAAGTGAGCAGCTTGAGCGCCACCACCAAATTGCACACATTCGACAGCACGGCGACCAACACAACGAATCCCATCACCAAGTTGCCGATGTCGTCGTCGCATCCGCCGCTGAACCAGTTCAACAGTTCGGGTATGTAGATGACGCTGCACGAGTCTGTCAGTGAATTGAATGCTGGTTTTTGACCTCACTTTATCTCGAGAACCGATGGAGCTATCAAAAAGTTGTCAACTATGAAGTTGTAGAGCACCTAAAAAGCTACAACTTTGTAGTTGACAACTTTTTGATAACTCTCTTGGTTCAGATAAAATTCGATCAACACCATGGTCGGACCACACCTTTTTGGCCAAGTTAGGGGCGCGCTATAGCTATTGGGAAAAAAAAGATCAATTCCCGTGTTTATCTGATCGATCTACCGATATTGTAGAGAACAAATGGTGTTCCGTAATTGCTAGATCTACAGTGTAAAGTCTAGCCATAGTGGGTGTCACCAGATCGTTTTCCGATCTTACTTTATCTCGAGACTCAAGAGAGGTATCAAAAAGTTGTCAACTGCAAAGTTATAGAGCACAAAAAGAGCTACAACTTTGTAGTTGGCAACTTTTTGATATCTCTTTTGGGTCTCGAGGTAAACTGAGATCAAACAACGGCCGTGACACATTCTTCATGGCCTCTACGGGCCAGTTGTATTCTATGGTACCGCCTTTAGTTCAACCCTATTTTGATTGCCGTTGGAACTTCCAAACGAGCAATTCAACGATGGAAAAAACGGGCAACAAACCGGTGGTGGTGACAGTGGTGATGGCGAGAGAAGTGAGCCAGAAGGCGGCGAGAACGGCGAGTGTGATCTTCTGATTGTTCTGGATCACCGCCTGCTTCACGAACACCATCACCAGCAGGCGGTTGACAGAGATTGCGAACTGCGTCACTGGACCTGCAAAACCAACTGTGAAGTGGAGTTTCAGACGCCGGGAGCTCGAACCGAGCAGATAGACGCCATAGGAGACCATTTGGTTGACAAGGACATTCGGGAAAGTGAGCCCGTCAAAGTTGTTTCTGAAAGCGTTTACTGTAACGAGAGGAGGAAGATTGCAAGAGTGCAATACTTACAAAATGGTGATGGGAGCGTTGTAGATCAAATAGGCGCCGATTATAATCAGATTCGAGACGGTCTTCGATGAGCAGAGAATCGAGAAACTCGTCATGTTTCGGGTGAGGAAGCCGATCAGAACGCACAAATTCATCAGAATTCCAAAGATTGACGTCTGAAAATATGTATCAACTTGCTATTTTTTTTTTAAATTTGAAGAATTGCGCCTATAAATTCCATTTAAAGGCACATGGAATTTTTGGCCGGTGGGTCTCGCCGCGGTACTTGTGTTTAGTGGTGAAAAATGAAAAAAATCAAAACTTTCCGTTTACTTATCAACACATTTGAGGGAACGAAGAAAAGTTTGAGAATTTGGAAACCTAGGCCACGCCTTTTGAAGTTTTGGGTCCCGAGTGGAAAATAAAGATCCTTTAAACTTCGCTGACTTTGAGACCCAAACGTAGACCACGGCCGCCCCTCTGAACATTTACAAAAGTCCACAAATCTCAAAGGATCTTCCACTCGAGACCCAAAGCTTCAGAGGCCATGACCTAAGTTTCCAAACCCTTAAACCCTTCCAATGTAAACCAGAGATGCCCGGAAGTAAGCATTTGGAAGACGGAAGTCGGAATCCCTATTTTTAACAGGCGAAAATTGCATTTTCGATGTTGTCCTTGAAAAATGGACAAGTCAGACAACAACCAAATTACTGAAGACGTACGAAATAGGTACTTTCGAACCGAAAATCTCGACGAACGGGTTTTTCGATCAATTTTTACTTCCGACTTTATTCCGGGACATAAGCGGAAGTCGGAAGTCGGAATTCCGGACATCTCTGGTGTAAACTACCGCAAAATCTGCATTAGAAGGGCGCCTCTATTTGAACGGTGCCTCTGATATAACGGCACCGAAAACCCGAAAATCGTAAAGTCCCTGTAGATTTTTGAAAATTGGCTCCAAAATTAGAGGGGTTGAAAATTAGCCGCTCTAACACAGATTAAAAAAAAAAAACATGATCGGACCATACCTTGAACGGCATGCCGGTCTAATTTTTAACCCTCTAATTTTAAAATGAAATTTCGAAAATCCACTGGGGGGACTCTTACGGTTTTGGGGTTTTGGGTGCCGTTCAAATAAAGGTGCCGGCCTAATACAGGTTTTACGGTAAAAATTCGGAATTCCGGGAATGTCTGGTATGAACTACATACCGTATTTACTCTTATGAGCACCTTTAATAGAACGGTACCTCTAATATAACGGCACCCTGAAGGGACCTTTGATAAACTTAACGGCATGCCGTTATAATAGAGTACCGTCAAACCTGTATTAGAGGCTTGACACGGCGGCAGTCAGGAAAGTTCCCAACGACGATTCAGATGTATACCAGTGCTGTACAACAAGAAAATTCGTCAAAATTCGCAATTTTTACTGCAAACTTTTCAAAAATCGCACATTTCTGTCTAGAAATTCAGTAATTTTTCTCTAGTTTTTAATAGTGCCGGTCTAATGAAAAATGTGTTGAAAAATAGACCGGCACCCTTTATTTGAACGGCCCCTCTAATAGAACGGCGTCTCGAAAAAGGGGTTGAAAACTATACCGACAGACCGGTCTAATACAGGTTTTACGGTAAATACGGTATGTCTATTTTCGACGCACCATCAACATGAGCCATCCCATAGTGACGATCATCCACTCGTCGGCAATCTCTCTCGACAGCACTTGACCGTTTTTGAGCAGGTTTTGAGTGTAATTCGAAATTCGCATCATCCTTTTTTCGAATGTTCACTGGGAATGGGGAAGGGGAGAGATTTTGAACTGACAGTGAGTCTCCGGGCTCTCAGATTTTCCAGATTTTCCAGACACAACAACAACTCGAATTGTGTTGATGCTTTTCGTTTCTCTCCACCACTCCTCCCTTCAACTTGATTATTTTCTTGTCGGAGAGAAAAGAAAAACAAAGAAAAAACACACACACACTCAGGAAATTATTATTCGGAAAGTGTGGATAACACAGGGAATTGGCCGATTTTCAGCGAAAATTGAAAATTCAGTTTTTTTTTGTTCTTTTTGGATTTTCACAGTAAATGGCAACATTTTGCGTTTTCACATGAATCGAGATTGACCAAAGTACGGGTATTAGAAATTTCATAATTTTGGGTGCCGTTCTATTAGAAGTGCCACTCTAATACAGGTTTTACGGTAGTTTGAACGACCGATCTAACATGACCAAAAAGTACTGTACTTGTTAAAATACCCAAAACCATCGGATTGAACAGCATCCGACTGACATTTTTCTAATTTTCAACATAGGCGCTATGAAACAGGAATCATTTCAAAAATTCCATCAGATCTAATTACCTGCCACCAATCATCAGGGGCACTTACGATTTTCGGGTTTTAGGTGCCGCTCTTGAAATACCGGTTTTATGGAATATGTAGATTTCATGTTCCAATCATATTTGGGAGTTTCCGGTGGAATGGATGAAACAATGATGGCTTTGATTAAAACCGTATGATTGTGTGTTGACAGCGGGAAAACTACTGGAAAGAGATGATTCTTACAGATTTTATTGGTTCGCTGTCGAACGGTATCTCAACCATGGAACTTTGGAGGCCGAACTGGTGGCTCATAAGTTCAGAGCTGTCGAGGACAAGAACGAGGACGAAGACGAATTTATGACAGGCTGACGTCGTCGTTTGGCAGATGATGTGAAGGGTGGAGATGACGTGCAAAGTTCACATACACGGAAGTGTGAGACACCCCCTCTCACTTTTAAGGTGAATTTAGAACCCACGTCGCTTTTGTACTCTTCAAGTTTTGGGAAACATATCCCCATTGATCATCCGAACGAGTATTTTTTGCCCCAACATAAAGATAAGGGGAGGAGGAACTCTCCGCGAATGTGTCAGGAATGGGTTCTGCTAAGAGAATCTGACAGAATCGTAGGTATTTATTTCAACAAAAAAGACGTTACAAAAAAAAAAACGATGCTTCACCAGTCCGTACTCTTCTTCATCGGAATCTTCACTTTGTTCACTCGAGAAGCTGGAATCTGAACTCTCTGACGTGGCAACCTGGACGGCCGGTTGATCAGCTTTGCGCGGGCGTCCTGGCCCTCTCTTGAGTGTGACGGCGATGGCTGCTGGTGGTGGGGTCCCCACAGATGTTCCGGGCAACGACGATGCACCAATTGCTCCTCGCTTCTTCTGCCCGACTCCATCATCGACTGTTCGTCTGGATTGTCACAAAGCAGCTCGAGGTATGTTTCGCATTCTTCAAGATCCTATCGTGGTTTGCCGAAGTCAGCGGGCAGTCGGGAAGGAAGTGGTTCAGTGTCGAACTCAAACTTCATTGAACCGTTTTCAAGCAACGGGATCACTCGTCTCAATTTGTCGGTCGTTGCTGGTGCGGACTTCTCGTTTGCGATCTACTCTTGTTTCAGACCATTTCAGCCAATCGATTGGTTTCAGCCGTTTCCAGCTCGATTTTCTTATCAGTCTTGACTGAATATGGTTGTATGATAGTGCCGTTTGGGACTATCGGTTAATGAAGCCTGCTCAGAGTGTTCAGGATATGTATAAGCATAGGTTTATTGGGATAAGTATGAAGTGATATCAGGAGGGTAGAATATAAGGGAGAGAGGGTGCCGGGACGGCACCCGAGCGGGTTGATCGTAGCCCGACTGGCCTTCCCCCTTCGTCCAGAGACTCCGCCTCTCACAGAGTGAGGGACATTGTCTCCTTCGTGTGTCTCCGTCTCTCGGCCTTGTGGTCAGAGCGGGGAATAAATGAGTACGAGTGGAATAGTGCTTGTGATGCACTTGGAACGTTCACATCCCCCCCCCTTTTGGAGCAGGAACGTCCCCTGTTCCTTGGACGAAGGAGATAAGTGGTTGGAGTATTGATTATCCAGGTACATAAGTATGGGTGGGTTGCGTTGGGTGGAAAACAATAAAAGGTGATGTTATCGAAGCTTGAATGTGTTCGCGCAGCTGTTGTTGTCGAATTAAGAGCCATTGTAAAATAATCCACTGTACTGCATAATTTGCCATTGTAATTGGAAGAAACTAGCCACTAATAAATGAAATTGCAATTGTAATAAATGAATTTGCAATTTGCTAAAATTGAGAACGAAAGCCATTGTAATTGGGAAAACGAGCCACTGATAAATGAGATTGCAATTTGCTAGAATTGATAACGGAAGCAATTGTTACTGTTTGCCATTGTAAAATCAATAGAACTGTTAGCCATCCTGAAAATCCGCGGTGCGATGCAATCGCGCTCCCTCGCTCCATTGCGAAGATTTTCGAAAATCCCTTGTTGCTGTACGTTCGTTTCCGTTTCCTTTCTGCTTTCCTTTACTAGTTTTTCTTCCTTTCTTCTGATTCTCATTTTCCAGTAATGGCTCGCGTTTCGCTCCGATTCTGCCCCGACCGCTGTTCCTTCCATGGTTCGTGTTGGAATTCGCATTGCGTCCCGAATTGTTCATGCAATGCGGGTTGGCATGGTGTCGCTTGTGAAATGGCCGACTTGGTTGAAGTGACTGCCGCCGCCAGTGTCAACGAGGACGGATCCTTCGTTATCTGGGGTGAGTATTTCGTATCTTCTCACCGTCCTTTATTTGCAGCCCTTCTTTTTCTCGTCGTCGCTCTGCTCGCTGGTGTTGGCCTTCTTCTCTACTGTAGCTCTTCCTGTCGTCAATTCGTTGCTCGCTCGGCTCGGTTCCTTTTCAAAATGACCCTGCCACCGAGTCCATCGGCGCCAGAGGAGCTGTAGACTGTCATTTGATTTTTGTCTCTTGTCTTCTGTTGTTACTCTTTTCTCTTTCTCTTTCTCTCTCTCTCTTCTCTGCCCATCTGATCTCTTTCCCCCCTTTTTCTTTACGTGTCATCTTCCTCAGACTTCCGGATGAATTCATCCCTGTTACACTCGGATTTTTATTTGATGTTATTTATTGAGGGTTAATCGATTATAGCAGGACAGTAGAATTCAGTGCGTGTGGTTGTCGTGGAACCGCTTGACGCGATCCTTATGGATCACTTGGCACAGACGTCGTCCTGCTCTCGAGTGACCTTCTTCCATGTCGACCACCACGTTCGGTTCCTTGATCTTGCTGATGATGAAGGGCCCCGTCCACTGCGGGCCGGTTTTTCCGTGTGCTTTCCGTATGAGCACGCGGTCTCCCGGTACGAACGTCGTGTCCTTGATGGTGCTTTGCTGCTTGTACCGCTCCTGCGCTTTCTAGGCTGGCAATGTTCTTCTGGACCTCCGCTTGGAACGTTCACAGTTGAAAACCTGGTTTTGAACCGTACCAAGAATTTTCACGAGAATCCATCGACACGTTTGCGATCTACTCTTGTTTCAGACCATTTCAGCCAATCGATTGGTTTCAGCCGTTTCCAACTCGATTTTCTCATCATTCTTGACACTTTCCAGAAGTCAGCGGCCAGGCGGGGAGGAAGTGGTTCAGTGTCGAACTCAAGCTTCATTGAACCGTCTTCGGGCAACGGGATCACTGGCCTCAATGCGTCGGTCGTTGCTGGTGTGGCCTTCTCGTGGCACTCGCCGCAGCACATTTAGTGACGGTTTCCGTCTGAAAATCGAAATTTGAACAGAAAATTGCAAAAAAAAAAAACTATAAAAACTAACGGTGGTTGTTTTTTTTTTTTGTTGGAATCTAAGGCGTTCCGTTGCAAGACTTTGATTGGGTAATTGTAGAAAATAGGGGGGTAATTGTAGAAAATAAGGGAGACATGAGTTGATGAAGCCGTCAGCAGACTGGCTAGGTGGTTGAATTCTGAAAAGAAACAGAATTTAGTTTCCAGGGGGTCCAAAAATGAAACAACTCACTTGTGGGTAACTGTAGAAAATCAAGGGGGTGGTAGAAGAAGCCGTCAGCAGACTGGCTAGGTGGTGGAATTCTGAAAAAGACAGACACAAGATTCTTGAATCGAAAGCTTAGAAAACTCACTTTTTTGGGTAACTGTAGAAAATCAGTGGGGAACATGTTGAATGCTGGAAAAAAATATATAGAAACTAGCGATTCAGGTATACGAAAACTCACGGTAATTGTAGAAAATAGGGATTATATAGGAGTGAAGAAGCTATCGGAGGACAGCTAATTAGGTGTCGGTAGAATCATCCATGTTTGAGCAGTGCTAAAAAAATAAAGAAATTAGGGATGGGAAGAAAGAAGTGGAAGGATAACGAAAAAGGAGGAAGCAAAGAAACAAATAATAGATAAGATGCGAATAGAATGAGAGTGAGTGATCCGTTATGAATGTGACCTATAAGATGTTATGTTCTTGCCCCCATTAGCCGAATGTGGTGAAAGTGGAAAATCAATGACTGACTGATCTTCTCGTGGGAAGCAGCACAGATGGGGGGGGGGGGCAATCTGACTGGGTTTGAGGTGGTTAAACAATCAATGGTCGTATCCAGGGGTCAGGGAGATAGGAGGATCAATAGACGATCAAAAGACGAAAAGAAATGACAGTGGAAAAAAAGAGCAGGATCTCATTATGCATCAGATCTTTTTCCGGAAATCTATAACCGATTCCAGCTCGTCACTTGCACAATGAGCCCCCAAGTAGGAAGAAAACTGGGGGAAGGAGAAGGGGGAACGTTTTGACAGAGAGAAAAACACGCCTGGAGACGTTATGAGGAGGGAAGAGCTCTCCTCTCTTCACCTCACCATCCTCCGGACCAACACCACACACAACTGGTCTTTCCTCGTCCTTTCCTCCTGCCTCATCCTGTGGGCGTGGCCTCCGATGGTCCCATGATACAGTCAATGAAAATCAATGACTAGCAAGTGAGAAGAGAGAGAGACTTCTCGTGGGAAGCGGCACAGATGGAGGGCCATCTGACTGGGTTTGAGGTGGTTAAACAAATACATAGTGCATCGTATCCAGGGGTCAGGGAGCTAGGAGGATCAATAGACGATCAAAAGACGAATAGAAATGACAGTGGAGAGAAAGAGCAGCATCTCATTATGCATTCCAGCTCGTCACTTGCACAATGAGCCCCCAAGTAGGGAAAACAAATTCCTTTCGGGCTCACTAAAACGCGATTATGAATACGAAAAAGAAACGAATGCATGTTGAATGATAATCGGTTTATTGTTTTCAGTTCACACATACTGCGCTCGTCCAGGAGCACCTGCGCGCGGTCTTGTTTGTGTTCCATCACGAACATCTTCACGTTGCTCTGCACTCCAGCAAATCTCAGAACACGCCACATCGATCTCCCTAAGCGAGAAAAAACAATAATCAAGTTTTCGCAGAGTTGTCACGGGCCGGGCCGACCATATGACCCCTCCGGCCCGGCCCGGCCCGCCATGAAATTTTCAAAGTGCTCATTTTATCGCTGACATTCATGTTTTTGTATCAAAACTGATAGAAACTGACAAGTAATTGTATTTTCAATCGTTTCAGCATCGAAATTCTGCCAAATGGGCGAAAACGGATTTTCGAATTTTCAGCCATTCAAATTTTGGCCACAAAAACGCTCAGTTTGCAGCATAATGATTTTTGTACGCATTTTAAAGTTAAAATTCCCGAAAAAAATTTTTGCGATTGAGAATGAGATCAAACTTGAGATCAAACTTACCAGTGAGCGCCGCGTTGCTGGGTTCCTCGAGACTGGTGGGTTCGGGCTGGACGGGCGGCAACCTCACGCCATTGAAGCCCGACTCCAATCGTGTGCGGACAGTGGTCGGGAGCGTGGTCGAAGTAGCCTTGGACGGCTTCATTTGCAGTCTCTCTGACGTTTCTCGCCGGCTCCCAGCGCACCTGTCAATTTGTCGATTTGACTATACACTGCGCCCAATAACAATAGGACATATGCCTTTTTTGGGCGTCCTGCAAAAACCAGACTAGATATCAAAATTCTGTAAGCGCAGTTCGATTCCAAATCCAAAAAAACCCCCGGGGCCAAATTTTCATGACCTAGGAATTTTTTGTGAGGCCACGCCCCCAGAAAGTCGCTCTGGCAGGCGCCCAATATCGATAGGACATAGTGCCAAAAACGGCGATTTTCGAGGTTTTTGGAACTTTTTAGCCTCGAACTGGTGTACGTTTGGCTTTTAATTGATGTTAAACACTATTTCACAGTTTTTTGACTAATGTGGGATAGTACGGAAGACTACATCTGGCTGAAAATGGCTGAAAATGGCCATATCGGCTGCATTGGCCTTATCTAGCCGATCTGAGCACCCAGATCGGCTGGAATCGTTAGAAAATGATTGAGAAACTAGTTTCTGTCACTTTTGACTTATTGTCTCTCTCAGGAAGCTGAAAAAAAAATTGAAAAAATTTGTCCTATTGTTATTGGGCGCAGTGTAAATGTGTATTTCCAAATACTCACCTTGAGATGCAGTCCATCGCTTTCAGTTTTGTGTCCGACCACTCTCTCTCTCGATTTCTTGCTCTCACGGGGCACAATCTTTCTTTTTCTCGAAGAGCCTATAAAAATTTCGAGTACAGTTTGAACTCGGTTCTTTTTCGACTTTGCACTTTGCATTGAACTTTGCATTGTTGGCAGGCGTTTTTCCCAGACGAGAGCAGGCGAGAACCAGTACAGGCAAGTTTGTTGCTCATTTGCTGGCAGATTGCTGTCGAGCTCGGGTGAACTTTAGAAGAGCTGTTTCCTTTCGGCGCAGAATGGAGGACGGCGTGCGTTTTTTTCTTTCTTCGGTAGACACGCTTGGTTTTCTTGTACCTTTCCGGTAGGCGGCTTGAAGGCATCGTTCTTGGGGGAATCACAACCTTGCAGAGCGGACCGAATGTCATGGCACGATGAATCCGGCCCGTTGTTCAAAGAGTTTGCTTTTGTTGAGACGTGTTGGACGATGGAAGGAACGACAACGGGGTCATGTCGGCTTTCCTTCTTCTTGCTTGCCGTCTCCCCGCTTTGTGTACTCTTCTCCTCCGTTGTTTCTGTTCCGATGGTCGCCTTCTTCAGGATGTTGTCCTCTGCCGATGTTCTTGAGGCGGTGACTGTTTTGACGCTGGCAGCAATAGTCGACGCCATCTGGAAGATCGGTAATAAAAGTCTAGTTGCATTTTGAATTGAATCTACCTTTGTTAGCCCTGTTTCCATCATTTTCGAGACCCGTTCCGCAATTCCAGTCTTTGAAGTCGAAATGCTGGTGAAAGAAGAGTTATCTGCTTTCGGTGCAGACGATACATCGGCTGGCGACTTTTCCTTCTCTGTAGGTGTGGATTTCTTCTGATTTTTTCCTGACCGCAGATTGAAGGCATCAGAGCAGTCATCGAGGGAAGTCTGTTCTGACCCAATCTGCCAAGTCTGAGAGCAGAAAAATTTCTCGAGCGCCTCAGCGAAGTGAGCTGCCGCCTGAAACTTAGAGAAACGTGAAGCACATAAAGTTTAGTGGTCTACTGCCCCCCCCCCCCCCCCCCCCCGTCGCTCATTTACTAATTCTACTCACCATTTGGATAGCAGGCTTAATCGAGGAGAGAGCGGCGTTGTCATCTTCAGGTTCGTCGTGCTTTTCCGAGTTTGAGCCAATTTTCGACTTCTTTTCTTTCTTCGTGTAATGAGAGCAAATTTTCTCCGAAGAACTGTCTGAGTCAGACCCGTTGATTAGGCGGCTCTCTATCTGACAAGAAAAACGACTGGTGTGAGAGTCTAACGGTAAGGTGGCCTTTTTGGTCGGCACCTGGCTCAATCGAAAGCCTATACCATGAGGATGAAGGATCAGTTTTCGAAATTTGCGGAACAGGCCGCAGGGCCGAGATATTTCGGTCCAAAGTTTCAGGGATGACGCCACACTTTCCGGGTCATCCGCGTGAACTGTTTTGTGCGTTCTTGTCTACAATCTCGGTACTCCATAGTTTTCGACTGGCAGAAATATTTCGGCCCTGCGGTCTGTTCCGCAAATTTCGAAAACGGATCCTTCATCCCCCTGGTATAGGCTTTCGATTGAGCCAGGTGCCGACCACAAAGGCCACCTTACTGTTAGACACTTCCCTAATAATGAATTGGTCACGCTTATTAACTTGTCGGCAAAAGATCAGAGGGCTCATTAAATTAAAAAGGGCCCGGTATGGAGCTCATCCTTCTTGTCGACGGTCCGGAGAGGACCGTACCGTACTCCCTAGGAACCCATGTGGTAGCGGTAGACTTACAGTGGAGCCTTCCATTGAAGCGGAACCGATTGAAGTGATGCGAGTAGAATGTGTTAGAAGGTCGGGTGTCCTTCGTCGCACACCGCGCATTCCGGTTTCGGGTCCTTTCCTTGACGTGGTGGGCGCTGCGGCTTCATCGCTGTCGTCCGCGTGGAGGTTGCAACGGTGGCGGCGGCGGTGCGTCGTGGTGGGTGTCTGAGGACCTGCACCACTTTGTGGAGGCCTCGCTCGAGCGACCTTTGGTCCTTCGCCATTTCTTCCAGAGTCGTTTTGATGGTGTTGACCATCTCGATCAGTGGATTGGGAGCGGGAGAAGGGTCCCGCGAGGGGGTGCTCTCTCGGCTCTGTTTCTGGAATTATGTACTTGGTTTGGAAAATCTGAATTGATTTCGGTTTTCCTCACCTCTCCATCGGTCGATCTGACCTCGTCATCTCCCATCGGGTGGTCCGACATTGTTGTCTGCCGACACGATCTGAAAGTATGACTTTTGCTTTATGCAAGGAAACGAGGACAAAAAGTGTATAGAAAAGGACCCTTCTTGAGAGAAAGTACTGTCTCTTATCATAGGCTGTCCTTTCCGTCTCTTCATTATACCTGAGCTCTCTCCGGAGTCCCTAATTGTCTTTTACGACCCTGGGTGGTGTTTGCCACTCCGGGTACTATTTTACGACTCTATGTGTGTCGTGGCAGCCTAATATTTGACTTTGTTTCCTTGTCAGTGCTAGCTCGGGTGGTTTGCCATGTGTGTCGACGATTGTACCACAGTATTAGGTTCTGGTCTCTGGCTTCATTCGTGGATGAATGTCGAGATCCTAGGTTTCCTAGGGTACTGTTGTGTCTTCTTTGTTTGGCTCTCCCATGTTATTTCAGAGATGCCTCCGTGTTTTATCACTTTGGTTTTGGCAGTCTCTATTGCATGTGCCATGGTCCTGTTTGGATGTTTCATTCCTTCAGAGGGGTTTTGGATGAGCCTTTCTTCTTTCAGAAATCTCCGGGTTTTATCATCTCATTAGAACGTAGCTGTATAGTCCTGATAAGGGTTCTTCGAGAACCTTCCCTACGATACAGCTCGGAAGAGGTTCTCGTGGCGCCTGTATGACGATACATTTCTGACGAAGCAGGTCTATGACGTCATGCGTCACGGGGCATTACAATAGGCTTTCGATTGAGCCAGGTGCCGACCAAAAAGACCACCTTAGTGTTAGACACTTCCCTAGTAAGGAATTGGTCATGCTTATTAACTTGTCGGCAAAAGATCAAAGGGCTCATTAAATTACCCTCAACCGATCGCCCTTAACCTCTCATTATTAGATAGTTTCAAAAAATGAGGGAAATTGATTTTTAAAAAAGAGGACTTTGCACTCACCTTTTTTCCTTATTTATTCGACAACATTTTCCGTTGTCGGTTATTGGAAGAATAAAGAGGGGGGGGGGGTTACTGTAGAAAATAGTTTTTTTTTGTTTTAACGAGAGGAAGAATAGAAGCGGCCGTCCAGGATGGCCATTGGAAAAGGGAATGAGTGGTGGAAGGTTTTGGGAAGAAGTGGGGGTCACAGTGAGAGAGAGAGTATGGAATCAGAGGAGAGTGCCAGAGAAAAAATACGCAATGTGTCACTATTTGCTTGCAGTGGTTTTGGGGGGTTGACCTCGCCACTTCGGCACACTCACAATTTGTGATTGCGTGCCAAGATAAGGTTAGCTAGAGACTTTGACCGATTTGGAAAATATTTTTGAGTTCCCGCCAAAAAGATGGGCTTTATCCGTGATTGCTTTGACGTCGATAACGGAAAGTGTGAAGCTCGAGAATCTGATCGATGCCAAACAAGCATACCTGTCGGCAGGCAAGGAAATATGTATCTTCCTTGTATGGAACGTGTAGATCTCGGCGTCCTCTACAAAATGACGCTGAGTTTCTGAATTTTCAAAGAGTACCAACAAAGATAGAAGCCGGGTCGACAAGGTCCGGGCCGATTTGGTCTTGGTCGGCCCCGGCCACTTTTTGGCGTATAACCTAATTTTTATTCGGTAAAAGTTCTCTCCATCACTCTCTCTCTCTCATAGTACGTGCAAAGGCCGTAATAGGTCGATTTCATAGTCCTATAATATTTCCTATCACAAAGGCCATTAGCACTTGTGCAAACGGCCGCAATAGGTCAGTTGTACCCAGTCCAGCGGGGCGCGTTTCACACACTGATCGTAAATAGAATAGAGCAGTGATCAGTCGCTTTTGATCCGCCAATCAAAGAATGCGTCAACGGGCGACATAGCAGCTGGCGGCCGCCAATGATTTCGTTATATCACAAGAAGCACAAACATACACACATGGACACCTCTTCCTCGTTCTCACCCCCATCCATTCAACACTCTCTCCCCCCGAATGGCCACTCGATTCGCGACTCGCATCGTCGGAATCTACATTCTTCTGGTACAGAAAATCGATAATAGGTTGTCCGAATAGTTGTGAATTCGTGTCAATTTCCAGACGACGTGCGTCGGGCTCTTCTTCAATCTGTCCGTATTCCGGCACTTTCTGTCGCAGGAGCGCTCGAGTTTTCAGATAATGTGCATGTCGAAGAGTGTGTCCAACTCGTTCTCGTTGTGCATTTATCTCGCCTTCGTCGGTCCCACGTGTCTTTTGTAAGCCTTTGGAAAATTGGAAAAAATGGGAAAAGTTTGAAAAATCATAAAAAATTTCAAAATAACGCTAGAAACTCAGTCAGCCGCTTAAATTGAAGCTTACAATCTCGAGAATCTGGGAAAAATTTAAAAACTACAAACTACACTCTGAAAATGGCTGAAAACGTCGATTTTCAGCTACAACTACATTGCGGCCGATGTGGTCAACAAATATCTCAACCAAACGCTCGGATTCGCCCTCTTTCTGCAAGGTTCGATGACGCAGACGTTGATCACCATGAATCGGCTGCTCGTCGTCTTCTCCAACTCGATGGCCACACCGAGGTACAGTAACCCGGTTACTGTAGGTGTGCTCGGCGCGTTTTGGTGTGTCACCGTCTATTTTTCGCTTCTCGTCGGGTTTGAAGGTATCTCGACGTGGTAACGTCTTCTTGTTCGCTTGACGACGTTGGATTCAGATGACTGTTTTCTGCGTTGGGATTTGGAGCACATTGCGTGGACATCTTCTGAATGCACTCAGGCGCTGTTCAACGATCTTCTGATTGTAGTCGTCACGTTCGGCGTCTTCTCGAACACCTCGAATGCGTTGATCGCGTGCAAACTCATTTGTGCATCGGTGGGCTCACTTCCTCCCGCTTCAGAAGACAATTGTGTCGATTCTTCCAGAAGACGTCGGTTCTGTCGAACGACGCCAATAGAAGACGTCGTCGGAGCACGATCCGCTTCTTCGTGCAGTCGTGTTGCCAGGATTGGCTCTACGCGCTCGACATGCTCAGCTGTTACATCGGAATGAGCATCTTTCTCGACAACGACGTCTGGTTCTTCATCACGAACAACGCGGCGGATGTGATGGTGTCGGTGGTGGATGGCCTTGTGATGTTCCTGTTCAACTGGAAGGCAAAAATCGACGCGAGAAAAGTGTCACACGTGACTGTTTCGAGAGTGATGCACAAAAACTGATTCACTCACAATCGAATAAAATTGCACAAAAATTAAGCATTTTGCTCCGCCGGATGACCCCAGCGAAGCGGTTCCAAAAGTTAAAGTCTGTTCGACACTCTCTTGCGAAAGGTCGGAACTCCAGCGTACCTTGAGTAACTGGGGTTAAAACCGACGACAACGACGGCGGCCGCCCTCCTATGCGCGCGTGTGTACCGACAAAAACCGGACTCGCGCTGCCCACTATGCTTTGCACGCCAGCGGCCGCCGCTGGCCGCCGGCGGCGAGAGTGCAGAGAAGCAGAGTCGGTGTCTCGACGGCCGAGTGGTGCGCGCGCTGTTCAGCCGTGCGAGAAGCCGCTGGTTCGATTCCCGCCTGGGTCAAAACTTAACATTTATTAACATTGTTCTGCACACAGATTTTTGTTGACACTTTTTTCAAGTTTTTATTATCATTTGAAGAGCCTGCTTTGAATTTCGTGTTGAACATGAACATGATGAATCTGAAAGTGAATACGAAAGGAAAAACTTTCAATAATCAATACCAAACTAACCCATCAATGACACTGACCATCACATCACACCCCATTGTGGTCATGAAGACGTAAATCTCGCCTTGCGCCCATCTCAACACCACCCAACAGCTGAACATCTCAAGAGCGTACAGCCAGTCCTGGCACAACGATTGCAAAAAGAAGCGGATCGTCTTCCGACGTCGTCGCCGGCACACTTCAGAAGACAGACTCTTCGTTCGCTGGAAGGAGAAGAAGAAGACGACGTGAACGTCTTCAGCGAAGGGTTACCGAGAGAATCGCGAGTTTGACGGCAATCAAGAGGTTCATCGAGTTCGAGAAGAGACCGAAGACGATGGTGATGTAGAGGAAGGATTTGGAGATGAACTGAATGCAGTTGGAGGAGGAGTCCCAACCCAGCGGGGACAACCGGAACCTCGTCAGACAGACGTCCGGAAGGCCGACGAGCACTGAAACGTAGGCGGAGACGAGCCAGCAACCGGCCAGCACGGCTACAGTAACCCGATTACTGTACTTTGCCGTAGCAGTGGAATTCGAGAAAACCACCAGAAATCGATTGATAGTGATCAACAATTGGGTCATCGAACCTTAAAGAAGGTACATTTACAATGTCACGGGACAACACTCATGTGACACCTTGCAGAAAAATACCATACGCCAATGTCCCGTTCAAGTACTTGTCCCAAAAGTCGGACAACAGATATTGATACCTAAAAACATGAGGAATCCACTAGACCCATCAAAAACTTTCCTACAGTAACCTACAGTAGGCAAGTGGGTCCAATGTAGGCGAAATAAATGAAAAGAGCCAAAAAGTTGGAGATGCACTTTGAAATGCACATTAGATGGAAGCTCGAGCGGTCCAGCGACACGAAATGCACAAAAACCGAGACATTGAAGTATATACCAAGGCTAGAGACCTGTGTGTAGAGCCACGTCATGCCACGTCAACTTTCAATGAAAAATGAGAATCCGAAACATACCATGAGGAAGTAGATTCCACAGATTCGAGTTGCGAATCGGAATTGGGATGCCATGGCGATTTTCAGGGAAAAAACAGGAAAAAATGAAAGGAGACCCGAAAACCCAAAATCCAGTGGATGGAGTAACTCGATTTTCAGAAATCCGCCATTATTTAGTAAATCGCTTTATTATTTATTATTTGTGTTATTGTTATTCTGGGGAAAAGAGAAAACACTGAAAACGGAGATCCATTCCTGGCGCTTCTGAATGCGTGAGAACACGCCAGAGTAGTGGAGGCTTTCAGAGCTCATATCTTGGAAACTAGAAGAGCTCGGGAAAAATTTTCAACGGACAAAATATAGCTCATGAAATGAGGAACATTTTGATAGTTGACACCTTTTTTCCAGCCCCTCTAGTTTTCAAGATATGACCTTTGAAACTCGAACTACCCGGGAGGTTCCAATTGGGGTCGGACCCCTAGAGTTGAGCAGTCATATCTTGTAAACAAAAAGAGCTAGGGAAAAATTGTCAACTGACAAAATATAGCTCATACAACAAGGAACATTCTGTATGTTGACAACTTTTTTCCAACTCATCTAGTTTTCGAGATATGACCTCCAACACAGCCGATCACACTTTGCTCGTCACACTGATCGTCTTGCCCGTCTTCTTCCTCGCCGACGTCTTCTGATAGTTGAAGACGAACATGATGAGTCCGTCAACGACGTCGACCATCATATCGCACCCCATCGTCGAGACAAACACCACAATCGGATCTTCAGCGACGATCCAGTGGGCGAACGCCCAGCCGACGGTGAGCTCTGTCGAGTAGAGCCAGTCCTGGCACACCGACTGCAGGAAGAAGCGGATTGTTCGCTTCCGACGGCTTCTCGCCGTGTCCGACGACAGCGCGCTCGACTTCTGAAGTTTCTGAAGGCGTTAACTCGAGAACGCGATGAGATACGGAAAAACGGTCAACTGACGACTTGTTCCCCTCATTGAGCCTCACATTTTTGTAGTTGACCACTTTTCCCTAGGACAACTAGTTGTCCAGATATGACCCTTACAGAGGATATGATGAGTTTGACGGCGATCAGCAGATTCAGACAGTTCGAGAAGACGCCAAAACTGACGGTGGCGATGAAATACCACTGGTAGAGCCCTCGGACACACCGATCCGATTTCCAGCCGACCGGTTGCAGAGTGAACCTTGTCAGGCACTGATCTGAAACCACCTTCTTTGACTGAAAAGTCTGAAAGTCAGCGAAAACCGGGAAATCCGATGAGCAGTGAGCAGTAGAGGGTGATGAGCCAGCAAACTGCGAGCAGACCTACAGTAATCTGGGTACTGTATCGGGGTGAGGTTACCGAGTTTGAGAACACCACCAGAAATCGATTGACGGTGATGAGCAGTTGGGTTACTGAGCCTGTAAAGTGGAAAACTACAGTAATCCGATACGAAGGCCTTTAGAAACCTTGAAGAAAGAAGCCGTAGGCGATCGCTTGATTCAAGTACTTGTCCCAAAAGTCGGACAACAGATATTGATACCTAAAAACACGAGGAATCTACTAGACCCGTCGAGAACGTTCCTACAGTAACCTACAGTAGGCAAGTGGGTCCAATGTAGGCGAAATAAATGAAAAGAGCCAAAAAGTTGGAGATGCACTTTGAAATGCACATTAGATGGAAGCTCGACCGGTCCAACGATACGAAATGCACAAAAACCGAGACATTGAAGTAGATACCAAGGCTAGAGACCTGTGTGTAGTGCCACGTCATGCCATGTCAACTATCAAAAGTGATTTTGAACGGGAACTCACCGAAATGAGGTAGACGCCGGAAAGACGTGTCGCCAATCGATACGGGCTATCGGACATTGCACAAACGGAAGAAGAAGAAGAATAAGAATAAGAAGGAAGAGGAAGAGGCGGTGAAAAACAAGACAAGGAAAAGTGAGCATAACCTAATCCAATCAGACAGATTGCTCACTGGTTGTTTTTGAAAATATGTCGAAAAGAGGCTGAAAGTTTGCGTGCTCTTTCTCGAGGACTACTGAGGACTCCTCCTTGTTGGTGTCACGATGTCACGCTGTCACTGGAGTGACCGTCGAGATCTTGCTCATCGTCACATCGGAACTTCTTCCCCTTGACGCCGCCGTGCTTCTGTTCGACGGAGCCACTCGTTTGTTGAACATGTACATGATGAGACTGGAAATGGGGTTGTTCTGTTACAAGAACCCTCTCGCCGGCTCACCCATCCAGTCCGTAGACCATCACGTCGAACGCCAACGTCTCCAGAAAGCCGCACAGATGGGTGTGGCAGTAGATGAGCAGAGAGGCCAGATTGTTGGCCACATCGAGCACGACGATCCAGTCCTGACAGCACGACTGCAGAAAGAACCGCACCGATGCTTGTCGTCGCTTCCTCGCCGCTTCCGAAGACAGACTCGTGTGCCGCTTCTGTGGGTCAGATGAGAAGATCCGGGTACAGTAGGACGCCTACCGCTGTCCACACGAGTTTCGCCGCGATCACAAAGTTCATCGAGTTGGTGGTGACGGCGAGAAGGAAGATGGTGTAGACGACGCAGTACGTGATCGAGACGCTGCACGCCGTCTTCGTCCAGCCGACATGGTCGAATTCGAACGTCGCCAGACAATCGGCTGGAAATTTGAAACTCCAGCTGTTTTCCATTCAGCTGCGGGATGGATGTACCTGGGAGTCCAATAAGAGTGGAAAGCCAGAGACCAGCGATCCACATGACAACCAGAACAACTACAGTAACCGGGTTACTGTAACTCGGAATACTGGTCGGGGAGAACCAGACGACCAGAAATCGATTGATGGTAATGAGGAATTGAGTGATGGGGCCGAGAAGTTGAAAAGTGGTCGTTTGAGCTTGATTCAGGTAGAAATTGAGAAAGTCCGGTCCAACTTGGCGGTATCTAAAGGAACAAAGGTACGGTAGATAGAAAGGTAGATCAAATCAAGATCACTTACAGTAGGTTCGTAGGTCCGATGTAGGTCAAGTAGATCAAAAGCATCGCACAATTCGAGACGCATTTCGACGTGCACAGAAGATAGAAACTGCTGGTTTCCAGTTTCAGAAAGTGACGAAATGCGATGATGTTCAAGAACAAACCGATTGTAGATGCCTAAAGAAATCGTGAAAGTGATTAGAAGACAAGATCAGAAGACGTGACGTCAATACCAGAATCATGTGGACT